>CM040756.1:18851522-19376522 GCA_022829145.1 Albula goreensis
TCGGCGTTTCATTCACTCCATTATTATCCCTCCCACTGTGTCTTTAAGAGGCACCCCTCTTATCAGGTTTCACTCAGATGGGGAAGGCTGCTTCTAATTCTGTCCTCCATTACTGAAGACTCTCTTGGGGGTTATGTTAACCTTAAAGACCAGTAGCATTCTTGGCCAAGATTCTTGTGACTCTGTGGGGTTGAGCAGATCCCAAAGCAAGGGGTTTTGTTACTCTAGGCCTGTCAACATGCTTCAAGATAAAAACAGTTTGACAGGGTTAAATATTGAGGTAAAACGGGGAAAACGGAACCCCTCCTCTCTGTCACCAAAAGTGGTTGATAATAATTCTGGACATCACAATTCTGAGTTTGACAAAGTATTGAACCAATAGTGGGAGATGTGCTGAAGTTCTGCTGCAAGAGAGATGACTGATGTGATAATTATTCAGTGCATGTGTCAGTGGGACTGAGCCTAGTGCAGTATTATTAGAAATACCAGTGGTGAGGGTGAATTTAACTCTTCCTAAATATGTGTGTGGTGTCTGTTTTTATTTGTGGGTGTGTGTGTGTGTTTGTTCTGGGTGTGTGTGTGTGTATTTGTGTGTGTGGTGTCGGTTTTTTATGTGTGTGTGTATGTGTGTTTGTTCTGTGTGTGTGTTTTCTGTGTGTGTGTCTGTGTTTGTGTGCACGCGTGTGTACGTGCATGCATGCGTGTGATTTGTGTGTGTGTTTTGTGTGTGTGCGTGCGTGTGTGTGTTCTCTGTGTGTTAGATGCTGATGCGGAGGTAGAAGGGGCCCCTGCAGCTCCTCTGGATGTGTCCTGCCAGGATGCCAATAAGGATTATGTGATCGTGACCTGGAAACAGCCAGCAGTGGATGGAGGGAGCTCCATCCTCGGCTACTTTGTGGACAGGTCAGCTCATTTCTTTCTCCGTTTTTCCCTCTGAATCCATCTCTCGGTGTCCTTTGTCATTCTCCCTGTTTTTCTAAAATCCTATTTCTCTCCTTCAGTATGTCTCCTCCTCTGTCTATATACCCCTCTGTCTATCATTGCCATTTCCTTCAATTAACTTTCCCTCTCCCCAACTGTCAATCTCTACTCTCTCTCTTTCTTTCTTTCTTTTCTTTTCTTTCCTGCTGCTTTCTGAGACTTGTACCAGGAATGACCGGGCATGACAGTCCTCTGGGTGGTTTAAACGAGTCTGTCTGACGAGTGAATGAATACAGATTACCCAGGAGGCTGCTGGGTAATCCCAGGCAGTGACAGGGGTGACGTGGGTCGGCCCCCGCATGCAGAGTGGATCGGGCGTGGGAGTCAGCAGGGAAATCCTCGGCTTCTCACGCCACAGCTGGATAAACTGCTGCCCTCCTACAGCTCATGTTCTCTCTGCTGTCTCAGACTCACCAGCCCTCCCACCATCTCTGGCCTTCCTGATGCAACAATGACGCACGCTCCTGCATCACTCGCACACACGCCTCACATTGACTTTTCCATTAAGTCTGCATGTAACTCATTTAAAATGGATAAAGTGTGTTAATACTTCATGTGTTTGGTATAGAGGTCATATCTCACCTGGGTGACAGTTTTCCAGGACTTATTATCTCTTTGACTGCCATTGTGTGGGAACAAGGGTGTTTTAAATGGAAGAAAGATGTATGAGGAGACATTTTGTATACATTTACTGGTTGTGCTTGACAAGATGAGAGAAGAGGAGTTTCACAGAAACACAGTCAGCACCTCCTAAGATTTGCAGTCGATACTGATAGCATGTGTGCACTGTTTGCAGATGTGAGGTGGGTACCAATCACTGGAGCCAGTGCAATGACACTCCCGTTAAGTTTGCCCGCTTCCCTGTGGCGGGGCTGATCGAGGGCCGCTCCTACGTGTTCCGGGTGCGTGCTGTCAACAAATGTGGCATGAGCAGGCCCTCCCGGGCCTCAGAGCCTGTGGCAGCCATGGACCCTGCTGACCGCGCCCGTATGGGAGGTAAGCAGGCCGACAGACTGGAAGAAAGGTATCACAGGCCTGAACTCCTCACTTTCACCTCCTCACTCTCACCCTCCTGTGTTAAAGGTCACCCCTCAGCCCCCTGGACTGGACAGATTATTGTCACAGAGGAGGAGCCTGCAGGTATGAAGTACATATTCATTTTCTTAATCCATATTCCATATTTCATTCCTTATGTCTGACATTTGCAATTGATTTTCACAGCTGCAACTTAACATTAAGGCATCTGAATATACAAAAGCAGAATTCATTGTCTTTATCTGGGTAAAGTACCTGGCTAAACACGACAGGGAGCCTTCAAAAATTATAGTAACACAACTCAACCTCTTTTTACTATATAAATGCAAAATTTTTAATGTGACTGTGACCACGCACTTATTTTATATTGTACCATTGTCTATCAGAAAGCATCTAAATGAACTGCCAGAACAAAATCCTCCTTCATGACAAGGGCTTTGTCTACACTGAACAGTTTGTAACCCTGTTTTCACCCTTTTCCTTCTCAAATCACAAATTTTAATTCTGGAAGTGCACATTGCCTTGGTTTGTAATCACTGCCTTCAGGATTTTATAATTGTATTAAAATTTTAATTGTATTTTTTTGATTGTGTGATATTCATTCATTGCATGGTTTATATTCTCTACTTCTTCTTTTCTAAATGTTCATTTTTATGCTGTTGCAAATCCAGTTATGAGTGCAGCAGTATTGCAAAGCTGAACGTTGACTTTAATGTCTCTATTTAATTTATGATTTTATTGTCTATTATTGATGTTAATTATATGTGACATGCAGAGGCTTTTGCAGATTGCCTATTGGGACAGACAGTAATATACTCTTTGCTTTAGTGAAGGTGAGCCTCCACCCCAGTCTCTGTCTCATGTGATCTGTTCTTGATCAAATGTCTCTGCAGAGGGTGTGGTCCCTGGCCAACCCAGTGATCTGGCTGTTACCGAGGCAACTAAAAACTATGTGGTATTGAGCTGGAAGCCCCCTGGACAGAGGGGCCATGAGGGCATCATGTACTATGTGGAAAAGGTGAGCTGAAGGTGACTTGGTGTCAGGGTAGGTTTTTCATAACTCAGTGCCTATTTGTGCTAGGCCACTCATCTTTGTGGTGCGCTGCACTGTGCAGCTCCATCCCTGGGTTTCCTTGGTCCTGACTGTGCTCTGCCCTGTACCCAGTGTGTGTCAGGCACAGACAGCTGGCAGAGAGTCAACACTGAGATCCCCGTTAAGTCTCCACGCTTTGCCCTGTTTGACCTCGCAGAGGGAAAGTCCTATAGTTTCCGTGTGCGCTGCTGCAACTCAGCTGGAGTTGGTGAGCCCTCTGAGCCCACTGAAGCCACCACTGTCGGAGACAAACTAGGTAAACCTACCGCTAAGGCTTGCAGTGACTAGTGAATGGGCCAAACATCAAACACATCTACACACAATCAAAAGCCTCCCTACAGACCAACAAGAAATCATCTTTGATCTTTTATAAATAATTAATCTAGTCATTTTTTTGCTTTAAAACACTTGTGCTTGTGCTTAACTGCCTGAGTTATAATCTCAGAATTGTCTGCGTTTACAGGTCTAGTATTTTTTAGCCAGCATGTTATGTGACTTTTTAATGAGTTGCTATGGATAAAGGTTTTGTATAATGCCTACATTGCAAATGTAAAAATAAAATGACCCAACATAAAGGGGTATAACAGTTCTACTCTCCTATCTCTAGACATCCCCTCTGCTCCGGGCCGAGTGGTACCCACCCGAAACACAGACACGTCAGTCGTGGTGTCTTGGGAGTCATCCAGGGATGCCAAGGAGCTGGTGGGATACTACATCGAGAGCAGCCTCGTGGGCAGCAACGCCTGGGAGCCATGCAACAACAAGCCAGTGAAAGGAACCAGGTACATGCAGCAGTGAACTCCTTGGAATGAAAACTAAAACATTGTGCCTTAAACAGTGTGCATTGATCTCATCATAATCTTAGAGAATAGCATCCTAGATACAGTGTATTTAGGTGATTCTTAAATTGCATCAGTTCTCACGGAGATATTAAATCCTTCACCGTAATCAGGATATCAATACTGTGAATGAAGTTGATAGCTCAGAAAGCTGGTGACAGCTAGTATTCTGCCTTTTCTCCATGTCCTGTCTCAGGTTTGTGTGCCACGGCCTCAGCACAGGAGACAGCTACCTGTTCAGGGTGAGAGCTCTGAACGCTGCTGGTCTCAGTGAGTTCTCACAGGAGTCAGAGGCTATCGAGGTCAAGGCCGCCATAGGTGAGTGAGCACTGGACAGTCAAGAAACACTCTTACCATGTTCTTATCTGTGTCACTTATCTATCTAGCCAGTGTTTGAGAAGCTGAGAAGTTTCCAGAGCTAATCTACTGGTGACCATGGTCAAGGCAATAATTTCACTCTACATCTCTTAAGAGGGCAGTTTAACATGTTTATTTAGGCTGTTTGAATGTCACGATCTGATCCATAAATCATGGGTTTACCTCTGGAAGTTCTGATAAAAAGGAAATTTTCCATTTTTTACTGTGACAAATAGGATTATACAGGTTTTCTGTGTTGTATGAAAATGAGAAGGACATTTAAGCTTCTGACTGCTGTATCTGTTGACTGTGGCTGTCCGAAATGTAGATAACAGAACAAAGGCTGCAGAAAGCTTTGAATTTAAACCTTCAAATGTACTTGTTGTCGTTTTTGTCCTCGTATTCACCAAGATCATGTCCTCCGCTCTGTCCACCATCAGCATTTCGGTTTCCACCTGTCGTGTTCATGAATCCACTGTGTAACTGCCCGCATTGTTCGGCACCGTAGTAACAGAGTCAAGCCACTCCCTCGATCCCCACCTGCCCCTCCCCTAGCACTCCAGTACCCAGCTCATACACTTCCTCACTGAAGCGGACTTGTAGACTTCCTCTAGATTGGGTCACTGCGATCCAACATAGCGGTGGTTGCAAACCAGCCCACTTTCCATACTGTGTTCCACCCCTCCACACCTCCCTTTCATCCCAGGAACGTGATCAGCCAGGAAGGTACCCCTCCTCACAAAAACCCCTGTTCCAGCTAGTTTCTGTCTGCTTGCTGTTACCCTTGCACCCTTTTTACTGTACCATTTGGGAATGCTAACCTAGTGGTGTTGCTAAGTAACATGTAACTTCCATGTTGTGCATTGTTGCACAGCAATCTATTATGTCACATAGACATTCCATCCACACCAAAAACTACACACTTTTTAGTGCAAAGGAATACATGAAGAAAGAAAAAATATATTAATCCAGCATCCATATATGACTGAAACTAATTGTAGGTCAAAGGTACACATTTTATGTTTTGTTGAGGGTACTATTATTACTCTTCTTAGTACTTGGAATATAAAGATACTATAAAAACAGTTGTTATAAAAGGTTTCCTACATCATGTAAAATATCATTGTCTTCCTGTATAGATATCATGGAGTTAGCTCTTGAGTTACAATTGATGAATCAAGAAAAAACAATTTTAATTCATTATAAGTAATAATGGCCAAATATTAGCAATGCCACGGTACTAACATCTTCCTGTGAAGTCAGCATGTCACATGACCAATCACCCTGTCCTTTAATGGAAGTCCATTATAGTCTCTTTGTGCTTTGTGCTGAACAGCATGCTTTGTTCTGCCTTATGAAACACACTTGGTAACTATGCCAAGGGATTCTTTCTTCTCTTTCTTTTTCTTCCTGTAATTGTTCTCAGTTAAGTTGCAGAATAATTTAAATTTCATTCTCACCATATGGCTACACCAATTTTAGAGTTTATATACATATATAAATTGCACAGTAGACATTTAAAAGGAAAGTACTCTTAACAGACATGTGGTTGCTGCGGTAGTTCCATGGATTTGTACAGAGTACAATCTGATTACCTCCTGATACATGTGTGCTCATGCGTCTTTGCTATTTACACAGGCAACACTTGTTTTCACTTCATTTTGTCTCAGGCAATGAACATTCATTTGAAGTGATTAGAATGCAGCTCACCAGTATAAATATCATGAGCTTTCATGTTCCTCTGGCTTCATTACCAATTCAAAGTGTGCCATTTTTCATCAAGGGCTGGCACAAAGCCAGAATGCACTCATTCACTAACACCTCTGCATGTGTCTTTACCCAGATGTCATCTGTTGATCATCTTGTCTTCATTTTCACATGTATGCCACAGAGAAAGAAGTGAAAAATGAAGACTTCCAAATAACTATGATCTGAACTGTTCTAATGTTGTCTTTCTATTTCTTCTTTGATTTAGTTTTTTTTTTTTTGTTTTTTTTTTTGTTGGAATGTATCTTTGCCTGAATAAATTGCCTCCTGTTTTTGCTGTTCTCTGCTAACTTCTGTAGGGGGCGGAATCTCTCATGGTGTGTTGGCAGAGTCGTGGGGTAAAAGTGGTGGACTAACAGAACGCACGCCCAGCTGGGCAGGCGAGCATGAGGCCTCCCAGTCTGCCCCTGACACTTTGCTAAAGCGCAACGCTCAGGTCGGCCGCCGCCATGTGGCCTCTAGCTCAGACTCTGTAGCACCAGGGCCCGCAGTAAGTAAAAGGGAAGAGGCTGAGGAGGGCAGTTTGCCCACGGCTGCCCCACTGGCTGCACCGCTGGCCACAGAGCCAGCCTCACCACTGGCAAAGCCTGCCACTGCCGAGCAGCCACGTAAGTCCTCTGTTGGTGCCTCGGGCAAGCAGGGGCGAGAAAAACAAAGGAGAGACTCAGGTGAGAGTGCTGCAGAGCCTGGAGCTCCATTGGTTTCATACCCTGAAAAAAACATTGCAATTGTATTATTTCTTGATCCTTTGTGTAATTTACATTTCCCTATGGAATTTGTCTGTTTTTCCACGTCATTGTGATGGACTGGCAGTGTCTAGTGAAGTTATCATACGCTGACTCTGAGCTCCTTAAATGGCATGGGGAATATGAGGTTGGTGACCTAGCTGCAGTTTGCGATAAAGTGAGGGTAGGTTCTCACATGAGTCTGAAGAAGTATCATTAGCTGTATTTCACAAGAATATAAGGCCCATGGAGCATCTTTTGCTGCTCATAGCAAAACATTGTATGGTAGGTCACCCTTGTATAAAGGATTGATTTGTTACGCGTTTGGTTACACTTTATGTTCAACAAAACACTTCTGCTGAGGTCTCATTACACTTTAATTACAATGCACCATTCATCACAGACCTCTTTGACATGTTTTGTCATTCTGTTGATTAAGAAGGGAGGAAGAAGCTGTTGCACTGTTGTCACCCTTACAGTTAAGCCATTAGTCAGAGCAGATTAGATTCTAAGTGAAAGCCTTTACTACTATCATCCCTCAAGATCTACAGCTTATTGAATGTGGCCTGTAGCCAGCATGATGAGGAATTAAAAGGGTGTTAATTCCTTTCTTGTCATCCAGTGAAATTGTCAACTCATTAAGTAAAAGGGCTTTTGAGGTACTTCGGGCTTTGTCATGTCCATAATTGAATGTGGGCCAAAACAGATGCTAGTCCTTCTGTTTTTCTACGATAGGTGAGCAATGCTTAATGAAAATGACCTTTCAGCCATGCCTTTTCCCTTAAACTCTGACTGCCCCACTAGTAACGCACGGAAACAGTAAAATCACATATTGAATGGGCTATGTGGCATCAAGTGTGGTTGCTGAAATGAACAGATTTGTCATCTCTAATATTTATTTTTGATTTTGTTACTAGAGTCTTGTGTCTGAGTAAGCAGTTACTGGGATTGAGTTTCAAGTGCAGCTTTTTCATGAAAAAGAATGTTATCTCAGTTGCTCAAGTAGAGCCTCGGTGGATACATAGGTGATTGTATGTATGAGATTTGAGGCTGAAATTATTGTACAGTGTCCAGGAAAGCCAATGCAAAATAATTAACCCAGTATATTCAGCTAGGGGAACAATGGCAGTTATGTTAGGTAGGATGTTACTGGCTCTCGTGTAGAGAGCATCTTCATTTAACCTTGAGCATTCAAATTGACTGGCTGTACTCTACCTTCAAAGAGCAGCCAATTTTCTATTCTGAGGTTAGAGAGTCACCTTTTCCAGTTCAACGTGCAGCTTGCACTGCAGACGTAAATCAGTTCCACTAGTCCCGCTGTCCAAACCTGAATGCTCAGGGGCATGACCTGCACGGTCCATGCAAGTCACTGACCCTGCAAGATACAGTCCAAGCTGGGAGCTATTCATGAGCACAAGCGGTTGTAAACTTGTAGCGTTCAGTTAATAACTCCACATTCTATGGCTATATTATGGCATAACGTGGAAGCAGGGAGGTGTTTGTTGCTTGTGGGAAAATATTTGTTTAGGGTTAAGGAAATGACAGAAGTCTGTCAGGAATCAATTTTACAGTTTGCTTCTTTGGTCCTCACACAGCTGGTAAATTTAGTGCTACGGTATTTAGTAGAAATAACAATAAATCATTAATTAACTGCATACTTTTAAACAATAAATGTTCTGTAGTTTTCCATAATTGTACTGTGTGAGGCAGTACACAGTGCAGTCATGGATTTACAGAACTAATGTTGAGGCACAACTGTTGTTTTTTCAATCAGAAAAGGTAACTTGTGGGTGTCCTGGTCAAAGACACCCACAGTACTAGGCTACTGTGATCTCACATACAGTAAGGTACTGTACCACATCTGGATCGTTCACAGGTAAGGTAGCAATTTAAGCAACCCCCTCCCCCCTTAAGACTTATGATGGCACCGTTGGTTTGACCCATAAAAACTTACTGTAAAATGTCTGTTAGAGGCAACCAAAATCTAATCATATTCTCATTCTAAGGTAAGTTACTACAGTTGTATTTATTGCAATCTAAAAAAGGATGCAATGACACAAACACTTTAGTTTTATTGAAGCACAGAACAGACAGTTGTTATGTAATAATACCTGTAAGGTTACATGTGCCATTCAAGTGTTTGTATCAGAATCATTGCACCTCTGAGCTTTTGCTCTGATCCTAGACTTCCTTGAGGTTTAAGGATAGCACCTGCCACGCTTTTAATTCACGCCAGTCACCCTCCAAAGAGTGTGAAGGCCACTGCTCCACCATGGCCGCCTGACCACACTGCTCAAGTCGAGCTGCTGTCACATCAGGACAAGCCGGCACATTAACAGCCGTCACTCGGGGGGGTCGGGGCGGGAGGGCTGGGCTGATCCTGAAACACAGCATGCCGATCAACAGGCCGCCTCAGAAATGGATATCAGTGACCTTTCCAGAGTGTACCACCATATCGCCGCCTACCTTCCCTTTCACGTCAGTCCAGCCCGCCCACGCCCCACTGCCCCCCTCCCCATACATGTGACTGTTGATATGTGTCAGGTCAGCCTACACTACTGAAGCTGAAACAGCATCCTTTGCAAACAGAGTCCTGTTTCTCAAAGATGCCAATTCAGTGCAATATAGTTGTACAGTGTCCTGACGTAAAAGGGGAAGTCAGTTACTAAGTCAGTTGTCAGTTACTGACTACTTCTTAGGCCTAGTCCTCAAAAACAAATGGGAGACTTTAAATCTGGTATCCCCTGATACTATATTCTTTACTTGTGCCTATCCTACTACCATTGACACTTAGAGAGAAATTTCTCTAGCCTCTGTATCTAAGTATATTAGCACTCTAATCTGATTACATACTTGCTGTTTGAGTGTGTAAGGTAATACAGAAGCTTTTATAGGTTCAGGGGTATGCTAGGAGCTTAGACTATTCCTTTTTTGAGGCACTTGGTTTAAAGCTGTCAGAGGGAATTGGTTAATTGCTGACTTGAGTGTCTGCCACCATCCCAGCATCCCCTACTCCACCCTATGACATCACTGTGCTGGAAAGCGTGCGCGACTCCATGGTCCTGGGCTGGAAGCAGCCCACATTCATTGGTGGAGCGGACATCACTGGCTACTTCGTAGACTACCGGGAGGTCAGGGATGGAGTACCAGGGCAGTGGCATGAGGGCAACATAAAGGCGATCAGCGAGAGGGCTTACAGAGTGAGTTGCCCCTCCCTGCTTTGGGAAGTGTTTCTTTGTTCCCATTTAATACATCTAGATGAGAGTGCGAAAAACACCTGTGCTTCCACTAAATGCAGTATGTTTATGATAGTTGGTAATATCAAGTCACTTTGATCTGTTACTAGAATATCCTCTTGAGAGGATATTAAATAATTATGGATACTGATAAGCATAGTTTATTCAGTCACTTTACAGCCATCATTTACTTGCAGTCTACAGTGTCCAGAAGCCTAATCTTGAACACTATAAGGTGCCTCCAGGAAGTAACCTGGAAAGTAGTTCCACTCTTCTCAGGTGCTCAGCTCACTCTTGCCATGTGTGTGTCTAGGTGGAGGACCTGAAGGAGAACATGCTGTACCAGTTCCAAGTGCGTGCAGCCAACATGGCTGGCGTGGGCATCCCCTCCATGCCCAGCGACACCTTCAAGTGCGAGGAATGGACCATCGCAGTGCCTGGTCAGAATCAGACCATAGTTCTTTCATTATTCACATTTATAAGCAAAACATGGAATATTGCTTTTTTATGGGCATGTCAAAATAGATTTCAACAAAAAACTCACCAACTGATGCACAACAGAAATCATGCATCAGTTGGAAAAATCAGGTTATATTCGTAGTTTCTCTCTGCTCTATGAATCTAATTTCCTTGCTGTGTTTTGTAAAATGCATTTTCTAAAAGACATAATTTAGTGGGGTTCACCCACACTCATGCTCACCCTCCACTCTGAAAAGGCAGCATCACAGCTGTGGTGTCAGAAGTGTGCTGCAGTATCAGTGCTGACGCTCTTCAGTGACGCATTCCTCTTCTTCCCTCTGGCTGCAGGGCCTCCTCATGACCTCCAAGTGTCTGAGGTGCGTAAGGACTCGTTGGTGTTGCTGTGGAAACCCCCAGTGTACCAGGGCCGTGATCCGGTCAACGGCTTCTACATCGATATCAAGGAGGCTGAGGCTGAAGTGGAGGCCTGGAGGGGAATCAACGAAAAGGCCACAACCAAGAAGTTCATGAAGGTAAAGCCCTGCAGCAACAGCTCAGATTAAAGAGTCAAGGCTTTTAAGTCAGTGTGTCCCTCAAGGGTTCCCACACAGAACTGAATTATAAGTCTGGGTTAATCTCTCCCTCTGAACAGATCAAAGAACTGAAGGAGGGCGTCACCTATGTTTTCCGTGTGCGTGCCCAAAACAAGGCTGGGGTAGGAAAGCCCTCTCAGGTCACAGAACCAGTCCTGGCCGAGACTCGTCCAGGTGACGTCCGCCACACCCACACTCTAAACCCCACCCTCCAACACTGGGAGAGACAGAGACACACCAGGGACTATTTCTGAGTGCTGTCAATGCTTAAGCCAATTAGTATAAAAGCAGCTACTTGAAAGGCCAGACTGGTGAATGACAGAATACATGTTCAAGCTTTAGTTTAATGTTCCCTGTGTTGGAAGACTGATCGTTGCTCGACAGTTGAGCTGAGGGTGCCACAGCTAAAACGGCACCAGAGGCAACAAGCCTGTGGGGTGAAGAAAAGGTCAAATGACTTCATGTGGTCATGTGGCACGATATGCAAAAGCTGAGCCTCTGCTCATAGAGGGGATGTAGGATACAGAAAAAAGAGAGAGAAGTAAACAAGGAAATGAAATTTCAAACTATTACTGGGATACAGTGCACCTTTGATTGTTTGATGAAGGTTCTTAAGCTTGAGCGGGACAAATGCAGCATAAAAACCATTTATTTAAAAAAATAAACTTTCCCTCATGTATGCTAAATATCACTTTTATCCCCCTTTTATTTATATAAAATCATTTTCTCAACATGTATGATTAAAGTGACTTTGTCATAAATATATAGTCGTTTAGTTTAAAAACAAAACTGTTAAGTATTTTCTAATCATGAACACTCTTCTTAACATTTTAAAATATACCAGTAAATATTTAGCTTACATATATGTATGAAACATGGTTGTTCAGTATTGTTGTGGAGGTAGGTACCCACTGGAGCTGAAGTGCAGTTGTATGAATAATGCACATTGTCGGTGGCAGGTAGAAAGTGCAGTACAACGGTATTTTTAGCATGCCTTTGTTTTGGTGGTATATCCGGCTATATGTGAGCCGTACCCTGAGGAAATTACTTAACAGGAACAGTCCTGTAATGTCACCAAAAATCACAGAAAAGCACAATTTATTTATTGACAGATCCATTCAAGGGTATTTATAGCTAATTGTGTTTTATGACTTGGGTGTGTTTTCTCTCCTAGGCACCCACGAGATTGTTGTGGACGTCGATGATGATGGTGTGATCTCGCTGGTCTTTGAGTGTTCTGAAATGACTGCAGAATCACAATTTGCGTGGTCCAAAAATTATGAGGAAATTCAAGATTCTTCTCGCCTTACTGTTGAGACCAAAGGGGGCAAGTAAGTTTAATGTGTTCCCATGTGTCAATTAAATAAGACTATTTAAACAGTACTGGACAATCAAGTACGTCGGATGTGATTTCATACAATCTTACTTTCACATTTTTACAAAGTTTCTATAATGTTTTTATGATGCTTGTTTCAAAATGCCTTGCCTGTCATTTTATGTAACATAATTGTATAATTTCCAGTTTATTACCACCCAAATTGGTCCTTCTTTTTCTCATTAAGGTTTTTTTCTTGTTTCAAAGTCAGAATCTACAAAGACCTTTTATTTAATATAACCTGAATGTACCAAAAGCATTGTTTAAATAATTTCATTTTATCTAGAGATAAAATTAGGTATCCCCAAGGTATCATAACATTATTGATATGAATTCTTTTTGTAATTATTTTTGTAACACATATTGACATAGTCTGCATTTAAACTGTGAGGGATTGTATACATTTTGCCCCATGCTTCTTTCAGGTCAAGAGCCATTTTTAACACTCCGTCCGAAGATGATCTGGGCATTTATTCTTGCGCTGTCACCCACACCAATGGTGCTTCCGCAAGCTTCAACTTAAACGAAGAGGGTGAGTCACTCAGCATTGGCCTGTCTGGGGTAGAGTCTGTCGAGGTGACAAAATGAATACGCAGCCAGTGCTCCTCAAATGCCAGAGGACATGTACCTCAGTGCAAGGGATCCCAGAGCTACTGAGCCTGTCGCCTCTGCTTTCATAGTGAGTGCACAAAGCTCTGGAGTAGGGCTGAGAGGTCACTCATATTTATTATTCTTCCCCGATAGAGCTGAAGAAACTGCTGGCGATCAGTCACGACCACAAATTCCCCAGTGAGTACAGCATGCACGATGCCGCCTCACACTGTCTATCATTCTTTCCTTTCACTTATTCTTACATTCTTGAGGTCGCTGCTAGTAGCAGGTAGAATTAGCTGGACAGTCCTGCCCTCACTCCCCGCGCTGACTGACATCACTGCTCCTCAGTTATTCCTCTCAAGTCGGAGCTGGCGGTGGAGCTGCTGGAGAAAGGCAGGGTGCGATTCTGGCTGCAGGCTGAGAGCATGTCCGCCAGCGGCAAAGTGGAGTATGTGTTCAATGACAATGTTATCTCCCAAGGAGAGGTAAGCAGCACCAAAAACTCTCTTTCCCTCAGCAGAATGCACATACCCGGCATCTACAACACACACACGCGCTCACAAACACAGGCACACCAACAGATACACACATATACACACCCGTTTGCAATCACACACACACACACACACACACAGACACACACACACACACACACACACACACACACACACACACACACACACACACACACACACACATAATAATACCTCTCATACCTGGCGTCTGAAGTCCTGTTATCAGTCCATATCCTCTCATTCTTACTTAATGATGGTCATTGTGGAAATGAGGGGTGTTTCTCTGTTGCTTTCCCAGGTGTAAATCAGATGCTAGTTGAAAGGTAAAACACATGTACCTCCTGCTTGAGGAACACATTTGTCCCTCCCTATTACAAAGCTTTCTTACTCCTCTTGCTACAGCCCTGACACACCCCCTATTTCACTTCATGACCCTCTTGTATTTTCAGTGTTTGAAAATCATCTTTCCTTCATCATTAAATTAAATAAGCCAATGATCCCTTCTGTGTCTTTCAGAAATACAAGATGAACTTTGACAAAAACACCGGTATCATTGAGATGTTTATGGAGTCATTGACAGTGCAGGATGAGGGCACCTATACCTTCCAGCTGCAGGACGGAAAAGCCACCAACCAGTCTAGCTTGGTGCTGATAGGAGATGGTACGCTAAACCCTGCCTCTGTAGGGCACAGCCACAAAGGGCTGGAACAGTGAGGCTTCATGCTTCTCATAACGGGTGGAGGCACAGTACTCACCCAAATAATTAAACTGATCTAAATATGATCAAAAGACATTTCTCTCCATTGTGAAACCCTGTAATTGGTCCACATCAGTGATTCGCCAGTAACAACACGAGTGGCAACATTCGTTTTGTTGGCCATGAAGCCTCACCCTCCCTTCCAGGCAGACGGGCTGTTCAGTTTAAGTGCAGAGCGCTGACCCTCCTGAGATGCAGTGTGTGCAGGTCGACATTCCAGGTGGCTACTGAACCATCTGATTTTACAAATGAATGTCTTCGTCTCCATCATAATTTGGCCTCCCTTCCCCTCCCACCCCACCCCACCCCACTCCGAGACTGCTTGCAGTTAGTTGAAAGGGGGCTTAAACACCAGCTGGATTGCAGCCCTGCCGGATTATATCCCTCAGACACCACGTTAATTTACTTACCATCCACCCTCACTGACTTAACTGCAGTGTATGCATGTGTCCACAAGGGGGAAGTGTAAGACCCTCTGAAGGACATTGTTTTACATTTTCCATTCTATCCCACACCTACAAGCAAAGCAGTTGCTGCATATCAGCACACACACATATGCAGGTGTAACAACTAAAATCAGCTGTAATGTTTCCAATGTCACCCATGAAACATGTGACAGAAGGCAATGCAAATGTAATCTACCCTGGAAAATACTATTGCTAATATCTGGTTTAAATGAACATGCTTTATAAAATCCTGGAACCAATTTATCTTTTAAACTGAAAAAAATCAAGATGTAGTCCCCTTTGTAAGTACTTTATTTTTGTAGCTTCCCCCTCATTGCTGGTGAAATTTGCATGAATGAAAATATATATGTAAATTTTACCAAATGAAGCCCTGCAGACCCCACAGCCTGTCATCACCAGTGAATTAAAATTGGGCTCTTGGTACTTTTGTAACAAAAAGGTTTCCTGCTGAAATGAGACATATATGGACTCAAGAATTTTGACTGATATAAATGTCCTGTTTGTCTTTGCAGTGTTCAAGGACATACAGAAGCAATCAGAGTTCCAGAGAAAGGAATGGTTCAGAAAGCAAGGTATATGCACCAAGTCCAAAGAAGCTGCATGTCAGAGGTCATATCCATTGAGGCAGTAGCTGTTGAAAAGGCTGTGAATTCGGTGCTTGATGATCATTTATTAGCATAATGTCTGCTACTTCTGAAGTCTCCTGTGGTGTTTGGTGTGTTTTGCAGGCCCCCACTTTGTGGAGTATCTCAGTTATGAGGTTACCCCGGATTGCCGCGTGTTATTGAAATGCAAGGTAAGGCCTCACCACCAGCGCTAAGCATGCAGGCAGACAAACAGGAGTATTGGCCAGCTCATATTTCAAGAGACAGCATTGTCTGGAACATACAATGCCTCATATCAAATATTCACACACTTCTGGTGGTAAGGGATTTATTCACTGTGTTTTGTATAAAGAGAATCAACATTACAAGTCAGTCCAGCCCAGTTAACAACTGACAGCGTAATGTATTCATATGCCAAACACTTAAATTCTGGTGCCTTTGGATGCCAGCTGGGTGTGTATTCTGCGCAGACCTGGGGCAGGAGGGCTAAGAGCTGGTGCTAGGAGAGGTACCAGGAACACATGTGTCACCAGGCTTTATCTCACTTCCTGCAGGTGGGCAACATCAAGAAGGAGACAGTGGCATTGTGGTACAAGGATGGGCGGGAAATCAAAGTAGACGAGAAGCTTTCATTTGCCGAAGGAGTGCTAACCCTGGAGATTGCCCAGGTGAGGCCACACCCTGATAACCTATAAAACTATATGTGCACATTTTTTGCTAGAAAACCCTCTTCAATTGGTTGGATTCCTAGCCCATACATTGCATATAATTGTTGTTGTGAATTCATAAATATATGCTTATTTTGAATATTGTTACATTCTCTGTGAATCACACATTGCAAACATATTATTTAGTTTAGTTGTGTATGAGTTAAAGCAAGGTTCGAAAGCACAGAGACTTGTGTGTGTTCTCATTTGTCATATGTCACTTGGAGGTGGCTCTGAGGACAATACTCTCACTATACAGGTGAAGTAATCACATGCTTCCCCGATTGACAGCTGGGGTCCAGGTGTGCATAACTGCACCCATTTCATTAGCCCCATCTTACTTAACTTACTTTCAGCATTTTTGTCACTGAAAGGAGTTTTTTGTGCAGCCAGTTCATGCACAGACACAGAAAAAATATACATAACATAAAACACAGGACTTACAATCTGAAAACAGCAAGTGAGTCAAAGTCTTCAGCAAGGAGGAGGAACATTCTCAACTATGCTAATACAGTGGAACTGTACAACACTTACATCATCGCCAACTGCAATATTATTATAAATATTCTTATTCTCAGTAATACTGTCATGATCATAAACAGTTATCATCCTATGCACCATTCATCACAGAAGTGGTATGGGGTCAGTTGTCATGTCTTTCAGTGGTCAAGTCTGTGGAGCTGGAGTAGAATGTGAATGTAACGCATGTGTCCAATTGCAGCAGCCAGATCCCACAGCCACAGACACAGAGGAAGCAGAAATGTCAGCTGACGAGTACTTCCCAAGAAGAGCCAATGTCGGGAGCTAATATGCATTGTTGGCCCATTCCTTTGTGGTTCCTTTTTCTGTTTTTGCTTGCGCTTGCTTTTTTGCTTTTGTGTCATATATGTTTGTCCTGCAGCACCCAAGGCAGGGTAGAAAAGCTTGTCTTTTTGTTTGTTCCTTATATTTTTTTCCTGTTTCCTTTTATTTATTTGTTGCAAATCTCAGTTTTGTCCATCTGCCAAAGAGAGCACTAATGCAGGCTCAGGACCCATTCTAAGTCTTATATGACCTTCCTTTCTCTAGATTTCAAAGAAAGATGCAGGTATTTATGAAGTCGTGCTCAAGGATGACAGAGGAAAAGATACGTCCAAACTGAATCTGACAGACCAAGGTACCCCTTGTAGCAAAAACAAAAACTGTCTCTCTGTGATTATACTGCTGTGTGAGTGCAAATGAGGATGAGGAGTGCATACATTTAACAGAAGTGAAAGTAAAAGGGATGCAAATAAAGGAAATGAATAACCACATAGCTGGGAGCCAGTTCTTAGATGCTGTCTCTCTCAGGTGTCTTCTTAGATGTTTGTCTCTTCTCTTCCTGTAATCTGTACCCTAAGAGTCAGAGGAAGGCATAACACAGTTAAATACATTGTTAAAGGTAACTGGGCAATGACAAGTGTTGCTTAGCAGGCTAGATCACCCTAAATTAACACCCAGGATTTACAACTTTGTTTTTTTACACATACTGTCTACTCCAAAGTCCTGGTCCTGTTTTGCTGATAAGCACTCAGTAATCAACAGGTGTTAGTTTCTGTAGGACCTATGGGATAGGAAATGTGATATTGTTGACAACCCTGTGACTTAAGCCACTTTTAATTTCACTTGAATAACATTAGATATTAATCTCTCTGACTGTGCATTTAATGTAATTTACCTCAGTACTACAAGGATATGAAATGTTGACAGGTCTGAGAAGATCTGAAGCACATTTCATTTTTTATGCCACACAGTGAAGACAGTCCTCTGAATTTTAATTACAGGCTAATTACATTTTATTTATGTATTTCAGGTTTCAAGGACTTGATGAATCAAGTATTCAGTGTTATTGGTAGGTCATTTTGAGTTTGTGAAACAGGCTGTCTCCCTAAGGACTGTTTTTTCTTGTTAGGTAAAATGTTTGACTGTGCCATACATCATTAAACAAAGTGTAAAGTATGCATGGTTCTTTAATTTGCCATTCTATCAGAGTTATTCTAGAGGAGTGTTATTTCTCACTTAATATCTTTTAGTTAGCACGTTGCATTCACATTTCCATGAAGTATCACTCAAGTGTATTGCTGTGCATTTCTGTCTCTTTTTGTCACATTATTATTATTATTATTATTATTATTATTATTATTATTATTATTCATTTCTGTCTGTCTGCTCAGCAAACTCCTCCACACCACTGAAGATCCAAAGCACAGATGAGGGCATCAGACTCTATACCTTTGTCAGCTACTACAATGATGAACTCCTTGTGACCTGGCACCACAAGTATGTGTGTGTGTGTGTGTGTGTGTGTGTGTGTGTGTGTGTGTGTGTACCCCTGCTTTTCGTCTACATACCTTTACCTCTCTGCATACATACTTCTCAATCTGAAACTTTTGCACTTTTCATAGCTTGCAGGTTAAAATACTGTTTGTATTACAACTATATAGGAAGCATATTTTCCTTTGTTTTTGCTGTTTGTAATCATTCAAAAAAAATCTGATTGTAGATCATTCCCCAGTGGTAAATATGTGTTTCCAGAAGCTGGAATATATTGCATCAGGTGTTATATATAGACTGTCAAGACTGATTGAGGATTGTTGAATATAGCGCACAAATGTACAAATCAGTACATTAAAATATATTTTTGTCTCAGTGTGCAGTATAGTAGCTACGAAATCCTTGCTGGTTTATAGAATATATATAGGGTTTTGTATGACTTAATATCATTGTCATTTCTACACATAGGAATGTCAGTGATAAGACATTCATGCGATACTTTATCAAAGCACATATAAATCTATTTAGTTCAAATACAAGTATCCATTTTTTAAATGGATTTTTTTCATGCAAATTTTCCTTTTTTTAAACTAAGATAAGTGAAACTGGGGCTCAGTTGAGATCTATTTTGTCACTCATCTGTATCTTCTGCATATTTGCATACCTAACAGAAACTAAAACAGCATGTTGTCATGTTTCAGTGCTGTGTGCTGAAAACATGTCTTCCTGTCCTGTACTTCAGAGATGCGGCGATCGCCTTCTCAGACAGGATCAAGAGTGGCGTCGTGGGAGAGCAACTCTGGCTTCAGATTTCTGAGCCGACAGACAAGGACAAGGGAACGTATGCTATTGAGTTCTTCGATGGCAAAGGTGGACTCAGGAGGACAGTGGAACTGACTGGACATGGTGAGACCCCACACCACCTCACAGATACTCAGCACACACATGCCCACTCCTGAGTATTCTCACCTGTAACCCATGTTTCCAACCAGACCCCCAACTAGATCGATCATTCTGAGCACATGTAGGTGTAGGCATTGACTGTTTGTGTATTTGGCCATCTGTTTGGAGTCTGCCGGTTAATAATTTAATAGACAGCACTTTGTTTCACATCAAAGAGGGTTGATTGTGTTGGTCCTTTGGTTTAACTTTTGCCATAGTTTGTGTGGTCAAATATCAATCAGATATGAATAAGGCATGACCCCAGCCCAAGTAAAGCAGGAACAGCTTATGACCAAAACAGAGTTTATTCCCATAATGCAGTTTTTCAGAACTAGGTCAGACTTCTGGGAATAATGATTAAAGAGTGATCTCATCTTCATGGTCATCTACCTGAACCCGAAATAATGGAAACTACCATTCAAATTCAAAAATGAAATTACAGAACAAGGTCACAGTCATGATCTAAAACAGTATTTATCATATTCACTAACCTGCCATACCTACAGTGCTGTATCTAGTTACCTTCACATATTTTCTGAGATGTAATTGTACAAGTTTTGTTCCTTTTAGTCTGATCTGTCTATTTACATTCTGTGGCAGTGAGTTGTCCTTTCACATTTTTATTAACGGGTCAATCATCTGACATGTGAGAGGGGGGAAATTCTCTTTTTAATTAAATGTGGGTAATCTGGGAGAGTAACTTTTTAATAATAGACTGGCACCATTCCTAAATCCCAGTCTTCTCTCCCTCTTTATGCAGCATTTGATGATGCATATGCAGAATTCCAGAGACTAAAGTAAGTAAATAAACATGTCAGAGTCATGTGATAAATGGGGGGAAATGTTTTTAATAACACTGAGAATTTAAATGCTGTTTGTACAAATGTGTCTTTAGCAAAATAGAATCTGAGATCAGTTGACCTCTATTTGGTATACATTATTATGCGCCAATTATTCACTGTGTTGTCATCTGCAAAACACTGAGAATGAATTAGCAAAATTTGTAGGCACACAATACATCTGTTCAAATGCATGTTTGCACTGAGATGAGTAAAGCAGTTATTGTCAGGAGCCAAAAACAATAACTCACAATGCCTTCTTATAATAGCAACCATGTGTACCCCTCTGGACTGTGTTAGCTAAGTTCAGCTTGGATACATTTCCTGTCTCTAAACAAAGTGAGCTAAATGTCCCCCATGCACTAACTCTGTTTGTCTTATATTCCCTTCCACAGAGCAGCTGCTATTGCAGAGAGAAGTAAGTACACATCTTCAGAAATGCCAGCCTCTAAAAATAGGACGCCTCTGCCAAAACAACATGTTGTATGTGTCTTGGGTCTTAATTTAGAAAAAGCCTTTGGGCCAGTTTCACAGGCCCTGAGGAAATTCAGCCAGTCCTCCATTATTAACTTCCCCCAATTAACATTTGATGCATGGAGGACGGTGCCAGTTTGGGCGTGAGAATCCAGAGGGTGTTGTTTAGCCCTGTGGCTGGAGGCTGGACTCCAGTTCTCTGAAATTAGCCTGTGGGCCGCAGGCATGGCTTCATCCACTGTGCTTGTTGTTTGCAGACCGTGCTCGCGTGGCAGGAGGCTTGCCTGACGTTGTGACCATTCAGGAGGGCAAGGTAATTCCATCCGTCATGATAGACCGCCCCCCTGCTCTGAGTCACAGGGTAGAGGGAGGCTGTCAGGGGCTGTGTGTTTACGTTTAGGTATTTAGCAGGTGTTCTTACCCAGAGTGAACACTGCGAACACTTCTACACATTTCACATTTATAAAACTGAATATTTTACTGAAGCAATTTGTGTTAAGCTTGTTCTGCTGAAGTTACACGGGGTTGTAGGCTTGGATTGTATTTGGGTGGGATACCTCTGGTGAAAACTAAGTTGTGTCTGGAAGAGGTAAATAGAAATGTAAGGCCTAGGCACAGACAGGTTTGTAAAATGAAGTATTTTGCAGGAAAAAAGATGTATTACAACCAGTATCAACAGTACAGCTAATAATACATTTTAAGCTGAATTTGATAAGGGTGTAATTTATGTAAGAGATGCAGACTAAAATTTCAGATCCCACTTGCAAAAAATACAAGACTTTCAAGTGCAAGACTGCTTGGCACACTCTCTTTAGTTAGTTACAGAGGGATTTGTTTCACATCCTAGATAAAAGTCCTCATGAAACTAAATGAAACCAAATGAATTAAGCACAGGGGGCTTGTAGCAGCAATAAAACAATAAGGGCTTTGTGTGGATGAACAAGAAAAATGTTTTATTCAAAGGAAGGAATAAACTATAAAATTAAAATCTGTTAATAGGCTAACTGTTTACCACCAGCCTCCTTACGCTACCTGTAATGCAGCATTGGTGTACTAATGTCGCAGCAGCTTGTGGTCTCACTGCTCTCCCTGTTTGACCAAATCTGGTTATTTTGCTGCCCTAGTCTCTCAACCTCACCTGCAATATCTCGGGCGACCCAGTACCTGAGGTGACCTGGCTGAAGAACGAGCGGGAGATGGTGTCTGATGACCACTACGTGCTCAAGTTTGAATCTGGCAAGTATGCCAGTTTCACCATCACCAGTGTCACCACCGGCGACTCCGGCAAGTACAGCATCCTGGTGAAGAACAAGTTTGGCACAGAGAGTGGAGACTTCACTGTAAGTGTCTTCATCCCTGATAGCATTGAGGCAAAGGCTGAAAAGAAGGCTGAAAAGAAAAAATAAAGGGAACTCAATGTTATATATAGTATATATGCATATATATTTATTTATAAAAAAATACAAAAATAGAAAATTATATATTGACATTGAAATAGGTGTAATGATTACTTGGATGGTTTACAAAAGGTTTTACTATAGTCCCATATTATGGAACCTTTTTTCTGGGACTAATTTGTTGAGGTATGGAGAGGGATCTGGCAAGGCATGACAAAAGAGTCTAACTATGGTTGCCATTCAGGAATTTTAGGGGAAGGACCCAAGAGCTTTTACTGGAGTACAAAGTTATGAGTGTTATCCTGCTCTGAAAAGAATTGACTTTACTAGTATTGCAAATAGATTGTACCTCTGGTTTTGTTGCCCCCATCAGTGATATATTGTGGTGCAGTCTCTTTGGCAGGTAGTGCTGAGTAAACTTCAAACACAAGAACTAATGAGGTATTGTGCATATTTTCTGTGTACGAAAGTCATAAACTGGAATGGAGACACCGTAGGTCCAACAAAAGTATTATGAAAATGCAAAAAATTACAGCAGTCTGTTACTTGCTTGTGTACAGTAGGATCCTGCTATGATTAGAAAACATTTTTTGGTCTGTCATGCTATAGATATCTTTTTCTTTTTAGTGTGCGTTTGTTTTGTGTTCAGTGCTAAAAAACTATGAAAACAAACAAAAACAGTGTAGTAACAAATCTGAATCTGACATATTCACAAATACCTGAAATCTGAGTAAATCTGTGGGGCATTAGTCTTTGTAGCCATTTTCACTGTTAGTGATTTACTTTCTCCGGTGTCACCTAAACAACTAGTGGAATATTTGAAAGATTCCCAGTTCCATTCACAATATTATATTCTTCAGACTGGTGCTTCTTTCATTAATATACCTCTGCATTATTTTACATAATGCAGTATACACAGCCTTGCCTGAAACATTAACATGTCCCTTTAACCTAAATACACCCTCACCTTATTCACCTGAGACCAGCTATGCACTACAGTACTGTGGGACAGCAAGCAGTGGAGTGAATCAGGGCTGTGGATGAAGAGCAGCTCCCACTGTGTTGCTGTTTTTTTATTAATTAATGGTCAAAACTCCTTTTGTTGTTGTACAAAGCAGCCTTTATTCAACTGTGAAAATCAAGCTTTGTCCTCTGTAGCAGTTGAAAAGATGGGAAGCTAATTGCTACTGTGGTTGGGGTAATATACGGAAATGTACATTGTGGTCATTGTGGGGTGTAATTAAATGAAACCATTGTGATGTACGTACACTCCTCTTTATTCACTTCATTGAAAAACCAATAATGCCACTTCCTTGTCACTGTCCTTATGGTGCCCCTTGTCAATCACTAATAAACAATGCACCCGTTCCTCCATCTCCTCTTCTGCCTTGTTTTACGTTTTCCTTTTGTTGTTGTCAATCAATACCCGCACAGCAACCCCCATCCATATCATCCCCCTGCACCTAGTGTTACTCCTCACTGTTTTATCGCGATTGCACGTATGACACCCTTTATTCTCCTGTTTTTCTGGTCAGCTGGTCAGTGCTCTAAATATTAGTGCAGTTACTGTACCCACTGTACCCACTGTCCTCTGCTTCCTCACCTATACACCAACCAACTCTCCACCCATGCACCTTACAAATTCTCTGCCTCTGTTGTTGTCCTTTCATGGAAAAAAATCACTCTCCACACTCCACACTCACCACACCTTCCTTAGTCTCCCTGTGACAGGTGAGTAGTGTTCAGGATTTTTCATATTGCCTTCAAAAAAATGCTCATATTTCTAGATTCATACGTGCCATTTGTTTTCCCATCAAAATTGTTGTCCCAGTGAATGTAAACCATACATCTCTGCATTCACTGCAGACTAATCAAAACACTGAATGATCAAACGGCATGATGTTATTTTTTCCCCCTTCAACTACTGTAGCCAGCCATTATAAATCCCTAAAGGATAAGAGGGAGCACTTGCGATGAACAAAGCCAAGATTGTATTGATTGAACATGTCAGATGGGCCCCATTGTAATTATTTGCTAATCACATCAATGCACCCTGGAATGCCAGCCGCAGGTGGAAGCCATTTAGTGCTCATCAATGTTCTGCCATAAGAGCTCAGAGGGCAGCAGGGAATACTGTACTCTCCAGAATTATTGACACCATTGTTAAAGATGAGCCAAAAATATACCATGAGACTCATGGTCTTAATAGGTCTGCCTTGAAGCAAATACATCTAATATCATCGGAATTTTACAAACCTACAAACTATGAGCCTTTAATAAGCTTTACAGCAAAGGGTGCCAATAATTTTAATCATCATCTGTCTGCTAAATTCAAATAAACAATTTTTCTATGTCTATATATATTATTTAACATGTAGCTCATTATATGTGTTTTTCATTTTTTGATAGTTTTTTGGCTCATCTTAACCAAGTGGGGCAGTAATTATGGATTGCACTGAATGCTGGCTGTTTGCATACACCTCTTCCAGGGCAGTAGGCATTCAATACAGCAGAAACACACAAAGTCACCTCTGTGCAGTTAGCCGACAAAACATTGGGGAGTGGGGTGGTGGACAGTGAATCTGAGCAGGCATGTTCTGGCCCTGCGTGTGAGATCAGCCTCGATTCATTCAGAGGAATGTAGCACCAGAGCTTAAAGGAATTAATTCTGGCCTACTTTATTAAATTGGTTAGCAGCAGATTATTGGGTATTACTCATTCGCTCACCGCACGCATTTGAAAAGCCTCCATGGCATTAACTGAAACTGAGAATTGATAAATTGAGGAAACCTTGATATATATATATCTGTCTCTCCCTCTCTGCCTTTATATATGAATTTTGACGAAGGTCTCAAATGTGATTGCTGTAGTTCTGTCACTTCCTTGCTCTCCACAAATAAGAGTACTGCCAGAGATTTGTTCTCTGCTTTTCACATTTACGTCCCCAGAGACATTACGAAACATCTTGTTTATCCAAAAACACTGTCTCCCTTATCAAAGGCATCTTGTCCAGCATAAATCAACATCATTATCAAATACGTAAAGGACACCATGCGAGTGCAGGAACACAGATGGACACATTTTTTTTTTTTTTTTAAATTAAATCTTGTTTTCATAAAAATATTTTCTTAAACTTTTTTATTTCCTTTTCTTATTCTCTCACATTGAATTACATTGAGAAGACAGTTTAAGTCTTTTTTTCCACAGGAATAATGCAGTGCTTTGCTGATACAAGATTTACAGATTTGATTAGAGACTTTAATTACTCTGACCAATTTGCACACATTGCCTAAGAAAGGTTGTTGAAAATGTAGAAATACCAGGTACAGTATTTATCCTTTAATGATGTTCCATGAGAATTTATTGATTAGTTGTAATAGCCAATAAAAGGGCCACAGACATCTCATTACACCAGGGGTTTCCAAACTAGGGCACTTTTAATGCTGGTTTTCATTCCAACCAATTCCTCAATTAATTACAATTGTCAAAACATGTTTAAGTAATTTTGTGCTGTAACAGATTTTAACACCATGCAAGTTGGACTCATTACCATTTGTGCTGTCTTTAAATCATTCATTTTTCACAAATTGTTTAATTTCTGTGACATAGTTACCACACTACCGGTCTTTATCGCTTTGAATTTTCAAGTTATTTCAAGTTTCCCAATAAATACATTTAATTATACCTTCTTTTAAAAGGAATACTTTGACACATCACAACCAAGGATACAGTAGTGGTTGTCTGAAAGTTGACTTGTCTTGCAGTTTTGAAAGTGTAAAAAGAATGTAGAATATTTGTTATATCAATCTGAATATTCTGTTCATGAAATAATATGCCATTAAAGAGGGTCATCCATTCTGCGATATGAAAACATCTAATTAAGTCACAGTTATGGTTGAAACCAAAGGCAGCATATACAGAGGTCTCTAAGGGCCATCTTTTGGAACCCTGTCGTTACACCATTCTCTCCATGGACTTCATCACTTCCTTCAAAAGGAAACATTGTTGGAGCTAATGACGTTGTTAGAAATCTTACACAATTTTATGAAATAGATTTTAAACAGGAACCTAAGGCAAATGTTCATACAGAAAGGGGAAGAATGGAAGAAAGAGACAAACAGACAGTGAAGAGATAATATGTCCAAGGACTGGGTTTCCTGTATCCATCACTGCCTGTATCTTTATGACATTGGTGCAATCCTTATTGGAAATAAACAGATTATGATTAGTCAACTTTGGCAGGTCACTATGACTTTTGGACTTATATTCACAGTACCTTTATTGTGTTTAAACATGGGTTGATTCATTGCTGCCAAGCTCACTCTGTTCTCTGGACTTATTTACTTATGATGAACTTCACTTACGAAAAAAAACACGCCACAGCTGATCTAAGCTCTTTGCTTATTTAATGCTTCCATTCTTTTCTTTAGAAATTTAAAATATATTCCTGTGTGGAAACAGCTGTGGCTATTGAGTCACCCCCTGAGATACCCACAAACTCATATGCAGTTGTCCAGTGTAGTCACTCATAAGTACATGCAACAGGAGAGAGCTATGAGGAGAAGAAAAAAATGTGTATGACATGCTGATGACAAAATAGGGCTTGTGGTTTCCTGTCATGAAACTGACAAAGGAAACGCAACAAACCCTGGCAGGCTTAAGTCCACCGTACTTATAGGAATCCGTCTGTGCATGTGGGCAATTACTCAACTTCATCAGCTGATCCATTCACAATGTCATTCTTATTTTTTAAGAGTCAGTAATTTGATCATTCTGGTCCCATTTTGTAATGCCTTGTAATTCATTTTGATCTCTTCTTTAATCAATTGATTGAACTGATGCAATATCATGAAGTTATGAGTGGTGATTAATTTTCTTTTACCTTTTTTTTCTTTTACATTTTTTAATTCTAAGAATTCAAAAATGAATAATTTAAGCTGCTTAATAAGTAGGGGAGCAGGTAAATAATTCTTAATATGTTCTATATAAATTGTCATCATGCATAGCTAAGTCTAACAAACAGAACATTATACAAAAATAGTACTGTAGACAATGTAAATGCAGTCACAGTTGATTTATGTGAAATGAACATTTTAAATAGCATTTTTTGTCAAGTTGATTGCTCCTGCTACCTTTTCCTTGGGTTCCAAGCCTCCTTTCACTGTGTGCATAACATGTAGTGGCTTCTCTTCCAGTTACATGTCACTGAGGCCGTGGGGGACCTCAGTGGAACCACATATTTGACTGACCCCTCTGGAAATGTAATGGTGAGAGCCTTTGACAGCCCCCCTCAGGGTGTGAAGAAGAAGACTGTCACAGGCAAGAAAGTGGAGAAGAGAAAAGGTAACAGATCTATCTTGTAGTCAGCACAGCTTTCAGCCTTTCAACAAGACTGTTTTTGTCACTCTCATTGTTCCCTGGTTGGCGAGCAGCAGGAAATTATACAAGCTCGTAAGGGTCCTGGATTCAGATGCAATTTCTGTTTATAAAAACTATACGACTCACTGGGATTGAGACTTCTACACAATCTTATAGCACAACTGTTATGTTTGTTCAGCTGAAATAGTAGATGAGTTTTATTTTAAGAGTGAATATATTCATTAAACTAGCACTCATCCTTTCACTGGGCATTTTACATTCATGCCCATACATTTTCTCAGAGGCTGTTTGCACAGTGGTGTTTTGTCAGTTATAAGATTACTCATTGTGATCCTATAATTACATATTGTGTCTGGTGAGGTTGTTATTATCAAAGCCATGTGGCCACATAGAAGAAACTAATTATTCATGAATACAGGTACATTTAAACACAACACACAATGCTGATTTTTATTAAAAGCTGAAATGTGAGTTGTGCCACACTTGTAGAGAAGAACACTGTTGAACTAGAAAGATTGCTGTGGCAATATGAAGGCCCATAAACAGATAATGCTAATGACCATCCAGGATTACCGGTATAACAGCCAAAAACAAAATTCATTTTCATATATTATTTACTCCAGGGATTGCATGTACGTCTGTCAAAGAGATTGCATAAGTCTACCTGTGACCAAGAGCAGCACCACATAAAAGATACTGATCAACATTTTCTTTAAAACACAACAGGAACATGGGCAAAGCAATCATACAAATTTGTTGTCTGTTGCATTGCAGTTAATTTGTCTGTTACTGACTACAGTTCATATCAATTTATACACATGCAGATTCTGTGATCCTGAGGCCTCCCATGGTAAAGTCTGAGGTAGCAGCGGAGATTCTTGAAGAGAAAGAGGACACCCAGACCAGCAGAAGTTCAGTAGTGCAAAAGGCTGAGAAGGAGTGCAAGACTACAGATGAGAAAGGGGTAGCCAATGCAAGTGAGGTTCATCTTGTAGAAAAGACAGAAGCAGAAGCCATAATTCAGGAGGAGAATGAGGTGGTCACCACAAGTGAGAATCTAGAGGAGAATGTATAGCAAAATTGTGTCACCACCTGCAAAATATAGTAAGAGGAAACTCAGGTGATAACCTTCAAGGCAAGATAACTAACTATTAAAGAGAATGAGGGAATGGTTTCCTAATTTTACCTTTGCATGTGTGATGTGCAATCAAATGTTGTGTTCGTGTGTCAAAGCTCAATTCATAAGCAGAAGCCAGTGTTTTTCACTACTGAAAAATGGATTTACACTGAAGGTCAATAATGAAGCTTGACAAATGATTGTATAACATTTAATGCCATTGAGTAATTTTAAACGGTTATGTGTAAAACCTTATACTTCACTTTTAATTGAAGTATTTCTCCATATCCTTTTTACCATTTATTAAGACTAGTGTACATCACATTACCTTTTTATAAAGAACTATAGATGCTATGAGAATCTTCAAATGCATACTTTTTCATATGTGTGTATGTGTGTGTATTGCAATACAATTTTTGCTTGAAATAAAATCTTAGGACGCCATGAAATATTTTGTCTAATATATGAATCCTACTAATGAGTGAGCTCTCAGGGCATGCTGGAGACATCAATCATAACAATAAGAAGGTTATAGCTTATTATATCCTGTTGTCTGCTTTATCATTATTTTTATTTGTCTTTATTTATTCGTTCATTCATTCATTTACTGGATGTAGTCGGCCTTGGCCCACACTGCAAATACTGAATTATTCCAGCCAGCAACGAATACTGAGATGCCGAACAAAAGGTAATGCAAGCAACTCAAATTCTTTACATCAAACAGACCGGAACAACATCACGGCCAGGTCAAACATCAAGGCACATTGGTTGCAAAACATGAAAGACCAGTAAGGGAATACGTCGCTACTGTATTTACACGGTTGAGAGCATATCGAACATGTTGAACTTTCTCACAACCGCAATATTACAGTTTATTGTTCCTCACTAATGAATCAACCACATCAAAATGAAAACGTGTCACTGTTGCCGCTGGTAATTATATATGCATGTGTCAGAGTCCTCTCGCCTGTTAAAATTGTTTTAATTGGTTCCTTCATGCCATAGGCTGACTGGACAACTATGGCTAAAGCATTGAATCATCTCTGGTGCAGAATCATACAATACACAAAACATACAAAATTCAACTCTGTAGCATTTTACCCGAGTCTGTCTCAACGTCAGGTCTTACATGAGTAACCATAAATGCAAACAACCATATTTTTTGTATTTCTTCGCCCCTAAGCAACAGCCCAGATGTAATTCAACAAAGGAATATCAGTAGTTCCACAATATGCATAGGTTGCATAGGAAGGTTTTGTGGTCTGAAATGTGCATGTTTTATCTGACGTGAATGAACTTTTGAACGATTGTTGTTGTAGAGCTAATTTTAGCCTATATTGTGATGACTTCAGCGATCGGCAGGCCAGCCAGCGGCGGCTAGTTACTGTACACAATATGTGTCAGCTTTACCGGTAGGTAGGAAATTTTTCTTTTCAGTCACGTGAGATCTCTTTTTGCCGGGTCACATGCTCAAGTCACAGCGCCGCGAGCCAAAGCGGCTGAGCTGGAAGCCGAAACCTCGCCAGTTAAACCAGTGCTAGCGCATGTGTAGGTTACGAGCTACACATTCGCCGCTTCTAAGCTTGTCTGTTTAGCTAGGGCGGAGAACATGGTGACCAACTAGGCTGCTGATGGAAACGAGATATCAAGCCAAGACACAGACATCCTACATCTTTCTCGCTTGCTACAGTTAGCTAGATCGCTAAACGCAGAGGTAAGATTTTTTTATAAATATTCTCTGTATAAGCTACCCTTGGTTATTCTGCTCATTGCCATTGGTAGGCTATAACGTTAGAGCTACGTTGATGATTACCCGGCTGACAATGTAGTTGGCCAGGTAACTGGCAATGTAGCAATTCAACCAGCTTGTTGACCTGAGTTGACCAGTTAACTGGTATTAACTAAGCTGTAGCTAGCGCCTGGGGAGCCTAAATTCATTTGCTTGTGATAATATTTGAAAACGTTAAAGCAATTTACTAAAGCTAGCTTTAGTAACGTTATATGTAATGATAGGATAGCTAAAAGCTAGGTCGAGTTAATTTTAGTAGGGGTTTGGTAGTTCGATGGGTGAATATTTTAACTGTTTACAGCACCTGTCATATGTAACAGGAGACAGGCTATTTCAACAGTAAACTAGGAATTGTTGGTGACTTGGTAGTAGCTAGCTCTAGCTTCTTATAAAGTTCTGCTCAGCTAAGCGAGCTAACGTTAATACCGCTAGACTATTGCCACCTCATCACATAGCCCAAGATAACGGTGGCTAATTAGCCTGCTAACGTTCAGTGTTACTGAATAAATGTCGAAAACCCGAGCTATAGACCTGGATACAGTGTATCGGTTATTGTAGAGTGCGTAGATGTCTTAACAGAGCATGAAATGCTCGTGTTTTATATCGACAGCACCATGTCATGTAGCCATGGTCTCATTTGTGTAAGCATCCTTTTTAAGTGCCCACCCCGCCGCGTAAGACGGGCTCAGGGTGGCCAGCCCTGTTTTAGTTGGTATAAGATGGACATATGAAAGCAATGCATATTTAGCCAACTATCGAGAGATGCGCTGGGACGTGAAAGCCAGATTTGCATTGTAATCTCGCATAAAACCCTAAAGCCTGTCAAGGTGCGCTGTAATCTCACTAGAGGTAAACACAAGGACGTGAAACCACATACTACTCCGACTACTGTTGATACAAAACGTGGTACTTGTACAAGGTAGGCCTGCATTACTTCTTGACAGTGCTTTTGGTAGATTTTGGTAAATGAAAGCAACATACATTTTGACTAAAACAACATTTAGATTCGATGTGGTGTATAGTTTTAAAATCCTTTCCTGGATGTATTAATTAACGGATTTCGCTTTCGGGTGATGAGATGTTGCATACTTCTGTGGAGTTGTGGAGCATATTGTGTTGTGCTTTAACTGTAGCATCACAACAAGAGGTGCACTTGTGTAGCAATGATAGCCGCCTCGGTTGATTGCCTCATCTATCGTCACACACTTCTGTTTTCAACGTTAGAATGATTAAAATGTTAGTTGTATCGCAAATAGTTTTTTAGTAAAGCAAATGTTGACATCACTTGCAAAATATACATATCGTTTTTATCAAGAATATTATAATTTTTCGGCATGAGATTGTTCTGGAATTAGAAGATTCCTAATTTTGCGTGGAATAAAAATTATCTGTCCAATTAAGAATGAGTTTGAACTTCATGCATGAGTTTGAACTTGATATTTTCATCTTATGTTCTAGGATAGCTGAGATACATGCAGATACATTTTTTTTTATTAAGAAGCAAAATCAAATTCAGTGTTCCCTATGTTGAGAATGTCATATTGAAAAGCCTATTTAACAATAGATTTTATAATGCTTCAATGTCTGTAGGCCCTGACGTTATATTTAGCTTTTTTCATACTTTCATCTCTTTGTGAGTCTTCCGGACATATACAAGTACTGGTACTGACCTGAAGCATTGAAACATTCTTTGCTGAATATGTGTACAGCTGTGTCTCATAAAAAATGGTATCTGCTAAACTGTACAGATACCAAATTGACTTAAATCTATATGCCTCACATCCCCAAAATGTACAATAAAGCTGGTAAGTCCAATTCTGCCTTTTAGTCCAAGGCTGGTACATTGATGAAATATGGGATGCATAAATTCAATTTTCATACTGCAAGACAAAGAGCACACTCTCTGGTGCATGCATTTGCATTTGTAAGCAATCCAGAGTGCCTTTTTCAATGAATGAGCAATGCGATTAGAAGATATACTCATGTATAATCCATAATGAAGGAGCAATTCAGTGATACATTCTGGTTTGAACATGAACATTTGTCTTAGTTTGTTATTTCTTGAAGAAATACAACATTTCAGTATGAATAATTGTTGCATTGAAAGAATCTCTTACATTTGTGAGTTAATTGAGATGAGAGTATCTGTAATAAGTGAATGAATGAATAACTTATGTAACAGATAACCAAACAAGGCCAAAATGGTGTATTGAAATGACTATGGTCATTTTCATTTGTTTCATTTGTTCATTCGTCTGTTTCAGAGAAGGCTAATGTTAAATGTGTGAAGGGTTGTGCTTTGGGGTGTTAAAACTGTGTGTCAGTAGATCTGAATTCAAGGGGTTCAGTAGGCTGTTTAGCAACAGCCACTTCTGTGCAGTGGAATATGACAGTTCTATGCATTTGCTTGCATTAAGACAAAAAAGTGTTTCATTGTCATTTTAATTATTAGTCTATGGGGAAAAATATTTGGAATGATCGCATTAAAAGTTTGGATGGTACATCCTATCCAAGACTGGGGACTATTTGTTTAAGCTCCCAGATTAGAATCAAACTCTTTGGAGTTTGAGAAATAGTTGGGTGATTCTGTCTCTGAATCAGATTTTCTGTGTCCGGACTATTGGCCTAGTAAAGCCCACTGTGCTGATTGGGACTCTCTGAGATCAGAGTGGCCTGATTCCAGTCCCCCTCTGCAGAGTGCAGAGGAGGGACATGTCCTTCTGAAATGTGGCACAGGAGTGATAAACCATGTCACAAATATTGATGGAACACTATTGCTCTATTTTTATTAGGCTGGGATAAAACAACAGAAAATATGTCCTCAGTTTCCCAGCTCGTGTAATTTCTGAAGGCCTTCGATAATGAGAAAAGGGGAAAACAGAAACAACAGTAAAAAGAGTAGGAGTGGCTATGAAAGTACAAATAAACAAAGGAAGTGTAGCCTAGAAATGGTACATGAATGATATGGAGTGAAGGTACAGTGTGGGAAATGGCACAGTGATTTGCATAATAGTGAGCTGTGCAGAACAAGTCCATTGAGAACTGTCAGGTTTTTTTTGTATCCACTGAACATTTTGCTGGTTCACTGTTGTAATTGACAGTTTAGTATGTTCCTGGGTGTGGTATGGCCCTAATGGGTTCCAAGAAGCATATTGAAAAGAAGCTGATAAAGAAGATCTCAAGTTTGTCAGTTGCATAATATATGAGGCAATTTTTTACACTCAACCAGGTGTTGGTCAAGGACAGGTAAATTAATGTACTGCTTCTGCTGAACTGAATGTAACAGATTGGTCATGGAAATAAAGGGGTTTTTAAATACTTTGTAAATAAAACTTTCATGTGTTGTGTGTCTCTCCTGTCCTGTGTGATTTGTGTCATTCAATTTTTTAATCAGTAGAAACTGGACAGCCTTACTAAATCTATTCAGTTGCAATGTTGGTGAAGTAGAAATGGAAGTAGATTTGTCAGTTTTCTCATGTTTTAATACAGCTCTTAGGTCAGGGTTCTCTAATTTAGGCTATGTTTTGATCTAGAAGTATAGGAGGAAGCAAAAAAATCCAAAGTGGCATTCACATTAATTTTGAATGATATTTGAAGTGAATGGTTTCAAATCTCAAGGTGACCGCCTCAGTCATCACAGCCACTGGTAGTACTACAAGTTTCTCTTGGTTCAGTCCTGTAAGGCCTCAGTTTCTACATGTTTTTGTGATTTCCTTTCAATCTGCAGCTAATTTAGGCCTGTGAAGTATGGTTTTTCCATATGCTATGGTAACCCATCTTAAGCATTTAGCTGAAACACACCGAAATCTAGCAGACACCGTGGTGGTCTAGGACTGCCTAACACTCGTGGTGTACGAAATGCAAGAGATGGCAAAATGATGGAGTGATTAATGACATTTTCTCTTATTTTTGCTTGTATTCTGTTTTTAAGATACATCTTAAATCTAAATAAGTAAAACAAGCATACAATATTAAGACAAAAAATGTAATTGGTATTAAGAATAATAACGTGGTTTATTGTATCAGTGAGTGGCAAGAATAAGTATATCAGCTGTGTTTGAAAACCAAACAGGAAGATTCAGTCACTGTGATTGACTTCTGTGACCTGGCTAGCATTTCAGTCCAATTTTTTTCTTCATAAATTGGCTATAGTGAATTGCTGATGAAGATACAGGTAGGTATCTGACCTAGATGGCACATAGATGAAATCTTCTAAATACCGCCTCTCCTGGCTGTCTGCATCGGCAGGTCTCCCTTTCTGGTATTAGCCATGTGACCGGATTTCAGAAACCACTGCAGTTTCAGTGAAAAGACCTAGAGATTTGTTTCACTAAAACAGGCAGCATTTTGTGTGTCTGTGTCTGTCTGTGTGTGTAATTGTGGGGGGTGGGGTGAGTGGCTTTGTAGGTAATTTGAGACCAGTAAAGTCTAGCCAGGAAAGAAGTTAACAAGGCTAGACAAATATAATGCTAAACAAAAGAAGATGATACCCTTGAGAAGCTGATTGAAAAAAATAATCTCATTGCAACATTATGTAAAAGTAACTTTTGTGGGACAACAACTGAAATATATGTATATCATTTTTTTCATTTTTGAAAAAAAACAAAATCTGTTTTTATTAAGTCTCTTCTCTGAAGCCACCTTTTGTTGAACCTCTGTGTGAAGATAAGAGCTCCCAATCTAATCTGAATTTGGTGTCATTCCAGGGAGTGTAGACACTGGACAAGAAGATTCAGGAAAAACTTGTAGCTCTTTAGTAGTCACAGCATTTGTACTTGGTAATGGTAAAAATATTAGCCGCCTATCCGTTCAACCAAAATTGCTGTGGGAAAAATAGGCATTGGGTGTATCCTAAATGTTATTGTATTGTATAATGCTTAAATAAAGGTAAATTGAGGATACAGTTTATGTCTCAATCACCCTTAACTAATCTACCAAGTCACGCAGAGGAATTGTTATTCTGCTCTTTACACCCTCCATCAGATTGGAGTTTCTTAGTGCAGGTGCTAGTCACTTGGGGACACAGGGCCATGTGACTGTAGTCACCCATGCATTTGACAGTATTTAAGTACACATAGTTGATAGACAGAACAGATTATCAGTACAGGTTGTGTGGGTGTGGCCTTCTTGTCAGGGAATTGCTATGGCAACCAGGAACTAAGAGCTGTGTTTCAGTCTGGAAAATCAGAACGCTTGTTTCCCCTCAAAATATGTTGCATAATTTCTTCTGGTTTTCCTTTTTTCTTGTCTGTGCCTTTGCATGACTCACATTGTCAGTTGATTGTTACTGAATCAAATTTGACTTGATCATATTTTTAAGTGTGTAGGTCCTACATATGGAACGGCATGTTATCAAAGATTGTCATGTGCTTATCCAGTCAACATTGTAAATGTTAATGGTAGTGTAGATTGCTGATTATTTTATAGTTATTATAAAAAAAGAATTCATTACAGAACTCATTCACCAGTCTGTCTCACATTTTCCTAATGTCTTAAAATGTTGTTATATCGAATACAGTATAGTGTATCTGGCACAGTAGTCATTTAAAGCACATGGCTGCAGGGCTTCATTCATTGCTTTTTGGACCTTATCAGGGGAACGGGGAAGGTCCTCTTCATGACCCTCTTATCAGGGACAGAACTGCTGTCTCAGGGCCCGTCCCACTGGTTTGCCAGAGATAGACAGAGATGTTTTCTCACTGAAAAACCGAAGAGGGAAGGAGAAACTGAAACAGTTGCAATTACATAATCGTCTTCATGACATTAAAAGTTTAAAAGTAAAAGGAGCTAATTCAATTTAGCTGGGCTTGTTTATATTGCCAGGGGAAAGGCAAAGGCCAGGAGAGCGTTTGAGTGTAGCTCAGCCTGTATGGATAATGGGCAAGTGTGAGGCTCTCTGGACCAGGAGGGAGGGCTCTGTATGGGTTCTGAGTGAAAGCCTTTCTCTGCTGAGATGAAGAGACTGCGGCCCTGGGGGGACGCTGAGTCCTCGGGGGCCCACACTGAGGGGGATGCCAGCGAGCTGGACGAACCCTCACCCCTCAAGTCCTCCTGGACCCTGGTGAGTCTGGAGCAGGTCTTGTGCTGTTGTGTCCAAGAATGTTGCATTATGGATCTGTCAAGGTGTTGGGAACAGTTTTCCTCAGTAAGAATTAGATTTTGAGATTTGCAAAACACCAGTGGGTAACTGAACTGCAAAATTTAGATGTGCAGGTTTTTAAAATGACTTCTGTCTGCATGGCCAGGTAAAGTGCAAAAGATTCTAATTTCTGCTTGTGATTGTTAGGAATTTGGTTTTCCCATTGGTCTATACTATGCATATTTCTAATGTTTTGGGACATTCTTGGAATATCATGGATATCACATTCCAAAAAATGTATACACTGTTCAGAAGGAACTCTTTGTGCATTGAACATCTTTGCTTACAACTGAATATCGTGTCCTCTGTGGATTTGAAGATGTTTTTTTTTTTTTTTTTTGCATTCAGAACAAGGTTTTTCCTGCCCATTGTTAAGTGTACAAGTTGTCCCTTGTCCTCCTTGTATTACTTCAAAGGATAAGAACTGCACTCATGAGGAAATGTCTCAATGAAAGATGTTCTAGTTCATTATCCACCTTTTTTATTTAAAAAAATTAACACATGAGTCATGCATGGGTTAATGTTAACTTGAATTGAGCAGCAGTGCATTTCACTGTACATTTTATTCCTTTGTTTGAAAAACCACAATTGAGCTTATGTTGTTTTAGCAAACATTTGAGTAGCCCAAAGGTCAGCAGAATCCCTCTGAACAAAGACCTTAAAATTGGCTTGCGTGTTTGATGGTGCTCCATGGAGGATTGTAGATCTTTGCACAGTGCAGCTGCACCACTGCATTGCTAATCTTTTGTATCTGAATTGTATGACACAGCAGATGAATGTAAATACTCGTTGAGCTTTGTTGTCCTGACATTAATTCAATTACCTTTTTGATTTTCATCTAACAGTACTTCATGAAATGAAACCATTTTATTTCACTTTGATCGTTAGTATTTTATATTGCTTGTTGTTAGCCCATGTTCCTTTGATCTTGAGAAATTGTGGATCATTGATTTTGCTGGCCTTTTACTTATGTCTTTTGGCTGATTATTTTCCACTACTTTCATTTCTTGACTTTTCAATTTTTTTCCCCTCAAAAGTACATCGGCTTCATAACAAGGAAATTACTTTTCAAGTTCCAGTTTGGCTAAATGTTCATGTTAAATGGTAATTTTGAGGTTTTACTACTGATAAGTTTTAATGAACATTCCCCCATTACTTTTTGTGACAGACTGTCCAGTCACGCATTCCTTGTCCCTTGATGCCAGGAGTCAGACCGGAAGCATAGATAATCATGTTTACAGCCATTTGTCCTGAGCAGAGGTTAAACTTGAAACTTATTTCCCAGTGCAGTGGTGGCAGAAGGAAGCTGTGAGAAACAAAAAAAACATTCTATAGCCTGCAGTTCTGATCAATATCTGCTGAGCACAAGGACAAAAGGGTAATTATCATTGTCAGCTACCAGCAGTATTCACATGGAGTGTGAGGTATAAGGTGCTATTGAGTTTTGGTAGCAAGTTGTTTGTCTAATTGCTGTCTATTGTTTTGCACTTTGAGTAGAGTAGACAGTCTCATGCTTTATGGGGATAGAAAGACCAAAGCTTGTTTTCCTCTCAAATCAAAATAATATGCAGCTGTTTTTATGTCTTGCAAACTACCTTCTTTCACAGTATGCTAAGATAATTGTTTGGCTATGAAAATGTATCCTCTGTAAGATAAGTGACTTTCGATTGCGTAGTCATGCTAGCATGGCAGAAATCCTGGTGTCTGATCATGATGGTCATATGTAGATGGTTGATCATTATACAAACAGGATGCAAATATTTAGAATGTGGCATTGGCAGTGAGCAGAAACAGCATCTGTGACAGAGCCCACTGACCGCCTTCCTTAATTGCATTTGTGTGTCGTGGATGAAGTCTTAAAGCTAATTCTGGTCCTTGGGGAAAAAAAGAGCATTTTATGGGTTTTATTTAACACTGCTTTCCTGAAGAATGTCTGGAGGGTTTAAAGCTAACACAGCTGTTTCTAATGGAGTTAGAGGAAAGGGGCTGAAATGACCAAGGATCAGTTCATTTGCCTTGCAGTGATCTTTTTACAAAGGCTGTTCTCCCAAGGCTGAGGACAGAAGTTCAGTGCACCAAGCACTCCAAGCCATGTGGCAGGCCAGTGGCTGTCTTCATATTTATGGAACATTTCCTTCGGCCTTTGTTCTCACTGTGTCTGGCTTCATGGCTGTGCCAACTGTGTGTAATTGTCTCCGGTTACGGGGGGCTGTGACCTTTGACCCCACTTGCACACTTCCTCTCTATCTGACTACAGTATATAGGAAAGGGTTTAACCCTCTGTCAAACAAATGGGAAGAAAACAAGGTGATACAAAGTGTGAGCTGCAGGAGGGATAGGAAGTAGGTCATGGGGAACACAAAGAAAATAAAAGCCAGAGAGGGTAGGGACCATGGAAGCAGAAGTACTATAATAGCTCATGTTTCTTAAAAGCAGGGTAGTTAAAACCAGGTATTTTATGTTTGCATGAGTAGTTTGGTCATAATGGATGGGGTCAAAGATGGATCTTTGTTAAAATTCAGATGTGAGACATTGTAGTAATAGCCCATGTGTTTTTGTAGAGCAAGATTGCTTGTCTAGGCGGTATGATGTTAGGCAGTATATGTCTGTGTAAATCAAACTGAATATTTGTGCACTGTAGATAAAACCTCAATGTACAGCTCAATGGCACCATGCCAGGTGCACAATTGGTCAAGAATACATCCAATTCAGGTCCCAAAAGAGTGGACACCTGTCGCTCATTGTTTACAAGGCCAGCTAATTACACCTTCCTTTACATAGCTTCAGCTGTATCTTTCTACTCAATATGGCCATAGAAGAGGCAGGTAAAAAATGCAGCTACCATCTGGCTAATCATTAAGGGCACTTCAGACTATTTCAAACACACTAGCGAGGAAATCTTGTACCTGCTGTAATAACATTTAATTTAGTATAGGTTACACAACATTAGAGAGGAGTAATCCTGAAGTTTAATCTTAATTTACTAATCTAGTTTCACTGATAAGATGATGGAAAAGAATGGTTTAATCATTCTTCATCATGTGTTTTTATTGATGTATTCTTGTAGAACCTGTTGCCTTAATAACATCAAGGTCAATTATTAATAATTGTACATGAACCTGTCAAGTCAGTACAGGAATGGGAAATACCTGTCTGACTGTCCTCTTAATATAGCTGGTAAATTAGTTTCCTTTCATTTGTGTCTCATGAGTTTGTATGAGTGATCGGTTGTATGGTACTTATTTTGTAAGATAAGGTGTTGCCATTTGAGCCATATGTCAGCATATTTTCTGTCATTGTTTGAAAGTCACCAGCAGTCATGCTTATCCAGTCCGGAGTTATGTGACCCCATTACCCCCCCCCCCCCTCCCCGGGGTTGCTTGAGTCCAAGAGCATGTGAGTGTCAGTGAGAGCTGTGTGAGGTACACTGCACATATCTTCCTTCTTGCGAACACCAGACTTTTGTGGGTTTCCTGCCGATCACCTTGAGTGATTCAGACCTACTTTCAGTTTTGCAGGCCTTCTGTTTTGTGTCAGCTTGTAATCTGTGTCCATGTGACTCAGTGCTTCTTAAACACCATCAGTACAGGGTGGAAACCAGTAAGCAGCTTGAGGATTGTGTTGTGGGCCACACTTCGTTGTCCTGAGAGGTAGGTAGCAGGTGCCACTGTTGCTGGTGCATTTGCTCTGTGAAAGATTAAAAATCGAAAGACTGTTGACACTGAGAAGGGTTGTGGAAAGAGTATTATGGCAAGTTAATTTGTAATTGGAGAAACCAAAGGCCTGTGCTGTTTAAAGGAATTAGGTAATGTAAAGGTTTAATGCAAATTAACATGTTGAATTTTATTTGGTCTTGTCATGATCAATGATGTTGCTGCTCTTCAGTTTGAAGATCGAATGTCGAGATGGAGTGCAACTGAGGTTTGCTTTATACAGTTTCTCAGGCCATCGAGAGGCCATGTGGTCTGATTAAAATATTTCATTATGATTTTATGGTTATGTGATGTGCAAATAAACCAGTGATTGCTTTAGCTCATAGGTTAACCTGACTCATAAAACATGAAGACTTCAGCTATTATTGGTATAGCAGAGTGAATGCACATGCTCAGTACTTCTTGTTTGTCTCGACTTTTATCTTCTATAAAAGTGAAAGTACAGTGAAGAGCAGTTCCAGTTTGTAATAGGTTTATGGTGTTTCAGCAAGTGGTGTTTGTTTACAGGAAAATAATGCTGTGTCATTTCATGTCAAGCCATATGATGGGTATTTTTCCAGAAAGGTAGTGTTTCATTTACATATTTGAGAAAGAAAAGTGAGTTACTTTCCCTTCCAGGGTACACAAGCACACAATTACCAGGCTAACCTTTCCTCATGCATAGAACCTTTCTTTAACAACGCCTCAAGAGCTGGTGGTTTTCTTTTGAGTGGAAAAAAAACCTTGTGCTGTGGACTCCAGTAGGAAAAGAAACCACCACATGTTAGCATATTCTCTGGGAAATACAGTATCATTTTGAAACACCCTGGCTTACCTCTTACAGCATAATATGTGAAACCACAAAGAGAAAGAAATAGCGATAGGGTGAGACTGTGCTAGCATTACACTGCCTGCTTTGTTCTGTATTGTAATTTTGGTTACCATAGAGTTAGTGTTTTGTTATATACATAATAAGTAGCAATTGAGTTAAGGTAATAGTTTTACATTGATTCACTTTGACACAGACAGAGGGTTGTTGTTGCATTGCTGGTATGAGGTGTTCTAAACACACTATCTTGTGGAATCATGCACCTGTATCAGTCTGCAGTTCCACCCCACCCTTCTTAGAAAGTATTGGTTGATCTGCATCAGGGAAACTTTCCCAGAGTCCAGCTTGTAAGACTTGTCAGATAATTTTGTGGGATGTTCAAAAAATAGTTTTGGGGGAACCAGGTGCAGTGTAGCTTGTATGAAGACTGTGTATGGGCACACAGCAAGGAGGGAGCAGACCAGACAAAGTGTTGAGACATCTTCAAAGAAACTTAAAATCACATCAGAGTTGATGGTTTCTGTGATGGTTTCTATAGTAATCCAGGTAACAGAAGCTTGTCACTGTCTGGAAAGTGAAATAAAAAATATGAATTGACATAAGCTATTATGTCCTGTACTAATTTACATTCTAAGTATGTCCTTACACTACCTGCACAATATCTGTTGTCCTGCTGCATCTTTGGTGCAAAAGCATATTAAGTTACCTTGTCACAGATGTAAACCTTAGGATCTGTGGCGAGGTGACCAACAATGCTTTTATTACCATTATGCCTATGGTTTTGTTTAACTGCTGTAGCTGTATGTAGTGATGCAGATGGCTGGTTCCCCATATGGTCGTGACCCATGTGTCAGCTCTCCAGTAATTAGCTCAAAGGAGATAGCAGTCTTATCCTGGCTTGACAGTCATGTGCAGCAATGGATCCAGGGATCTGAGACCATATGTAATCCATTCATAGCTTATTAACATAAACAGGTGTTAAGTGGGACCTCTTTTCAGTATCCTCATTCACCAGGATCAGAAAGCAAAACATTTTTCTCTCAGAAGTAAACCAAGAAAGTACAGAACATTACTAGGTCACATGAAAGGTTTTAAATGCATTATTCTAGTGATTAGGTGAAGCAATAGTTTTTTTGTGCCATCCACAGTAATGGTGTTTTTGAAGGCAGTTTTAATTTCCATTCTAGTTTTTTCCATTGTTATTGAGAAATGAATGCATAGGCCTATTTCCAGGTGAAATAAAAGATCCTCCCCACAGTCCTCATTCATCACTCTACAGGCTGGAGTGAGATAATTATACAGGGTGGTGAGGCATCTGCCAGCATCAGAGACTGGTCCAGCCATAGGTGTTCCATTTCAAAATGGCTGGTCTGTTTTCCATACTCAAAGGAGACTCCATAGTTATTCAAGCTCTAGTTACAGCTTGAGCTGGACGTGTGTGTGTGTGTGTGTGTGTGTGTGTGTGTGTGTGTGTGTGTGTGTGTGTGTGTGTGTGTGTGTGTGTGTGTGTGTGTGTGTGTGTGTGTGTGTGTGTGTGTGTGTGTGTGTGTGTGTATATATGGTAGTATCTTGGTGCTTTGTCATTTATTTGAAACAAGTGAATATTCCTAAATTTCCGCTGCAGGACATGTAGTGCAGTTATGTGGTTCATTTTCATTGAAATACAACGTAGAGTCAAAACAGGGGAAACTGAAAATTATACACTACAAGGCGCATAGTGTATCATTTTCAAAAACAGGGACTTGTTTCCGTATAAGAGAGGATGGTGACAGTGAGGTTTTTGAATGCCAGCTGCCCACAGACTGCTGAGATGATCACTCAGATGAAAGGTCATTCAAAAGCCTCGCACTTGCTCTGTAACACCGCCTGCACAAGGCGGAAAGCGCAGATTCATCGAGCCACTGGCCCTTACAACGGGGCGTCCACATCTGCAGGCCGGGTGATAAGGGCCAAGGCTGACTGCCAAAGGAGTAGCAGCGCAAGCCTCCAGAGAGGAAAAACATCATGTGACACGGCAGGCTACCCCCTCAGCTCCCACCCTATCCCCAGCCAAAGCACAGCCAGTCACTGCTCTCTGTTTATTGTTACTGGGATTTTATGTCCCCATCGCCCTCAATTCCCTGTAAAAAGTATCAGCAGCATCATTAAGTCTCTGAAAAGGCTATTCTGTCTCCTCTCCCACCAGACCAAAAATGTCAGGCAGTGACTTTCAAAGATTTTTCCTTGTAGGGCTTTTGAACTTTTCAAAGCCCGGAATACTTCAGTTGGAATATTAGATGAACTTGTTACTATTCAGTCCAAAATGAGCTTCACCAATATATTCAGTAGACCCATCTGTTAGACTTCTGTGGTGTGTTCTCATCAGTCTTGTGCAATTCCTGTGCAGTGCCCTCCATGTGTATTTCTTAAAAGTTTCTTCCTTATGCTCAAGAAAATAAAAAGCGTAAAACATTTAGCAAAAATAAATTTGTGTAAAGAATATAAGTTTGACTATCATGTGAATTGTGTAGTCTGCCTTAATAACATAGTAAGTAAAATACGATACTAGTTATAAATTGTAGTTTTAAGTCAGTCATCATGAGTAATTAGTGACGTGCCAGTTTTGCCTTCTGAAGATCAACACCCTCAGTTTGTGGCAGCTGGTGAGGCCAGTAGCAAGTAGGTCAGTTTTCAATGCATAAGAGAGTCAAGCATGATGTCTGCAGTGTCCTCTTTCATCACCACCCTCCACCAGCCTCCCCCCACCCCAGCAGCCCAGAGTAGAAGCAGGGGTGACACTGCAACATCCAGCTTGAATTAAAATGAGATCGCTACCATACACTGCGGTACTGAACCATGTGAGTGACAACAGCATTGCCAAGGAGACGGTGACTAACGCAGGTGCTGTCATTGATGTCCATGGGGCCTAGCCATACAGCTTGGCCTCTCTTCAGCAAGGGCCTTGTAATTGAGTTTGGAGGGACAGTACTATGAAAGTACAACAGGTCTATGTTGTTCAGGGAGGTCATTTTAAAGTTCTGAAATCTGCGACACAGGCAAACTATGAGTTTGTCTGTTCTCTTGGGGAATTCTTAAGTCTAGAACATTGTTTCTCCTGCGATTATATGTTCTGGTCCATGATATTCATAGGGCTATCTTAATACTCCTTGTAGAGCCCATTTGTACATTGGTCCAAATAAACATAAAACATTCATCCTTTTATGTTTCTACTAGTTTTAGTGGAAGTAGCCATAGACATGGTGCTTTTCAGTGTGCTTCTGCGTAATACTGCAGGAGTTTTTGCCTTATTGATTGCTGCAACTTGCCATTGTCGTGGTTTATCAGTAACAGTATAGTCCCTCTGAGCTGGTTTTGTGTTTTTGCAGGTGGACACCATGAACTACGTGGGCCAGCTGGCAGGCCAGGTGCTGGTGACGGTGAAGGAGCTCTACAAGGGCATCAACCAGGCCACACTGTCAGGCTGCATCGACGTAGTGGTGGTGCAGCAGCGGGACGGCAGCTACCAGTGCTCCCCTTTCCACGTGCGCTTCGGCAAGCTGGGCGTGCTGCGTTCCAAGGAGAAAGTGGTGGGTGTAAAGAAAAGGGGAAGGGAGGGAAAGGAGAGGATAGAAAGGAGGAAGGGTGAGGCACAGTGCAGAGCGGGTGGTTTCAGTCCTGTGTTCCCAGACTGCTTCATGTCTCTATGCATCTGCAGCCCTCAGCCAGCAACATGACCTAGATTACTGTGGAAAACTCAAACATGCACGTGGACCCTGGCATTTCCATTACTGCTGCTCCCTGCTGCATGCTCCAAACAAGATAACTGTCTCAACTAAAATGAATTACGCTGTCTTATCTCAGGCAAAGGTATTATTCATTGAGTACTGCCATATTTTTGGAAAAAAAAAGTATAGTATATATGTATGCATGTGGCAGCTTTGAATTTGCTTTATGGAAATGATAAGTTCATTTGAATTGTGCACTCTGTTAAACTTGCTTGCAGCCTCCCTTGGAGCAAGTGCCTTATTTAGAGGGCTTACAAGGTCTTTTTCCCAGAGATGCACAGAGCAGAGTTCAGTGTAGAACATTGGAACTGTCAATTCAAATGGAATGCAGACACAGTGCCACAGTTTCCATACCTTCGACCAAGTCCAGACGTAACTCAATATCTTAATCGGCTTGGCTGTAGGGAGAGCACTGTTTACATGCATCAACAAAGAGTCTGTGTTTCAGCAGCACCAATATTCTATTTCCTCTTTATAGTCCAGTGAGCGGTCTTCCCCATTTGTTTTTTTTTTTTTTTATAGGTACTTGATATTTTTCTAAATGCTTGGTTAATTTTTTCTTGTGTTTTTGGTTATCAAATTGCACAAGGAAGCAGTTTTATGTTTCAGAGGATTTTTTCTCTGAAGGCTAGAATCACTGCTAGAATCACTACATCTTGCATGTCACAGTATCCCTCAGCTCAGATAAAACAGGTTATTGTGGCAGTGTGCAGTTAATCACTGTGATGGAATTGGAGTAGGTTTCTAACCTATTTCTTATTTTAACTGATCTCTATTCAGCTGACACTGACCAAAATGTCACCACTTTTAAAATTTAGTCTGAAGTTCCCTAATACCATCACCGATAAAACATGAGGCCAGATTAAACATGATGCAGTATTGTGAGTCTAACTATTGTGCAGTACAGTACACAGTTTATAGATGCTGATGTGTCCCAGGTCAATGTGAACATTTCCTGTTTAAGAAATACCTGCAGACCTTGGGTAAGCAGTAGAGTATGAGAGAAAAAATGAAAATGATTTAATTGACAAATTACATGGATAAACAGCTTTTTCATTTCTTCCAGTAAATAAGAATATTTGTGTGCGTGTATGCATACATAGCTGTACAGGATAAAGATTTCAGATTTTTTTTCACTGTGAGAATCTTGCCTTGGTTTTAATTAGAGTTATAAGAAAATGAGATTAAATAGTGTTGCAGCATCATAATGTCAGCATTGGTGTTCTTCCTATCCTTGTAAAGGCCATTGAATGAACTGGGGGATGGGCTGCGGTAGGATGGAGCACAACTCATCATCCATGAGAACCCCAGGTCTCTATGGCAACAGAGATCTCTGTTCGTCTCCACATAAAAATAGGTGGAAAAGCAGTAGGTTAGGTAAGGGAGAATTTATGTTGGACGGCCTCTCAACTCAAGAATGGCTTTTCATATGATATAAAATGAAATCCGGAGGTAGAGTTGGTTTGGAGAGGAGCTCTTTGATTTGTTTCCCCTCTCACGGGCAGACTGGCTTCATGTATCTGAATATGCTGAGGTTTGGCGTCATTCTGTCTCCTCGGCGGACAGAGCTTCCTGATCTCCTAATAATAGAAATCCTCCAAACCTGGGTATCAGGATGGGAAATGGACACTTTGCATACACAAATAGAGCTAGTCCACTGCACACTGTCTCTTGTTGTGCTGATTATGACTGCCTATGACAATATATGTATGCACACACACACACACACACACACACACACACACACACACACACACACACACACACACACACACACACACACACACACACACACACACACACACACACACACAGCCATAAGAAGGAAAGCAAAGACAAGTCTCTCGATTCTGTGCACATTAACAATTTTGTGTCTGTCGGGAATTTTTGCTTGGATGTCAAACTCTGAAACCTTCACAATTTGGACAAATGCTGGCAGGGAATACAGCAAACTAGTGTTCGCTATAAGGAATATGTTTGAATATTTCATTTTTTGGAAATTGTCTCCTTTTAGTGATGCCAATATCAAAATGATTTTGTATCAAAATGTGTTTCAGTTCTAGTTTTACAGTTATTTTAAGCTGAATATCTGTAGATATTTTTCTTCAAAAAAAATATCAAGCAAAAAAGCAAAAATGTTCTAAATTGAAACATTTCCCTATCTGATGAAATTGTACAATTTCAAGCAATTAAGAGAGGGGAAAAGTCCTCATATAGTGCACTAAAAGAATTATGTCTCCCAATGATTTTCATTTTTCATCTGAAGTGTTTGTCCCTTCATCACCCTGCCTATGACAGTGGTATACTCTGTGGCTGGAGCTGATGTATTTGTTTAGTGAAAGGCTTTGAGGAGAGACATCTGTTTGAAAGGGCCTCTCTCAGTGATTTACTGTGTCCCGGGACATTTCACTTTCTTGTGGTCTTGGTGGCAGTAAAAGCTTCAGCATCAAGGGAGTAAAGGTATCTGAGTGATTCAATGCTCAAAAGCAGAAAAAGCAAGTGTGACAAAATCAGAGTTATTTCAGGCACGTATTTTAACATGCAGTGATGTATGCATTTCCGTGACAGATTAGCAAAGTTCATTTTAGACTTGTGAGTTAGCCTAATTTTTGCACAAGGAGTCGTTGAAAGGGTCACCTCAGCCAGACTGTCTGTTTTTTTGCCGTGTATTTATGAAGTTCAAAATGTGATGCCTAACCTGTTAAAATAAATAAATAAAAACCCAATTCAAGATTGCTCTCTCCATTTTATTCTCATTTCATTACCATGGCTCATGGAAGTCTCAGTCTCTATGTGATTGTGTTGACACTAATGTTTAAACTGCAAGCTGTAAATGTTAAATAAGTTCAATTTCTTTATAGAAAAGTCACCCTGATGTAGGAAGATAAGTTTGCATCTGTGTTAAGTTTTCAGTGGTGTAGGTTTGGGTTAATGTTGAAGAGAGAAGCCTTGGCTCCCTCACATCATGCATGACTTTGCACTGTTGCAGTGTCAGAGCTCTATAATCCCCAGATTGGCATTTCATTTCCCATGTCTACAGTCTCTAATTGTTACCTAATGGCAAGAAAACAAATCATGTTAATTAATTATGAAAAAAGCTCAAAAGCAAGAGCGCAGCATTCAGAATGTTCTAGGAAGAAAACAAATGTGAAAAACCAATGGAGACTGCCACAACCATTTTAATCAGGTCATTAAACACAGTGACTACTAACCTTGGCAATTGTCTGCAGGGTTTCTGTTTCTTACTCTGGTGATCACGAACATGAATCACAGCTGACTGTTTGCTTAATGTATACTTTGTTGTCTCTCTCAGATTGACATCGAGATCAATGGGGAACCAGTGGACCTGCACATGAAACTGGGCGACAATGGAGAAGCCTTCTTTGTCCAGGAAACTGGGGAGCACAATGTAAGCATCGGTACACTTTCCGTATGCATTCAATCAGGAATGAAAGATAGAAATGTGTACAGGTGTTTTTTTCCTTGAACTACTGCCGTATGTCTTGGGAAGTTTTACACACAGTTGCTGATGAGCACACTGTACAACCAGGCACATGTCATCCAGCACAGACAGATGTTCTGGTCCTATTCCTCTGCTGCTCTGTGCTCACTCAGACAGCTGTGTGAAGCATCATGTGCAGCAGAGCATGACATTCACATAAACATCTACAGGCAATGGCAGAGCAGTGTTTATGCAATATACATGTGCTCTCATACTGATATATAAGCACGTGCACGCCTTATAGGCTATTATGCTCTTATTTTTAGATGGTAACACTCTGTACCTTCTGTGGCTTGCAGCTCATGTGCATTGTGTAGACATATATCGATATTTTTACACATACTGGGATGTGTTGTGTAGTCAAAGTGGTTCGTCATTCTGTCATGTTTTTTACATATTGTATAGGCTAGTCACAACTACTGAACACCCTATTTGTCTCCGTAATCCACTGCCTTGATTTGATGCCACGGTCCTATGAATATTGTGTATATTGTTGGCTTAAATCCTGTAAACAGTCACAAAGATCTGTAAGTGTTCAGTGCCAGTGGGATCACAGGTGCTGGAATTCCACACCTAATCCTTCTGTCCACATACAGTGCCCTGAGAAATATTTGCTTATCTGGTTCATACACATTGTATAGTTTGACACTGAGTGTTATCAGATCATCAGCCAAAGATACAGTAGAACCTGAGGGAACACTTATATTTATACTTTTATTTATATTTATATTATTTAGTAATAAAAATAATTCCAGTGCATCTGTGTGAAAACTCAGTTGACACCTTTAGCAGAAATAAGTACAGACAGGCTCTAGCTGTAGTTATTGATATGAATGTCACAGCACATATACCTTCCCTCAGCACTGTATCTGATACTGTACAATGGCAGTCAGATTCCTTAGTGCTGATAACTCACTCATGACTGTTTGCACAAAGAGTAAAAATTCACAACAGCCGGCTGTGTGTCACAATGTCTTGTCATGTTGTTTGTCTAATGCTGTGAAACTCCATGTTACACTGTGGGTTTATGACATGGGCTCTGTCACAGGTGATTAGACCTCTTTTCTCTCCCGCTCACTCAGGAGGTTGTCCCAGCCCACCTGGCCACCTCTCCCATCCCCACCGAGGAGCAGATGTTCTGGAGCCGTGACACACGGCACGTGGGCCAGGGAGCAGGCACTGAGCATGGCCAGGGCCAGGGCTCGGAGGACACCGCCAGCCTGTCATCCGGCACTGTGTCTGTGAAGAAGAAGAAGAGGAGGAGGAAGAAGCACAAGACAGACTCGCGCAGGGAAGAGCAGACCCCCACTGCTGGCAGTGAGGAGATCTTTGAAATGGACCTCAGCTCTGATGAGGAACATGTCGCACACAGTGCCAGGTGAGAGGAGGTGGAGATAGGTGGAAACTACGTTGTGGCTAAAGAAGGCAAACCTTCAGGGTTAATGGTGTTCTTTTTAAATAGTTTTTAATAGCTAATTGATTTCATTTTGATCACTCAAGTTGACTGTTTTTGTAGCTAATGACACCCATTTAATCAGCAATGGATTGATTTTTCAGCTTGTTCTCTTGGCACCCTCTTGATCAGTTGACATTTTTGTTTCCTCCACACTACCTTTTCAGAGTATTTGTTAAAAGATGCTGGCAAACGTTTTTGGGAAACTGTAAATTACTTATTGGCTTAAAAATGATCAAACATTGACCATTTTCACCTCATGTCAGGTCTGGGCCCATGCCATTGACCATGTTTTTCATTGATCTTGTACCAGGGCATCTTCATTCACAGCAGTGAAGGAAGCTGAATACAAACAGCACCCCATCCTTCATTCCCTGGACAGCTACCCTTTATCTGATGGAGACTGGTCACATTCAGATAGGTATTACTCTACATCACAACCAGCTGTATTATTGACACACAGGATGCCTCTGTGCAGTTTTCACATCAAACTTAAAACAGGAGACTAACTGTTTATATATGACAAATATGCAACTAGTTAAGTTTGTGTGTAGCTTTATTTGAGTACACAGTATTGTCATGTCAGAACAAAAGAAAAATGGCTATGGATAAATTTCCTCAAGCATTCAACAGTTTTGGAAATTTGTGACTGCCTGTATGTTGACTGATTGCTTCCAAATGAGATTTTGACAGTACTATCTTTACTGAAAGAAACTGTGGTGGTGGTCTCAAGGACTTGCCCTAATCGTAGTTTGTGCTTCATTGGTGGTCACATGTGTTCTGTTGTTCCTCCAGCCGAGCCCTGTCAGAGCCCCTCTCTCCAAAGAGTGACTCGGAGTTGGTGGTGAAGTCTTCAGCCTCAGAGAGCATGCTCAGGAATGAATCTCACATGCAGTGGACCTGGGGCGAGTTCCCAGAATCCACCAGGGTAAGGGCCTGTGCTGTGCAGGAAAAAGGCGATAAATTGCATTGCTACTCTCCTTATTGCCTGTCATAAAGCATTGGCAATGATTCTTTTTTAGGTGGCCAAGAAGGAGAAACAGGAGCTGCCTAAGACGGTGACCATCACTCCGACAGAGAGCACGCACTTCCGTGTCATTCTCAGCTCTGAGGCCATGGAGGCAGGGCCAGAGAGCCAGCAGCAGGCTGTGGTAGATCCTGTCTGCGCCATCGTCAAACCGGAGCCCCGCACTCCTGTGTCCCCAGCATCCCCCGTTCCCAGCCTGCCCCCTGCCATGGCCACCTCCACCCCCAGCTCTGACACTGCTCCCACAGCCACGTCCAGCACTACAGCCCAGGTGCCTGGGGACATGGGGGACATCAGTGCTGAGCTGAGGCCCTGCTCCAAGACCGACTCCCCCTCCAAGAAGAAAGGTGAGACGGTGGTGCCCAACTGCAATAGGATTTTACAGTGTAAATGAGATTCAGTTTTATTTTTTGTTTTTTTTGGTTTCCAACAAAAAACATGCTTTTCACCACAAAGTTTTCTTGTTGCTTTTTATTTTCATTGAATTCGGTAAGGCAAGATTGCAAATTTGTAAGACTTGTTAGTGCATTTCAGTGTTCCAGGGCTCTATGCTTGATGTGTGCTGCTGTGTGATAAACCAAGTCATTACCATCCCAATTCTGAGGCCACTGCTAAATTCCTAAGCCTTTTCCTTTCATTTGGTCCAACTGGAACATTTCTAACAGCAGAGAACGTCAAAAGTATTTTTTCAAATCTGTGCTTTGTTTCCCTGGCTCACGAGAAGGAGAAAATATGAGTGTTCAAGAATTGGTAGATGCAAATATTTCTGCCCCCTTTTTTTTGATGGCGTGCAATTTGGAAGTAACAGTTTTTCCTTTTTTTCTGCCAGCAAAGCAAGGCACTAAATAAACCATTTGCATATGTTTGATTGTTGTTGGACAGTTGTTCCTTATTCCTACCCATTTGAATGTTCACATTGGGGATAGCAAAGATTTGCTAATTAACATAAATGAGGCATTATGAAACCCAGAAAAAAAATAGGTGGCCCTACCATATGGTATCAGTATGACTCCCTAATGTGATCGTTTGTTGTGATTGGCTGTGGAGAGAGAAACCATTGCCCATTGTGATTGACAGATCATAGTAGCTCCTCCCATACTGGGTATCAAAACTTCACTGTCTCTTCTCTCGGGGCTGAGGCAGACACCAATCTCATTCAGACACCAATCTCAATCTCATTCACCAATCTCAATCCAATCTTTCATAGTGTGGTTTGGCATCTGAATCATACACATTGTCATAACAATTCTTTTGGCCAGAAATACAAAGCGATAAGAGCGGATGAGGTTAAAGCACAGTTGCAGCCCTTGCTAATTGCAACTGTGGTATAGGCTTCTCATATCAGATGTTTGCCACTAGCAACATGTTTGAAATGAGCACATGCTTTCTTTTGCGTGAATGCAAGCAAAAAAAACATTTGAAGTGCTTCGTGAGGAAAAAGGTCTTCAAGTTGTTCTGAGTGTGCACTGGGAGGGACTGAGAGTGGCAGTTTGTGAAGGATGCAGAGAGGAAGGAAGTGGGGTCACAGCCGGGGAAATTCTCAGTCGCTTCTGAGAACCATATTTAGCCTTTCAGTTTGTTGTCAGTATGTTTTTTTTTTTCATTGTTGTGTTTCCTTTGTCTCTTGAGTTTATATTTTTTTGAAGTTGGTTTTGCAGCAGACATAGATCAAATGGATGAATGCTTGCATTCTTTTTGTGCCTTTTTTTGGTGCTTGGAAAAAAAGATTTGTAACCCCACCTCCCCACCCTTTTGACATAGGTGTTCAGAAGAGGAGTCAACACCAGGGCCCTGAAGATATCTACCTTGATGATCTGAATGAACTTGAACCTGAAGTTGTTGCACGCTATTTTCCGAAGAGGTACCCAGCATTCGTTGTACCGAAAGTGAAGGTTTAAATGACACGAATATCAGGAAGCCCAACCCCCATTAGTGCAGATAAAATCTTTACCCAAAAAAGCCCAGTAATGATGTTTGTTTTCAGTTTTTGCTTTGGTTATTGCAGCATAGCAGACATTTGGCCTGTACAACCTCTGTATATGCTGTGTGTGGTCTCTAACTCAGTGGAGGCTCAATGCACAGTGTAGACCACTTTGAATTTTACAAATTTTCAGTGTAGAAACTGTTGAATATTAGCTGAGTATAGACTGCTAGCCTGGTTGTGTTTTGCACTGTTGTAACACTGATGTAGTGGTGTAATATAAAAGTTAGGAAACTGCACTTGTAACTCTGGTTACAGGTTGTCCAGATTCAATTCCCAGATCACACACTGATGCCACACTGTTAAGCAAGGCCCTTAGAATTCCTTCAATACCCAGCCATGTAAATTGATTTTATATGTAAAAAAAAGTATCCTTTGTAAGTTGCTCTGGATAGTAAATGTAAATGTGTTGCAGTGAGTCAGAACCTGTGCCCAAACACTGGATGGAGACAGAGCTGCGCTCCGGGTCCCAGTCTCCACAGTCGGTAGGCAGCGCAGCGGCCGACAGTGGGACTGAGTGCCTGTCTGATTCGGCCAGTGACCTGCCGGACGTCACCCTGTCTCTCTGCGGGGGCCTAAGTGAGAACTCGGACATCTCCAAAGGTAAGGAGGCCAGCCTCCACATGAGGACCTCAGATCTGTGATGGGGGCTGAGGTTTCATCCATGACATGTTTGGTGCAGCTACTTTGAGCTGTCAGTCACTGGTTTTGAATAAATCGAAAGCCCTGGTTCCCCATAGCAGCATGTAATCACTGGTTCAATGTAGGAGTCGCCAACAGCACATTGTTGTACTATCAATTAGTGGTTTCACAAATCCTAATTGCATCATTACATGAGGAAACATTTTTCCAAGAAGCAGGAGTATCAGAGTATCAGAGTTTTATGTTTGCGCCAGCTTGACCTTTTTTTTGGACAAAGACTGGGCTTGTCTTATGCACATAGTTCCTGTAAAGAAGAAGCTACTGTGACACCATTGATACTATGCTGATTGTACCTTGTGTCAGAGAGAAGTGCAGGGACTGCCCTCTTAGCGGACGCTTTCTGTTATTGTTGTGCTGAGGCAAGTGATTTTTGTTTCCCTGTTCATTTTACAGAAAAATTCATGCAGCACATTATTACATATCATGAGTTTGCTGAAAATCCAGCCATCATTGACAATCCAAATTTGGTTGTAAAGATTGCAAATAGGTGAGTTGAAGATCTTTTTAATGTATTTGCATTTCTTAAATTCTAGCTGTACACCTATATAAACTATAAAGTTAGTGACTGGACATTAATATTTACCCATTTTACAGATATTACAACTGGACGTTGGCTGCACCATTTATACTGAGTTTGCAAGCTTTTCAGAAGAACCTGCCTAAGGTAGCTCCCAGCGTGTCCATATATATCATTAGTATAATAGAATGTACGATTGAGTGTGTTCCCATATGTGTACTCATTTATTCTCCCATGTACCGTTTGTCTCAGAGCACGGAGGAAGCCTGGGTAAAGGAGAAAATGCCAAAGAAGTCAGGCCGCTGGTGGTTCTGGCGCAAGAGAGCTGACAGCACAGTGAAGCAGGTAGAGTAGCTATGGTCATAACCTCCTTTTTAGAGTTTGAATCTCACCCTTTGATCTCCCTCTCTTTTGCTCCATTTTATTTTCTCTGTAACCCCCGCAGCACTGTCACGAGGTGTTTAGATAGGTATTTATTATTTTCAGCTTTTGAGGATAATTTTCACACCATGAAATAAATACATACATGTTAAAGACCCTAACCAGTTTCACATTACAGACTAATGTAGCACCCTCTTGCTGTATCTCCTGTGCGTCTGTACTGGTTGGATATCATGTTGTGCAAGTACAACCCATTTACAAATACATGCTACTGGTTAATTCTAGTTTCTTGTGCTTGCTCTGTGCAGTCTGAGACAAAGCTGGAGGCACAGGAGACGCAAAATGGAGGTTCCTCCCTCCCCCAGGAAAACCCCGTCCATCAGTGAGTCACAGTCCAACCACAGACCCTCCCATCTCTTCTATCATTAGCTGGATAGCACCCCAATGCTAGAAATACATCTCAGTTGGCTGGTGCTAGATACAGCCGAGTGAAAAGTCAAAAGCTGCCTTTGTACATCAAACGAATAGTTAGTGTGGTGCATTCGACAGCTGCAGTTATTCAGATACTGACCTCAGTCATTGGTAGAAAAAGATAATCTAGTTGTATTCTGTTACTTTAAGATTTTACAGACAGACCGCAAGCTAACCATGTGGCTAAATATCTACCTAGGATACTAGCAGCAACTACATTATAATATTGTTGTACAATCAAGGCATACAGGTTATAAATCTACCACATTCATATCACTTTCTTTTTTAGGATAAACTGAATTTGCATTATTCAAGCCTAAAATGACCTTCACCAGCACCTGAGCCATCTGGAGTATTAAAATGTAATACTGACAGATACATAGGCACACTGACAGCAACAGAAGCACACTGATTACTCCAGCTCTCAGGGATAAAATTAGTTGGCACTTGACATTCCTTTGAGGAAACCTTTGGGTTGATGAGTGAATTGTACAGCCATGCGGAAATTTGAGAAACATTGACAGTGACTGATTTGTATCAATGTGAGACTAATGGACTGTTAAATTGAAGTGTGTAAAATGTGAAATCTGAACATTGAGAGATTGCCATTGATTGTATTAACTTTAATTTTGTTGCTATCTGCGTGTATAGCCAGTCTTTATCCCTCTTCACTCACATCATTTAGGTAATGGTATTTTAGTTCCTGTATGTATGTATGCTGATTGTGCTCAACCTTTTGAAACAAAAAGGTTGATTATGAAAGTTACTAGTCTTGGTCATGCAGGTCCAGCCAATATTCTCTGTATGTAGAGAGATGGGTATTTTACAATAGGTCTGAGTTTTTGATCTGTGCATAAAACCCACATTTTAATATCCATAGTATTATGCAAAATATTTCTGTGATTTTTATCTCTATATTCAACCAAACATCCTAAAATAAAAACAAGTAAATATTCCCAACAATATTGATTGTAACCATTAATCTTATATTTACTGGTACAGAATTATATTCTTTGACACAGACTTTAGCCATGAATAAACTGTGTCAGATTTCGTATTTTTTTTAATACTAATTGTGTTTAAACCTATTAAACCTACAAACTATGTTTAGTTTGGAAGAATGCTCAGTGTAATATGGTCCCCATCTTGTAGCAATATTGCCCCCTAGTGTGTGTGGGTGGATGTGCTGCTGTGTGCAAAGGTCCCACTCAGAGCCGAGTGATAATACCAAAGCAAATATTCACTCTGTTATTCAGAGATGCAGATAACTTTTTCATTATTTTGTTTATGTGGGGAGCAGACTTTTTATGCTTGTCATCAGGTCTGTCATGGCATTTCTGTCCCTACCCGGATGATGACAATGACTTCTTTGAATATGCAGATTGAGTCGTAAGTATGACGTGTGGGCTTTTCTGTCCCTCAGGCCAAAGGGTGGTGACTCTTCCAGTGATGAGGAATCCAAAGAGCTCAATGCTGCCACACTGACTGAGGGCTTAGGCCAAACTAGCACCCATTCCTACAAGAAATCTCTGCGGCTTTCCTCTGACCAGATCGTAAGAATCTTTCCTCACACCTTCATTCACTCGCATACTCACAAGTCTCACACAAAGACCCACAGACAGTTATGAACACACACACAGCAGAGGATACGCACACACAGCAGAGGATCGTATTATCCTCCACTTGCAAAATCTGTATATTCTCAAAAGGGATGAATAGAGCCTGTTACCGTGCTTATCACGCAGACAGACTAGCTTGAAGAGAATTGGCGATTGAAAGAGGCACTTATGTTTTTACTTGGGCTGGAAGTGAGGTGGGCATTCTTCATTTTGGGGAGAGGGGATTTCATCTGCAGTTATTCATTAATGTTGGTCTGTTATAGGGGACTGTCAGATTAATTATAGGTCACAATGTTTTAATATTTGTCAGGAAAGAATTTATAGTTCCATGCAGATCACTAGTAGTTACTGGTCTTTGTGGAGAAATGCACAATAAGAAAGTCTGCTTTCCTGTGTGGAGGATCAGCTAACGATACACGTTTTTGAGGTTTTAATTGTGAAACTAGGGTCAACAGAGCAGAGATTTGGAGAAACCACATCCTGCTGTCTGGAGCAGCTGGCACTCTGTTAACCACAGTCTCTGTCTGTCTGTCTGCCTGACTGCACATAGGCCAGTCTGAAGTTAAAGGAGGGCCCAAATGACGTCACCTTCAGCATCACCACTCAGTACCAGGGTACATGCCGCTGTGAGGGCACCATCTACCTGTGGAACTGGGATGACAAAGTCATCATTTCAGACATCGACGGGACAATCACCAAGTAAGACATCAGCTTTGTAGTAATAAGTGTCTGTATTTAATAGACTGTGTAAGACCATGTTATGAACCCACAAATATACCAGTGCATATTTCCATTGATTGAAGAACTGCATTTCTCCCCTATGAACTTCCTTAACAATAGCATAGCTACTCAAGCACAAATTTACACAGTTTTCCTGATTGTCTTGAACTCCTGTCTTTAATGCTGAGCTGAAAATTCATGATTTACTGTGTCTGCTTTCTCAGGTCTGATGTATTCGGGCAGATCCTTCCCCAGCTTGGCAAAGACTGGACACATCAAGGCATTGCAAAGCTGTATCACTCAGTGCATGAGTAAGTCTCTCTCTCTCACTCACTCACTCACTCACTCACTCACTCATCATGCGCACAAGCAGGCACGCACACACACGCGCTCACACACACACACATGTACACAATGTATTTACCTTCTATTTCCTGTGTCAGCTCATGATTATACATGTGTATGTTAACCTGAGGGAGGTATTGGTGTGATCCACAGCATTCCATCAAGATACAGCCCTCCGCATTCTTGAGATAGGCACTTGTTTATTCATATGGTGGTCAGGAGACAGGAAATGGACAGCACGGTTGTTTTTACCAAAGGCAGGAAGGAGGTGGCCCACACTTGATGGTTGTCTTAACTGTGTACTCATTGTTGCCAATCAGGCAGAGAGGCCCTTACCCTATGATATTGTCCTGGTCTTATCTTAGACACCCTATATATGCACTTAGTCTAGTGTTTCTGTTGCTAATCTCAGTGCTTGCATGGCTCAGTTGTAATAAGTCTACTTGATTTTTTTTTTTTTCCCTCCTCAGCACAAAATAATTAAGTCTGGATGTTTTTATAGCCTCTTTGCTTCCATGCTCTTAACCAGTAATATAATTAACTCAGCCATTACTAGAGTATTAAGAGAGCAGAGAAAGTGGTGTGGAGACGTTTCTCTCCGGATTAAACCTGTTCTAATAGCAAAATGTTTCATTGCCTTGAGCACTGAAACATGGCAGTGCTGGTTTTAATCAAAAAGGCTTCAGTGAACACCAGATTTTATTGTGTGAATGAATAATTTGTGGCATGAGAGTAACAGTGGTATGAAAGGGCTCATCTTAATAACCCTGTATTCAGTATGGATTAAAAGTCGGGAAGGAAACTGGAGCTGGCTTTAAATCAGTTCATTGATTGTGATATTTTGTCTTCATTCATTGGATACAGCATGTTTCATGATAAAGGAAAATAAATTGATCTTCAGTTATCTTGGTGTTCAGGTATTGAAAATGTAGTATGCAACTGATCAGATGCAGAAAATGGTGTACATAAACAAATTTTAAGGCACACTTTAACATTCATTATGGAAAGGAAAATGTTAAGTAAAACTCAAATCAATGCATATGTGTAATTAGTTAAGGATATGATTAATCAACTAAACAATAATTAATAAATTATCTCTCAAAAACAGATTCAATCAACATTGTAAGTCACGTACATGGATCCAAAGAATTTTGAATTTTGGGTTTGAAGATCTTCAGACTTAAGGCTTTTACCTGAACAGTAAAGACTATGGAGTGTTCAGTCCTGTGGAGTGATGTTTCAAATTTCAAACAGGACCACTACTTTTAAAGAGACCTATTAGTGGCTTGTCAGCTGACCAGTCTGGTGGGATAGCAGCCCTGAGCAAAAAGAATCTATTAGTGGATGAACCAACTAGTGTCCTTGATGTGGTGTCCTCTGATTATTTTTCATAATTTGTTTTGTGGATGTTTCTGATGTTGAAATATCCCTCTGGGTGTGCTGTGCATGCCTGTTGCGTGTTTGCATCCTGGCCTCATTTGTGTTGTTCTTGGCATCTGCATTGAGGTCCCAGGAATTCCCCATCATGATAAACACATTGCATGTGCACAACATCCATCCGTTATTAGGCAATAAATGTTGGAATGCTATTACCCCTGTCACAGTCAAAGCTCATGTGCATTGGTGCTCTGCCAAGGCAATAGGGTATATTAAGTCTGGTCAGTAATGTTGAGCTTTGAGTCTTAAGGATTCATTACTTTCCTCTGCAGAAGAGACTGGTGACATTCAATTAAAAAATAAAAACCTTAAATAGCTTCTTAATTAAATATGCCTCTGAGTTGTTCATGTGCCAAAATGAACCTTTGAACGCCTGTTTACAAAAGACCATCTGCAACAGTATCACTTGTTTCTTATTCGTTTTGTGCAGTCTTGTTTGAAATGAATTGCAGATTATAATTTGTGTTGACCAGGATGTGTGCTTTATCCAAGAGCTTCATTTAGACTCTAAATGTTACAGTATTTACAATGAGCATACATCTTCTGCAAGTATTTGTTTCTGCTATGTAGTTGTTAAAATAAAATAAATTAGGTTTTATTTGGTTCCTGTCCACATACAGGTGTTTGCTGGCTGCTTATCTGTGTGTGTTGATTCATGCTTGTTTCAGGAACGGGTACAAGTTCCTGTACTGCTCGGCGCGCGCCATAGGCATGGCAGACATGACAAGGGGCTACCTGCACTGGGTGAACGACAGGGGCACCATCCTGCCCCGAGGACCACTCATGCTGTCCCCTAGCAGCCTCTTCTCTGCCATCCACAGGTACACCACCCAGCCTGGCCAGCACTCATCATGCCTCTCATATTACTGCAGCGCCATTCACACCCGCACGCACAGAGCACTGCGGTTGAAAAGAGCACCAGTTTGACAGCCGACTTTTTCCAACACACAGTCTGTAAAGCATTGGGAGAGGAGAGGCACATCTCCCACCACTGACAGCTGGTAGTCTGTTGGTGCCTAATGCCTATTGGCAGTATTATCCTGATGATCAGTGTCTGACTGAGCCCCACCCTATCCCTGGTGAGACGAGGCTAATTGTATCCTGCCACTGAGGGCTCCCGGTAACAGTGTGCTGATGATGCTGCCATAAGGCCCGTCCTGTCCTCGTGATGAGAGGCATTTGGGACTGAGCCACAGGGGCTCGAGGCTCACTCGCCTGCTCTTTGATTTGCCTGGGAAGCTTAAACCTCTCACACTCACACAACAGGATCTCACCGTTTAAAAGGATAATGCCTTAGTTTTAGGGTTATGAGCTTTGCTTGGTGGGGTCACATTTCTAATCAGCTGTAACTAATGTGAGGGTTGTTGGTAAATCCTTTTATCCCCCCCACTTTTCACAGGGAGGTCATCGAGAAAAAGCCAGAGGTCTTCAAAATTGAATGCCTTACTGATATCAAGAACCTGTTCCTTCCAAACCAACAACCGTTCTACGCTGCTTTTGGAAACCGACCTAACGTAAGAGGAGCATTTCTTTTTACCAGTTTCATTATAATCATCTTTATGAGAATAAATACAGCTTCAGGCAACATGTAAATGAACTTGACCTTGGTCATTCACTCAGGGCTTTTAGATTGCTGTGAAACTCTTTGGAGCCAATTGAAATGGCTTCTTCAAACTCAAACCATGCAGTTTATACTGATTTATACTCTCAATTTTGTGGGCTGTGTATTCTTTCAGTCCAGCAAACCCCACCTCAAAAGATAGAAGACATGAGTGTAACATTGCCTAAGAATCAAATTTTCTTAAAATTTTCTCAAGGCCATTGTATGGTCCTCCATCTTCTGCTGGGAATACACTAACGTTGTGATACTTCAGTCCTGCAAGATCATAGTTTCCTGTCCATACATCTGTGTACAGTGACACATTCGCTATGCTAGCCATCACCAAGAATAAACAAATACCCTGGGTAGAATCAAACAAAACCCATAAAAATGATACCCTACACTGTCAGCTACATTACCAGTTACAATGACTCAAATTAAAGGGATTTTTGGTTGGGGTGGGGGGGTAGAAATAAACAAAAAGAAAAATAAATGGCTAACTATGTGTTTATGTTTACAGAGAAATTACAGGTTGCATTTTTATACTGTTGAGTTTGCTTTCATCCCCTGACCTCTGGCCCCCTCTTTTGCTATGGCTGCAGGATGTGTTTGCATACAAGCAAGTGGGTGTGCCAGACTGCAGAATATTTACAGTCAACCCTAAGGGGGAACTGATACAGGAGCAAACAAAAGGAAACAAGTCCTCGTAAGTCCACTGAACAGAATTGCCTATGCAGCTTTTGAGATCTCCTCCTTTTGTGCATAACAGTATGTTGAAGGATGCAAAACCTCAGTGTCACACAAGACTGCATGGTGTGCTGTTCTGTAAAGCTAGATGTAGATTTTTAATGTGAATCTAAATGTTTGGTGGTAGAGTGACTTAAACCTGAAATATAGTGTTTCTGAGTAGTGGATGATGTTGAGCTTTGCATTGACATTGAATGAGGTGTGACCTGCATGCCTCCTTCGTCTGTGCACTGCGGTTATGGACAGGTACAGTCGGCTGAGCGAGCTGGTGGAGCACGTCTTCCCCTTGTTGAACAAGCAGCAGAGCTCGGCCTTCAGCTTCCCTGAGTACAGCTCCTTCTGCTTCTGGAGACAGCCCATCCCTGAGATCAGCCTGGAGGACCTGCTATGAGACCACAGCCACGCCCGGGGCCCTCAGCATGGAACAGCACTTTCACAAGAGAGCTGGGCACGCTACTGTTCTAGAGTTACTATCAGGTGATGAGAATATCAGCACTTTCTCCTAGATATTGCTCCTAAATGCCCATTTTCTTTGATTTTTTTTTGGTGATGTTTTTTGCGAAGGAATAACCAATTTTTTGATTTCCTGTGTTTCTTTGTGAAGACAGAATAAAAGAGCACTTGAGTTGAAATGGAGTTCAGTATTTAGTCAAGACGAGTAAGAAGCATAGGCATTATATTGTTGACAATTTGCAACTATTCTATTATTTGCACTGCCTTTGGAACTGCTGTTAGTGACACTTTTCGTTTACAGTGTGTATTTCTTGTGGCATCAGAAGATACTCTTTACTGGAGTCCATCCTAGCAGATGTAATATAATAGAATTTGATGGATGCTGATGTGCTATTCATGTGTCTGATCCACTTATTTGGGTTAAAGTGAAATATGCTTGTATTCACAACTCAGACTTATTCAGCATATGCTCTCTGATCTGCACAAGACAGAATGTCATTGACTCAGGAGAACACAGATGCGCCAATGAAAAAAGACAAATGCAAAATGGTCGTATAGAGGCAAACCCCACTCGCTCAATGATTTAGTACAAAGTGAGTATTTCTGCTTAAGTTGCTAATTATTACAAATGTCTATTTGAGCACTCTATGTTAATGGCGTACTTGTATTATTTGCTGTGCATGAGAAAAATCAATATTTTTCCCGGTGTTGGAACACCCAGCTGCTTTTAAATGCCTTACTGTACCTTCTTGCTTTAACTAAGAAACATGGATTTTTGCACTTGGGCAGTGGCCAGTTCCATCCATGGTGATTGTGAAGATAAAGTAGCGTGTACTTTACAGGACAGGTTTTTTTTTTTTTTTTTTTTTTTTTTTTGGCTGTTGTCTTCGATTAAAGCTGACATAAGTTCTTTTCTGAGAGGGAGTTGGCCACTTGGTATTATATTCGTGCACATGTGAAGAAGACATGGTGTTTGACATGGGTGGGAAGCACCTGGTGGAGTCAGGAAGCTGCTATAAAACTGTTGGCTCTTTGGGGTTCTGCTAGCTGAGGAGTCAGCATCATTCCAGCACCGGGTTCGAGAGGCTCTCCTCACCCTTCCTGTGCGCTCAGGCACACAGGCTATAAATGATAACTTAAAGCACAATCATGTTTTTCATCGACTGACATTCTTAGTATTAATCTTTGGTTTGAAAAAATGTGTGTGTGCATTTCATGTGAAAAGTAGCTCCGTGTGAAGTGTTTCTACCGTTATGGTTTCAATTTGTTGTATTTCTTGTTACCAGTTATATTGGAGCACCCCTCTGTCAGTGTTTTATGAAAATCAGAGCTGAAGACAGTGTATCACGACATTTCTTACTAATGAGTGATTTCATTCTTTCTATGAAAGTAATATATTTGTGTGAAAAAACCCACACTTGTCTTAAAACCTGGTATTTGTAGAATAGATATTAATGTTCTTTTTGAGACTACTTTAGTAGTCCTTAATGCTGTAGGCTTTAATTGATTCTCCTTTTTTCCTTCAATCTTAAATGCCTTTTTGTTTTACTTTGTTTATTTCTTAAATATGGTTTATTATGTGGAAATATGTTTGTTAATCTTTTCAACATAAAGCTTACTACTTGATCGCATTGTACCAGCGCAGTTATATTTAATTGAATATTTGCAGTATCAATATGTATATTGACAGTGCTGTTTAAGAGGAATATGTTTACAGAAGGAAAATATATAATAAAAATTATAAATGATGAAGCTACCAATACTCAATACTCATTATTTTGCTCTTGAAATGTATCGTAACTCAACTGTCACACCTGATCATTGAAAAAGTGTGGTTTCTCGTAGTGTAAATACAGCTTTCTGACTACCATTTTAAATGACTTGAAACCGAGAAAGATTAAAAGCTGTAAACTCCATCTTAAAGCTTGGAATTCCATCAAGAGAAAGCTTAGGATTGGGGTCAATTTAGGTTGGCCATAGGTTAAGCTCCTTAATAGTTATGCTTATATGGTGGTATAGAACTAGTGAGACTTCTGGCATGTCAATAAGAAATTTTACAACCACTAGAACTGTCTTACTAAAATGTATTAGTAGATTGTTAGAGATAGCTAAATCAACTAGTTTTAAGCCATACCTAATGACAGAAGAAACAGCCCAAAAAAATTTACTATAATTCTTATTTTTTGTGGGGAAAAAAAAAACTAGAGCCCACAGATTTTCGGTAGATCCATTAATTGTCCAAACGTTTGTAAACACCTTTGTTTTGCTTTTGTTCAAAAAAAAATGAAACTTTGGTGTCTGCATAAGCATTTATTACTGCCTGGAGGGAACAATTTATTTAAGTGAAACGTTCACAGAGTAATAACAGCCCTGGTTTATTGGTTGCATTGGAGTGTTTGGAAAGGGAGAGGAAAGACTGGTTTTTGACCCTAATCAGCTGCAGTTTTCCCACTGGAGACTGGAGACATTCTTAAAATGACACAAGAGATTCTTTGTTTGATCAGAACAATTTATTTACTGTCAGTAAGGTTTGTGTTCAACACAGCACGGCTTGTGACAAGAAGAGAATCACGCCTCTTTCTCTGGAAGCAGTCTGGAATGAGATTCACTTTTCCAGACACTCAAACAGTTTACGCGTTTCAGTGTATTTCACTGGAGAAGATGTCAAAAATATTTCATGGATACACTCAAAACACTAAAAAAAGATTTTATTTTCAGCTTACAACACTGGCATATTTGCAACTGGATATTGTGTAATGTAGAAATAACTGAAAAAGACCACTTCAAGAAACTTCAGGAAGCGTATAAAAGATTATTGACAAACAGATTTGGCACATTATTACAATCATGGGTTTACTTGACCCTTTTTATTCATAAAATCTCTTTTAAAAGAATGTGTTGGTATTTTGGAAGCAGTCACACCCACATTTTGCCTTCATGTGTTCCTTTTTGGACAAGTGTACAGCATTTCTTATTACAGTAGATCCTCTGAAATGAGGCTGTGTACCATCTTGTCTCGAAGACGGTACAAATACAAAATAATTTTACATAGTTTCATATAAGACACACAAATATTGTAAACAACTACCTTTTTTTTACATTTGAGAAAAAAATTCAAAAAGCAAATTCTTACAAATATAGGTTGAGACCAAATATATTAAAGCTCCATATCACATAATTGTATAGTGTATTTCCCTCCATTTCTGTCGTCTCACTCGCACTTGGTGATAGGAGTGTGATTGCTGCCTGGGAGGCTATGTGCTGCTGGGGGTGGGGTAGAGGAAGATGGCACTGAAAGTAGAAAGGACCTCACTGGATTCGGAGACTGCCAGCTTGCCGGAGGTCATCACTAGACCGACTCGGTCTCCGCGCTTCAGGTTGAGGACCAGGCTGAAGGAGGCCGAGCCACCACAGCTGCAGCTCTCCTTGGCGGACCCGGCCAGTGGAGAGGGCTCCCGCCGGTACCCCCAGGAGTCTAGTCTCTGAACGCTGCGGTTAGACACGGAGAGCACCGCCTGCACCCTCTCACCTCTCTGAGCAGTCAGCACTGCGCTCACCAGGTAGCGCCCGTCCGCAGGCACGTTGAAGACCCCTGCAGAGGCACAGAATGAGGGTGTTCAGCAGGAGCGTGCTTTCATGCATATAGTAGGACATATTTTCCTCATATGAGTGTCGTTTGCAGTCATTATGTTCAGTGTAGGTTTACTACTGCTTACAAACCATACCCGCACAAAATGATACACATCCAGTAATATCTCTTAATTCCATCTGAAAGGAAATGTTTGGGCCAAAAAAATGCAACAGTCCAGAAATAACTTTAACTACAATACCTGTAGTTTAGTGGCTAAGGTACATGACTGGGACCCCTGAGGCTGGGGCCAGCAAGAACACCATTGCTGTTGGGCCCTTGAGTAAGGCCCTCAACCCCACATTGCTCCCAGGGGGATTGGCCCTTGGCTAGCCTAATCAACTCTAAGTTGCTTTGGATACAAGTGTCAGCTAAATAACTATAACTAGCCTCTGTACACACTTTTTTCTTAAGGTATACAAAACAGATTTTTTTTCCATTAAAAGTAGAATATAATTTGAACAAGAAGCACCTTCTTTCTTTAATTAATTGTTCCAAACTGTCAACGGAGTAAAAATGCACTGGAGCTGACAAAATTAATGTGCTCATTTCCATTTAGCAAGTCTGACATAACTGGGAATCAAAATTCTAAAGATAATTAAGAAAGTTAATAAACACATGGCTACTGACAGAACTCCAATACATTCCCTCAACCCACTTCATACAATTTCCTCTTCTGATTAAGCTTAGTCTCATCGGCATAGATGAGGTAACTCATGGAACTGGATGTTGTGCAGAGTGTGGGGTGCATACCTGTGTGGGGGTCATAGTGTCCTCCATCATTGACCAGCACCTTGTTAAAGCGGATGACACCGGTCTCCCCTGAGAAGGGCAGGACGGTGATGCCAGCCGAAAAGGAGAAAGGCTCCGCCACCATTTGCTCTCCAGCTCCTGAGAGACGGCATACATGAAACACACCCTTACAGACCACTCTAACACAGCCAATGCTGAAGAAACGTGCTGGGAAAAATGGTGTCACAGTCTGTAATTTAAACTGTTTCTTAGTGTTTACCTCGAGCAACAACAGTCTTATGAGACACTGGCTTCTTTGGTGTATGGGCAACTATAAAGAGAGGTGAAAATAGAGAGAGCATTGTTACTTCAGAATAGAGACTTTTTTTACACTTTAATTTGTGGGTATGTTCAGGGAGTATATTTTTCATCTTTTGTAATTAAACATCACAAAGATGGGCAACAGAAAAAACATTTACCTGGTATGATTTCTGGCTTGAAGGACACAGGAGAATTAGGGGGATAACCTGTAAAGACAAGCAATTTCAGCCCAAAATAAGATTTATCTAAACATACGGCATACAACTCTCTCAGACTACCGTCCTTAAAGTGATGCATAAAACTAAAGAGTATGTTAAACCATAGGGCTTTGCCCTAGACCAGGACCAAGTCCACAGCTGGAGAACTGCAATGTCTGCAGCCATTTGCTCCAACCACACACTATGCTACCTAGCTTACATGTATACATGGCAGGGACATCTGCAGTATTTTATCTTATGGTGTGCACAAAATAAGCTGATAATAATACACTAAAGTTGTGTTAATTTATTTATTTTTTTTACCATACTTATATTTGGATACAGTTCCAACCACCCAGGTGTCAGAATGAAAAACAAGTTGCTAATGATCAATAGTTGCCAGCATTAGAAATAATAAAATAGTTTCATATGTGGACATAAACAAAACAAAATTAAAAACATTAAGTCTGAATGGTACACACAGTACATACTGTCATACAGCTGAAGGCTCCCTTATGCAGAGTAACTGGAAGTGTCGGTATCCAGCATGACATAGGCTCTCATTTTATCTCACCTGGTGCCCCAGCAAACCCTGTGAAGGGAGTCATGGCCCCATCACTTTGGGGCAGCTTGAGGAAGGTCCTGCGTATGGTGCCAGGGGGCCCAGCCTCGCCCACCTCCATCACAGGCGGCAGGGGGCTGAGCGGCTGACGGGGGCTCGATGTTTGGCGGCGTGTGGTTGGCTGGCGGGGGCGGGTGGTCACAGGGGGTGTCCTCTGGGGGATGATGATTGGAATATGGATCTGGGGAACGCCGGGTTTAGTCTCGGTAGGGGGTTTGGGTTTCTCCTGCTTCACTTTACTACCTACGAATAGTTGCAGAGAGAAATGGACAGAATACAGGATGTGTCAAATCATTTCAGTAGTGTTATACGCTATTCCTGAATTTTACATTCCACACGCTCTATGTATTAAACTGGGTGTGTGCCTCCCTTCAGAGCACACACCCTGTTAGTTTTAAGAGTCTGTCTAGCACTTTCATATGGGTAGGTAATCCGCTCTGATTTATGTAATTGAAGGAGGGAGAGCTCCTTAACACACAAGTGCAAACTGCCCAGGGCTAAGAGTCCCACATCCTCCTGCAGTACCATCCCAATGATGGCAACCACGTCCCACCACTGTCTTTCACTAGTCCAGACAAGAACACAAAGCCCCCACTGCAGGAACCGCCAGCACAGCTGCGGAGTCAGATCTACTGATTACAGTAGCCAGGTTCAAAGGAGGTTAGCTGCATAATGGAAAAACCTACTCGATAAGTTTGTCTGAGAACACAGGAACTTGAAATTTGAAGATTATCTGTGGGAGGATGGGGCGGGGGAGCCAAATTGCTCAGCACACAAAGGAAACCATGAGACATTCTGAGGGAACGGTAGCGATCCCTGACAAGGTTACAGCTGGTGAAAATAAGACAGAATTCTAGCCGTATATGCTTATGAATCAATTGCTTGTTATTCCTGCAGCTTTCTTGCTACTGCTGTAATTTGGTTTAGGTGTTTTTTTTAGTTGATATTATCTCAATATTGATCTTGAAAAGTGCAAATGACACCCCCTCTGTAATTTTAGTTCAGGGAGATCAGTGTGTGTCAAATTACATCTTAAAGCAATAACGACTCACAGACTTCTTTGAACCCTTCAACATATTGGTGTCCTTTCCGCGAGACATTGGTGAGAGCCGCCACGGGTCAGATCTTCCTTATAAAAACAGTCCTCCTGATTACAGATGCCCGTAGTCAATGTGTGTTTGCCCACACCAGGTGTGTGATAGTCAGCCTTTGTCACATTCTCAACACAAAACATCTGTTACCACACAGACGACCAAATCTGCTGTGGAGCAGTAGCCTTCTCTCGCAGGGGATTTGCCCTTAATCCCCCTCTCCATGTCTAGACTCCAGCCCTGGTCTAACTACCCGGAAATTTACTTGGGAAAAGCCTGTGGATATCCCGCTCCTCTGACAAGGAGTACCACCACCAAACAGATGTTGGAGGCAACTGAGACTGAGTCACTTGCGGTGGGCTGTATAAACCGAATGAGTCAGTCTGGCTCAAATGAAGGACAAGCGATGGGGCACTCTTGAATGAATTTACACTGTGAATCATATTGGTTCATTTTCTGCATACTGCCATGGAAAATCACATTTCAGAATGAAGAATCACCTCTCTTCCAGTCTCCCGACGTGGTTGAAATCCTCACTTCTGAACTGACAGTTTCTGAACGCCATTTTTCTGCATGCCCAGAGATATCTGTGATGTGGGGGGTGGGGGTGGGGTACAGTGGTGCAAGGGATAAACATGCCTTGTCAGCATCATTCATGAATGGAAATAAACTCACTGCCCACTGCCAAACTGCTGGAAGGAAATTCCCATGATCCCTTGAGAGCTGAGGACTTCCAGATGACTTCCAGCGTCCTTATGGGAGCACCTATACATTCCTGCACAATAAACAACCCTTTTGGCTTTTATGGGCCTGTGCCCTGCCTTTTAACAGGGCTTTCGTCAGTGTGTCACTCTAATTGCTTGTGTTTTTCACAACTGCATGTTTCCTGTTACCTGCATATGTGTTTTTTTTTTTTTTTTTTTATTTCATTTGAGTTTTCTTGGCAGGTTTTTCTGTGTTGGTCTATTGTATGTCTATTGAGTTTCATATTAAGTCTCTATAGATAAAGGATACTGAAGCAATAAGTCTGAAAGGGATTATTTTGCAAGTCTGTTATTTAAGTGCAATGTTGTGCTTATCAGGCCCTGTTATGGTGTTGAAAGAAAACATTAGACGTCTTTCAGATCCACACTGCAACAGGCCTTAAATATAAATCTTAAGATTTTTGCAGCATTGTTTTCAATCATTTTTTTTTAAGAAATACCAAAGTGTTTGCTTTTTTCTTACTCCTTTGTTTCACAGCTTCACTTTCCCTGGATGATGATTTAGGAAGTATGAATAAGGTTACTTAGAGGGTCCCCCCACTGAGAATGTAGTATAATGAAAAGCATATGCACAAGGCCACACAGGCAACTAAAACTCTGAGCAGTTTCCCTCAAAGGCGCCCAGGGTCACTGAAAATAAGCCACAGGGCAGCGGCTGTAAAACTCCGCAATAGGGTTCTAGTAGGAAATGTGAATATAAATATCAGGCCCCTGCCCCCCTGGGCCTTAATCAATTACGCAGCAATCTCAGCCCCTGCTTCCACAGCCATGATTAAAGAGACAATCTCTACACAGCTGCAGCCGGCGGCCCCCGCGTCCCCACGGACCACGTGTTAGCTGACTCCACCTTGGAACTTCATATTTCCATCACCTGGGGGTTGCTAGGTAAATCCAGATAAAAAAAATCTAAAACCAACAAGTAGACATTAAAATGTTTCCAGAGGACGTTTTGGTTTAACTACTGTAGTTAAGAATGACTGCTGATGGCTGCTGTAGTCTTCAAAATTCAGTGTGTCATATCTTCAGAATTTTAAAGAGATGCATCCACTCATGACTCATGGAAAATAATTTGTTGACCATCTTGATGCAGACTGCAAAGACTTGGGAGATATTGTTTTATCCTCAGAGATGTTTTGAGAAGGAGTACACATGCCATCCCAAGATGAATGTGTTTTGAAAAATTCAGTGGATCTAACTTGAATTTCCCTTCAGCACCACCTTCAGCCCACTGGTGCTTGAGGACACAACGATATGCAAACAAAGAGTATGTTTAGCGGAAGACAGAATATATGCTTCTTTCAGGAAGCAAATCTTTAATGGCTGTTTTTAGCATGGGAGGGTGCTCTCCGAAAAGAGCATGAAACCCAATACCTTTCATTAAATGAGGTGTCTCAGACTGCACCAATTTTCTACTTAGCAATGCTGAGAATATGTGAGAGTACCACAGAACACACAAGAGAAATGTTTGATCTAACTCAAAGTCATATCGATAGATGCCCTCTATATTTTCCTCTGTGAAGCAAACTTCCAAACCTTTATTACACTTACATTCAGCGCTAATCAAAAAATGCAGTGTACTATACTGTTTGTAGTCCACTGTCATGTCAAGTATTTAGCATGTTTAACATCATGACTTTTAAATTGTTTGCACAATGAATTACCGCCAGGGGAAAAAAATGCATTGATTGGTTGACTGATGGATTGATTTGTCTACACTTTTGCAGGTCCATTCTGCTGGGCTTATTTCCCCTATGCTAATCCATCCGATTGGAACTGATTTTCCTGTTACCCTTGATTTTCCCAGTGGCTTTCAAGGGGTGTCTGCAGAAAGCTACCCAAGCCTCCAGCCTCTCAACTCATACCATAAATGGGCCGTGATACTCCTGACATAAACCCAGAGGAAGATGCATTTTGGCGTTACCCTGCTGCCTTTGGGGAAAGAGATCTTATCTTCAGGAAGCTCTGTTGGAGAGACAGGAGGTGATAAGGACTCAAGTCAGAATGTAGCATTATGTATGTGGAGCCTTGCAGAGGGAGAGATCAGTGGCACAAAGCAGGGGACTTGTGGCTTTGATCTGAAAGTCCACATTACATACAGTAATGGCACACTATAAAAATCCCTTCAAAGACTGCAGGAGATCTCATTAGCTGCGTCATTTGGAGAAATAAGAAATGTGGTGGAACATGAAGATGAAAACGGTTTAAGCTACTTGTTTGATATTCAGAAAAAGAGCCTTTTTTCTTTTCCACTGGAGCCTGCAGCACAAATTAGTTCCATAATGTGCAAGTTGTTTTAGATGAAAATGTCAGGCAGATAAATAACTAGTACCAGAAGTACTTCTCACTGAATCTGTTAGCAGTTTCAAACTCGTGCCTGCTTCAAGTCATTGGTCCATGTAGGGATGGCAGCTGAAAAAAATCCCTGTCTGACACTGCACCCTGTAAAGCGTCAGCTTATGAGAGGAGGAAGAATGGAGGGCCCAAGAAAGAATTCATTAATTAAAGGGCCTTAAATACAACACTAAATAGTGTAGACAGGGATACCTCTGTCATTCTGGAATAGATATGACTGAGTCACAGCTTAAGGAGAGAGGAAATGAAAGTTCTGGGTGTCTTGACTCTCTAACTCTCTTTCTCGCTCCGTGTCTGCCATAGCAGGAGGCTCTCAGGGGGAATGGGTGCTTTTATGACATCATTGTATACAGCAGCACATCTGTGGAGGGGGTTCGCTCTGCCACAAAGCCCGTTGATGGGGGAACTTGGGGGGTTGGGGCTCCCCTAACTGCGCCAAAGCTTTAATGAAGACCAGAGACGGAGCACAACTCGGACACACTGTGTGTTTGCTCAAGGCATGGCGGAACCAGGGCTGTGCGCGAATGTGGGACACGGAGAGTGAGAAATGCAGACTGGACCACACAGCTCAAGTTCACAGAGGACCTCTCCTTCAGCCTTATGAGTCCTGTTCCACACTTCATGCCAAAGCAGCCTGTATAACACCCAACAGCATGAAGCTCTTCATTTCAGAGTAGCAGCAACAGGAGGCAGATCCTTTGTGCACTCTGTATTCATTGGAGTCGCCACTCTCTGTTAGTCATCATTCAGTTTGAAACCAATAAAAAAAACCTCACCCCAACAGTTTTACTTGTGGATGGGACTGACCACTGACAGACCACATGATCAGTGGTGGATGAGGTGATCTGACCCCTCACTCAACCTCAGATAAAAGACACTATCTAAACGCAGGCCATTATTATTAATGTGATCATGATGGCTCCTTCCATAACAGGGACCACTCAGCTATCAAAACAAATCATAGATTTAAAACATCTGCAACAAAGCATTATGCTGTCATACAAGGGGAGGGGAGGGGAAAGGGAAAGGGGATAACGATACAAAATGTTTTCCAAATAGTAGTACATGTTTCTGAAGTGCACGGTGGAGCTGGTGAGTTATTGCACACAACACACAGGCATCTGAAACAGTGACCCACATCCAGAACATTCCCCTGACTAACCTCCTGATTTAATAGGAAGTCAACTCCAATGCATTCTGTTGCCATGTGAGTCATATGAAGTTGGATCAAAATAATAGGCCACACTCATAAACATTATTCATTGCCTTCCAAGTTTGATTCCTGTAGGATAATAAGATAAAGCATATTGCCTGTGTGCCATTACTTTATATTAATATCGCCTCACCCACTGTGTCATGGTGCAAGTATACAATTTAATACAACAACAGGGACTATCTTAACACAAACCCAGAATACAGAAATGACTCACTGATGCAATACATGATTTCTTCCCTCTGTATCCTTGCATTCACTGTAAGACCCTATCAGATGCCAAGAATTGCACAACACAAATGTAGCTATGGTAGTTAAACAGCCATGTGTGTTCAATCAGCCTGGTCTCCATGGTGTCAGAAAATCCTGTAAAATCTGTATTTTCATTCACAGAAGTATGATACCTAGTGTGAACTACAGGAAGTCAGAATCGTATATTTTCAGCCATTACAGCCATTTTTTCTAGAATAAAGGAATTCCATTATTGCCATGGTGCTTTTCCTCAGCTGCGAACATGATTGTCGCTTTTTGCTGATAATTTTCTTTCCCTGCTACCTCTAAATCTGTCAGGATCCATGAATCCCACAGGAAATGTAAGATGTTTCTGTGAATCATAGCAAAGGATTTAACCCTTCACACTGGCAGTAAAATAAGTAGGCCATAATTCAAAACAGACATGAATGATATATTTAGTGGGTATTTAACTCTCAGAACGGAAAATAATCTATCCTGTGTAAAGCTATGTATGATTGTGACTGTGTGACTTACCTTGTTTGGTTGGAGTGCTTGCAGCCAGTTCCTGAAAGTCTTTGGCAATCCCTGAGAGTTGTGTCTGGAAGGTCTGGACAGAGCCCTTGAGCCCGCCGATGTCTGAGGAGTGGGCTTTCAGGGTGGCATTGATGCTGTTGATGCACGTCCACAGGCTGGTCACATGCTTGTTCAGGCCCTCCTTGATCCTCCCAAGGCTGCCGGACATGGCGTCCAGTTTGCCACACACATTCTCCACGTTGGTCACTCGGCCATCCACGTTTGACACTTCCTTTTTAACCCCCTCGGTGCTTTCCTTGCACTGGCTGAGCTCCTCCTTAACCTGGCTACTGAGCTGGACCAAGCCATTCTTGAGCTCTTCTATTTGGCTGTTGTCTGTGCTTGCCTCGGCCAGACGATTCTCCAGGAACTCTCGTGTCTCTTTGGCCTCCCTCTGGCAGTCTGCGCTCGTCTGGCCACAGGAGGAGTTCACGTGGAGAAGATCCTGAGAATACTTGCTCAAGGACTCGGCTAAGCTTGCAATGGCACCTCCCAAGCCCCTGACATCGTCCTTCATGGAGCTAAGTTCACCTTGCAGATCCCCAGTATCCTTGCTGCTCTCCTGCACTGTCTCCAGATGACCCTGAACCAGTTCATCGAGTTCCTTGAGCTTATTTGTGTTGCCACCCACTTCCGTGTGCATAATGTCTAGCTCATTCCTGCAGATCCGGAGATCCCGCATTATGTTTTCGATGCTTTTCTGGTTGGTGCTGCACTCGGTGGAGCAAATTTGACCAAGAACATTCAACTTTTCCTCTAGACCCTGAATGAAGTACTTGTTGGCGTTCACCTCATTCTGTATTGAGTCCACTGTATCACCATATATACCAGGCAGACTACTGTTGTTTATCTCAACCAGCATTGTGGTGAACTGGTCCTCCATAGTATTGAGCCTCTCCTCCATCGCTTTCCTCAGACCCCGTACCTCATCAGCAATCTGCCGGTTCATCTTCCCCTCTATGTAAACACAATGCTCCTCGCAGTTCTTCTCGGTCACATTGAACCGGGCTTCCAGGTCATCCAGGCGCTGGTTAACGAGGTCATCACTCTGCACCGTGGAGACATGCGTCAGCTCACTGTCCACCCTGGCGTTGAGTGCCTGATGGGCCTCAGCCACACGCGCCACCTCCTTCCGGAGGCTGCCAATCTGCCCTTCCTCACCATTTAGGCTGAGGCTGAGGTCTTGGATTTCCTTCCTGAGGTCAGCCTCCTTGGAGTCCAAGAGCTCAGCGAGGCTGAGGTAGCTGGACTCGTGCCCCTCACACTGCTCCTGGATCGATGTGATCTGGTACTCGCATGTGTTTTTCAGGTCAGCCATCTTAATCTCAATCCCCTCCATGAGCTCCAGCCTCAGGTCATTAAACTTGCCATCGACATAGGCCTGGAAGGCTTCAAGAGGTGCTGGGGCAGGGGCAGTGGCAACGGGACTCTGTGCGGCCTCCAACAGCAACCGCAGCTGGCCATCATGGCTGGAAACTGCTCCTTGCAGCTCCTCCAGGACGTCGCTCTTGCTCCGCAGGGTGTCGGTAACATCATTGAGCCTAGCCATCACCTCCTCCATGACCCTGGGGTCCTGGCCTAGCCCGTGCTCCTGCAGGCGAATGCTCTCGGTCGCACCCCCTAGTGCACTGTTGGGTGGTCGCATGTTATTGAGGAGCGTCACCAGCATCTTACTGGTGTCTTCCTGGATGTCCACACGCAGGTTCTCGTTCATGCCTGTCATGGCTGCCTGCAAGTCTAACACAGTCTGGGATAACCGCTGGACATCCTGCTCCAATTGACGCACCTTATCTCCGTTCTGCTGCTGGCCCTGTAAACCACTCTCCTTGGGCTCTGGTCCTATAAAAGGTAACCACAGTATGAATTATTCCCTTGCCCATGAGTCTTACGGAGTGCAATTCGCTTACAGATATATGTTTATAACATTGATCCAAAAAATGTTCGTGTTGTATTCTGTTGTGTCTCCATCTTCCCATATTTGAAGATTATGAACACACTTCCTGGACTATTGTGAACTAGATCCAAACTGGCATCTAATACTGGAGTCACAATCTGAAATTCCCACCATCTCTTATGTGTGATATAATAATTTAAATTATTATTATTGTTATCCACTCACCAACAAATACTTAGGGGGCATTGGATTTCTCTACCACCTACAAAAGCCTATATCCTTTTGCTGAGATGACTGTAAGAATGACATTAGAGCAAAGGAGAGCTGGTAGCTGGTCTGAGGTTCTTACGTTGGGTCTGCTGGGTGTGTCCTGGGCCTGCAAGGGGGTGTGGGGCAGGTCCCATCATTGTTGTCTGTTTGGGTGGGGCATCTTTCAGCTCTCTGCAGTCTGGGCCCTGGAACCCTGGGCAACACCTCCACTCCAGCTCAGTCACTATCTTGTACCCAATTTTGTAGGTGGGCCGGAACCTTGTCCGATACCTGGGGGACACAGTAAATATGTATCTATATAATACAATACCATATACAAAATACAAAGCCAAATTTTTCCATTTCCAAGAGTTAACCATCATATGAATACATGCAAGATAACTGTTATACTATTTCCAAATAAGGTATTAACTGAAATCCAATCACTATGATTATATATGAACTGCAAGAAAACAGCACCTGGGACTGAGTTTGAGCAAATAAGTAATGAGAAGATGCATAAAATCCATTTTCTTTAACTTGGTGAACTTGGTTATAAAAACTAATGGCACTTCTTCAACATTACCGATAGCCTTCCTGGAAGGCTTATGTGTTCCTACACCTCTTACAAACCCAAGACACAGAGGTTTATGATGGCTCTGACACTGACGTGAACATTTCCGCTCTTCTCTCTGTCTCTGTCAGCAGGCAAATCACCCTTCTGAAAGCCTGACCGCAGTGTGACAGGAACAACAAACTGTGCAGTATCATGTTGCAGTTAAGTCCTGTGGCAAACTACCCTCAGTTTTTTTTTCTCAGGATACCCAGAAGATTTACAACCAGCAGGGGAAAGAACTCACAGTGGCTTGTACCACATGTTTATTGCTTATGCAGCAAAAATTCAGTGTACACAATAAGATCAAAAAGACATGGATCTTGATCTAAATGAGCTGCAATGCATGTTTGCTTAAAGATTCTCATAATAAAATATCCTGTTCTGTTTTGATGGAATACTGTAGTCAAAGGCCCTTTATTTCCCAAAAATCTAAAAAAAAAAAACTCCTGTGTGTTCTACCATAATTCAGCCTGCAAAATAACCCCTCTCAGAAGAACACTGGAGAGTTTGGAATCCCAGAAGATCAATGCTGTTTATGACAACAAAATCCAGATGGGGGTACTTGTCACAAGCCTATTAATTATATCCATTTTCAAAACTTAGAGTGTCCATAATTTACACCCAGTCAAAGACAGCGCCAACTCCATTATGGGCAGACAATCAGTCTATCTTATTACCATGGCCACTTGCTTGTTGTGCAATTGATTCTGCATTTTTGATACAACTGAAACAAAAAATTGAAAGGGCATTCCACGAATACTCTGAATTGCCTTGGGAATGCCTAATCTTGTCATGCAAATTCAGACAATGTACATGTTACATACTGATGCTAATTTAATGTGACATCTGGTGGTAGAGACAGAAGCACAAGCAATACAAGGTTTTGTAAGTGCCCTCTCTAGAGTCGTTTGGTACGTAAAGCCACAGCCACACAAACGTCACACAGTTTGCACATCATTTACGAGTGAAAGAGTTATAGGTGTTTCGCCTGAGACTAAAAGGTTCAAATCTGGAATGAGAAGGAAAACACTCTTTATCCATGAGTCAATTTTTAAATACAATTATAAAATGCTTAGTCTAAAGCTTTCAAAATTTGTTCTGGGTAGGATATCTGTTAAGGAAATGGCTTCGTAAAAATAATATACCGGTAAACTTAATGATTCTAATGACAGAGGAAACAGGATGAAAAGGATTTCTTTCTGTTGTGACCTAGCATGACCTTTTTGTGCTTGATAAGTATAAAGACAATTATCCCTCTTTTTAGACTGAAAAAGAGACAGGGAAGGGGAGATCCGTCAACTTTGCTTGTCCCTCTACATCTAACATTTGCCAAAAATATATTTTTGTAAAAATGTATCTAAATATTCATTGTTCTAAGGATATACATGCAAATTCAAAAATAGAAAACTTGCATTGCTCATGGCTCCATCACCAAACTTATGTTATGCTCTCTTATTTATACCACTTCATGGTGCTTTACAAATTAAGCTGCATATATTGATATTAACCATTCATACATACTGACACGTATAGAACTAATTGGGATCAACACCATCCTTCAAAGAACGTCTGCAATCTCTCACCAGGATCTTGCACTATAACCATCAATTACAAGTACAGGTCTTGAAAAATAACCCCTCAGGGTAGCATAGATAGTGGCTATGGATAAAAATTTGATTTTTCTAACGATCATCTGTATATCCACATCACAGAATAGCATGACAGGGGGCGGGGACAATACATTGTCAGAATATTTATTAACAAAAATATTCTGTAACAGTGACAATTAGTATTCATGTTTACCCCTTTTTTATAATTATTACAACCCACTGCGATTATGAGGCAACTGCATCGCTGCTCTGCGAACCAATAAAATCATGAGCTCTCCACCCACCCTCATCTCCCGGGACACTTACATCACTTGCTGCGCGCAGTCAGGCAGATGCAGCGGGCACGGCGCGAGCTCTGGCTCAACAAAACTTTCCGTGGCACCCAGTACAGCGCAAGTCACGTTTTTGTGTACAACATATGCACACCAATTTCTGCAGATAAACGGTTTTAAAGAAAGATATGACATGTTAAAATACAACTAATAAGAATAAATAACAAAAAAATCGTAGACAATTAAAATCAATGTCTTTCCAAAATAGAGCATTGACGCTCGCTCAGTGAAATGCACTCTCCTCGTGCTTGGTAATTTTTCAGCTCTACAACAAAATTAATCTTAAACATTTAAATACTTCAGCTCGTCTTATTATCGTTATAGATGTAACATGTTTAGTACAATTCTAACTTTTTTGTGCACGAGAGATGTCAATAAAACCTTGATTGCATTAAGGTTTTCTGATGAAAAAATGCAGCATAATTATAATCTTTTACAAAACATTAAAGGTATGTCTCAAAACAAATATTTACTTGTGAAACAGAATGAAACGCACAAAGCAACTAAACAACAAGCCGTTAATTTACTTACTTATTTCTCGGTCTCGGTGCAGCCCCAGAGTAAGCGGTACCCTGAAACAAGTTGTATTTCGATTGAGTTGCATAAATTGATGAAAAGGTGAGCATGAGAGAAAAAATGGTAAATTCCAATCTAGAGTCAGCAAGACTGCACTTCATTTTGGAAATATGAATAAAGTGGTTAAATATGCATTTAAAACAATGTTTCTAGCAGCCGTATGTATCCAGTTAAATTGATCTAGCCCTCTCCCTGCCACAAGCAAAGCTGACTAACTTTAGGATAGTTCCGGAGCAGTGCTGGCTATTCAAATGTGACGTTTTTGGACCACAGGGGGCCTCAACCCCCAGTCTACTGACAATAGCAGAAAAAGCGCTCTTACCTCACACGCAGTTATAGCCAGTTTTCCATTTACTTGCATCATTCATTTGCCATTGTTTCTCCGTTACATTGTGTGTCAACGGCACGTAAAGGGTCTTTAAATCGTGTCCAAAGTATGTGTATACCCTGAGTAATCATTAATGAGTAACGATACACATCAATTTTTCTTTACACATTCTATTCAAGAGACGGGATTTTTTAGGAAAGATTGGGACGTTATGCAAAACAAACAAAAAAAAAACGTCTGTATGTACACCTACGAATATTCAACTACGCAAATCTTTAACTTTATTCTTAGTTTCCTATTCAATAGTAAAAAAAAAAACAGTAGAACACAATATATTATACTATGTGACCATCCTTGATAAAGAACATCTGACAACACATCTGGAAACATCAAGTGGAGTCTTGGCACCGAGTGGGATAGGCCATTTCCGATTTTCTAAGCGATGGTAGCAAATTGTCATTCCTGTTGGCTCTTGACCATCTTTCCGATTGCATTTGCAGATGCAGGTATGAATTACTCAAACAATGCGATGGCACAACCTTTCTTTTGAAGGTGCAGACCCACCATCTTGAGTTGTCTCCAAACCCCACCGGAGGGGTCTGCTACAGAATTACAGGTATGCGTGGGGTTAAGGCGCTTCCAGCAACTTCACCCCGCAACACCTGAACTACGGATGAACTCATGCATTTCTGTCGGATTTACAGCTGTTACACAGACGTTGCGTCACAAATACATTGAATTTATACGACAAAACGCTTTTCCAAACAGTATTACAAAAATACAATTTAACATTCATTTCCCTAGAATTAGATCCTAATCTATATGCCAGTATCACAAGATCAAATCAAATTCTCAGCAAGGTATATCAAAACACCACGTAGTTTAAAGTCTTTGGGAGATAATTAGACAGCACCACTGGTACATGAAACAATCTACACCAGTTATTACCAAAGTCTCTCCCCCCCCGCCCTTTGAATCAGTTTTGGAACGTCCTATTTTATGCTCACGCCACGCTCAGAGCCTCAACTTCAGCGATCAGTCGAAGTGAGCAGGCAGACATGTGCTCCACTCTGCAAAACTTGATGGCAGCTGCTGCTTCTTTCCACACCAGTTCACAAGCTGAGCTTGCACAGACATGTGTTGAGAGGAAGACACTTCATCAGTCTTAAAACAGGTGAGCCATCCTCCAGCTCACTTACACATCATGACTTTTAATCACTGCTAGCAGTCAGAAAACAACCAATGTATTCATTTTATATGGCAAAGTATTCATTTTAAAATGGTTTTCATTTTTTATACATCTATTGACAAATCAAAAGATGATGTCCTAATTTATATTGTTCTATATTTATTCTATAAATACCAGTGACAAAACTGAAAAAAGAATCTTCAAAATGTTAACTAATTTTAATCATGATATTTTTGCTATTGTGATCTTGGTCTTTATTCTCTTAAGTTTCATTTTCAGTGTATGAAACAAAGTGGCCAGCTAAGTGAAGTGATGAGCCATAACTGGAATGTTCATGAGGCGGCCAAGAATTCCATTATAAAATATCAATCACTGAAAGTGATATAAATATCAGGAATAAATCTTCAGTGTCACCAGGGTCCACGAATTTCTTGCAATAGGAAGTGTGAAACTACCATAAGTCTGCCCTGGTAGCCCAAGTTGGATCTGTAGTGCATGTGGATCTGTTCTGGTGGAAGTCTCTAACTAATTTAATCAAGTGAGAACTAAAGAATATCAGGAAAAATGTTACACACAAGGATGGATTTTGAGGCTGTTTAACCCAAAAGACATGCGACCCACTTCATACTGACCTGATACTTTGAGAAGAGGGGGGAGAAGGTTATGCTGGGACTAGAAGCCTTATAAGGAATAGCTGCATACTTTAAACTGGATTTTGGCTTAAGGTGTCCTCCCATTTAAAAAATTACACAATTTTTACTTCACTGAAACCAATGACACAGCTTCAAAAAATTTAATTGAGAATTCCAATTCCAAAAAATGTACACAATGCTAAAAGTAGCACAGTTACCAGTAACCGTTACTCCAAAATGATGAAAAAGTATTTTATATTTCCCTTTGCTTTACATTTACATATGAAAGAAGGTTTAAACATTTCTAAATTAAACAGAAAAAAAATTAAAAAGTAAACAGAATACACAAGAGCAAAATATAAATGTTCAAAAAAAAACAATAATTCCGGAAAGTAGGAACGTACAACCTCCGACCAGAAATTTCACAACAAATTGGTATATGCCATGCAACAAAACTGCAAGCAAGTACTGTTTGAATTAAAAAATTTATAATATTTACAAAACATTAAAGAATTAATATACATGCTATTATGACATCCTGTTCCTTCTCACTCTGCCAGAAGTCACTGTACTTTCCAAGCTGGAAAAAAGAAGAAAAAGTACACTCAATATCACATCATATGGGGAATGTCTACTGCATTAAGTATAGGATATGATTATAAGATACATACGGTGGAGTCCTCTCCCCACGACGCGCTCTTTTTGGCGTTATTCCAGAAGGTTCCCCGGACTGTGCTACCGTCCGTTTAAGTGCAGAAGTATTGGACTTCCTTGCCGGGGTCATACCTGGATTCAAAAAAGGTGTTTTTTTTGTGATCACTTGTTGTTATTAGTCAACATATAACCAGAAACCAATTGTACATGTTTGTACTGGAACTGCAGACATAAAAACAGAAAAAAGATAGAAAAACACAATGTCATTAGCTCATCATAAGATCTGAAAAACACGAAGCATGAAAAGCCCGAAGGAAGAGGTTGAGACTTACCGAGCTTGAGCTCAATATCTTTGAGCTGCAACTCTTGTGCCTTCATTTCCCCCTCCTTTTCCAACATTTCTGGAGACTTCATGTATTCCATGTGCATGTCATAATCCTCCCTCACTTGTCTGCACTTCACCATGGCAACACGGTACTGCTGGAGGAGATCTGCATCCAGAGGAGAGGGCAAAGGAAGGCATGGGAGATGACACAGGGACACAGCAGCTGAATAAAACCATACATTAACTCTTCTGTCAACGGCAAAACATTTATGAGAGGTGAACCAAGTTGAGTCTTAGGGATGTTTAAATAGGTAGTGAGATGACTGTATGTTATTATTTTTCAAACAATTAATTTGCATTTAAATTTTGGTTTTGAGATGGGAGCAGTGAGCCAATTAAGATAACCAGTGCTGGGCCTGTCTTAATCTGAAATGCTATAAGTGACAGACTTGTCATAGCCATGCTTTGCCATGTAGCTAAATAGTCCAAACCCTACTCTCTATGCATGGATATATTACCTAGCTATAGCAGTTTAATAAAACAGCTTGTGCAAGACAGATCTTGAAAACGTTTACAAATTAAGTTCACAAAATAACTATTTTATGTGTAACTATTTTTTGTTCAGTTCCTGCCAAGATGAAAATTTAAATTTATGTTTGTCAAATTGAAAATCTTTGATTTTCCCTTCACATGCAAGAAACACACAGCATAGAAAGTGGTCTTTTAGTATGTGTTTAATGTGTACTGACCAATTTGAGTGCTGAATTTGTAATACTGGTCTGATAAGGGCGCTCCAAACACTTGCCCACGCAGTTTTTCAATGGCTGGGGCCTTGTTTTGCAAGCCTCCAAACTTTCCATTACTACGCACTCTCTCCCCTTGTCTGGTCAGGAGAGTAGGACACTGCATTTTACTTTGAACCACCTACAAAAATAATACCACAATTTACAAAATGAGTGAACATCAGTCAAGTTATATACTGTGGTACAAATGAAAAGCAAATACCAGACTTATGGACATGCAAGGAAGGATGTAGTTTAATAATATCAGGAACAATGTTTATTTGGCCCTTACTTTTCATAACAGGTATAAGTATGGTGTAGTACAAATCATAGGATATGACATAAAAATACATTTTACAAAACTATCAATAGGAGATGATCAAGAGCAACAGGTAAGGTCAAAATGCACAAATTGCTCATGTAACAAGAAAATTCAACACAAAGTAGTGAGCTTAGTGGCTGTGAAGAAATTTAACAATCTGTAACAGTTGAGAGAAACAAAGGTCTTTCCCCATGCAGAAGCAAGTGACTCTTTACAGGATCTGCAAGCTGAGTGGCTGGTATGCAGAGCTCTCCAAAACAACAAAATGTACTTTGCTTCATGGAGAGACCTGTTTTATGAAAAGTTGGCCAAGGTCAAAGTTCAAAATATTTGAATTCTCAACAGTCATTCCTGCAGAACAGTGATGTAGGAGAGTAAACTGAGTGTACATCATCCATCTGAAGGATGGGCAATAAACCAGCTTCCAGCTACAGCTATGTTAGAAGGATGGGTCACACACTGTGGGTGTAAAAACCTAACCAAACTGCTACATAACTACCACAGGCTATTGTGTCACTTGGAATACAACTTCCCTAGTCTGTCCAACTAACTTAAGTACGTAGGCAACTATTAAAATCAACTGCCAGTTTAACTAATACAAACATTCGGCATTGCTCTTGGTTCCACCAATGCTAATAAATGTGGAAAATGATTTTAAAATGTTTTTTAAAGGAAAGAAGTGTATTTGCAGCTGGATAAACAGCCAAATATCACAGCCCACTCACCCCTTTCCGGTAGTGGTTAGCAGCATCCAAGGTGTCCACCAAAATGGTGTCTCCCAGAAGATTTCCAAAGACTGAAAAGCAGCAGCAGGAAACATGCAGCCATTAAAGAATAAAACTACAGCAAAACTTACAGCAGCAGGCTTCAGTCTGACAGTGAAAGCTGAAGAATAACATTTATGAGTAAGAGAGCTTTTAGTTAAAGAAAGCAAAAAAAAAGCTGATAATCAGAACAACACATTCACTGCAAACAACAGAATACTATGTCTAATTTATTTTTAAGGACACAACTAGTAACAGACCGCTCTCATGAGCACAAGCAGAAGCCACATGGGAACAAGCACAAACTCATTACAGGCCAAGGGGAGATGCAAAGAAGAATTCTGTCTGGAACCATTTACACTAAAGCCTTAGTACACAGCCAAGTGCAAAAAAGCAACAATTTACAGGTATTCTTCAATTACAACAAGCCCGAAAAAAGAGAAAAGGCATGGATTTAATATACAGCCCATCATCCCTGACTTTCTTTGTGACGTGCACTCACCTATCCGACAGCTGTCAGCATGTTCTGGGAAAATCAGAAGGTCACGAACAAAAATGGGGTTTCCAACTGGTGGAAAGCTGCTCAATCCATTCCTTATATGAGGTAAGGGCCTGTGTGCCATGAGAGAAATACTTACACCCTGGGACAGCATATTCAATAATCACCTCACTGTTGACCAAGTGTGACCTCTGACACTATGGGGTCTGAAACAGGTCACATACACATGTAAGACTGGTATGTAATGGAGACACCGCTGCATTTGTCAAGCTTAAGGGAAAAGGTGTAAAAAATCAGAATGTTTTACAAAAATGTGGCATTGTGACAAGGTCTACCTCCAAGGGTTCCATCTTGGTGGGATACTATCCATCAACATGCAAAACCCTAGTAAGATCATATGGTAAATTAAATGGTGGTGGAATACGCCACATTAACAGGTTTGGGCTCATATGGTCAGATAACATCAACCATGTAAAATTTACAACCCTGTATAAGATTACATAAGTACAACCCTGTAAAGTTTACATGCCAGACCTGTCAAACAGACATCCACAGAAAGTTATTAGCGAACATGTTGCCACCCACCTGTCACTGCTCCTCCAGAAGACTGAGTCCAAGGGCATCACCTGCTGCCGGCCCTGGGTATCGTCATAGATCTGCCGCGCGGCTGCTGTCGTCAACGTCACCACGCAGTCCATGTCCCCCGACAGGTGCCAGGAGATGACCCTTGCGGCATCGTTGTCCTCAACCTGGGCAAGGTGGGCAACCTGAAGGTACAGTGAGGGCCTTTTCACGACTGATAATGGGTGTGTATTTCTCATCTTACTTAAAATGCATTTACAAAGACACCCTTAATGAGAGTCTTAATCCAGAGTGATGAACAATGTGAGAGAACACAAGGGCATCCACATGAATTGAGAAACAGTAACACGGAACTAGCTAACACTACTCTTAGAAATAGAGAAGGAAAGTGCAAATGTGCAATTAAGGTTCTGAGCATGTCAACTATGCAACATTTTCTATCTCTTGAAAATAAATGGGAGGATGGTCACCAGTGGGCCATTTAAGGTGACAAACAAAGTTAACATTCAATCTGAAGGGACTGATGACATCTGGTGCCAGGTTCCAATCCAAGGCCCTGTGGTAGGGCCACCAGATAATGTACTTAGCTGCAATTTCCCAATTGGAGCTCACACTGTGCAAGTGGATGCACAAACACCATGGGGAAAAGACATCTGCAAATCATCCAAGTTAACAGTAACTGCAAGTAAAGAATAGTTTTAAACAGCAGGTAATAGCATCCTTTGAAAAATGGCTGCCATGTAGTAATGTGCTGAAGGCTATGACAGGAGTGGAGATGAAGGTCGATGGTGGCAAGCTTTGGGTTTGATTTGTAGTTCACTTGCATTAATTTGTGGAGAGTTAATTGCTGTAATTGTTGAGTGTAGTTCTTTGGGACGTGCTGAATGCAGCATTACAAGTACCTGGAGGGTCTCCTGATCTGGATTTCCGAAACCACTGTTGTCTTGCCTTTGGCCCTTTCTCTTTTGTGGTTATTCGTAATCAATCTTCTACACAAGCGAGGAGAGGGAGGGGGTGGTGGTGGAGAGCTGGCATGTACTTTTTCTTGGTCACTTACAGGAAATTATTTTCAATTTAGGACTGAAACATAGCTCATACGGTAGTATTTAGGAGGAAACAGCTCTTGGGTTAATTTCAGCAACATGCACAATGTTGCTAATTTTTTCATGACCTGAGATTCTTAAGGTGCATGCCATGCAGAACCACAGGTATAGCTTTTACAATAACATTTCTTCCTTCAAGACTAGAGAGAATTGCGTGTTCCCTTTGCTGAACATGCTGGGTTAATTGGGTCCCTCAACTTCTTTGACAATAAATTGTATTACAGTAATAACAGTCAACCTGTACCTATTTTACATGTTGTTAATGAACAGGGGTCATAGATTTTCCCTTTGTGATTTTTAAGAAAACCAAAGTTTTGATGTATTTGCTTGTCTATGGCCTAACAGTGAGAGCTGTGACCCACTACGGGAAAACAGATGTTTCACAACTAAACAGTAGCTGCTGTTCCTTGACCTTTGTCAATGAAAACTTTGGCTTACAGCATATTTCAAGGGTCAAGCAAGTGCCTAGAAAGCAGGCTAGTCTGTAATTGTCGAGTCCTGCAGTGAATGATTTGCAGCACGGGTGTGAACATTAGTAATATGTTGTGTCATGCTACTGCTTCTCCCATGTTATGTCTTATGGAAGCAACATTATTACAGCTAAGGACAGGGGAGTCAAACAGAACCCCCCGAGGAGGGGTCAAAATTCCCCAATGTACTCCAAAGAGCTGTGCTGTTGTCTTTAGTGCTGATAATTAACACCTGCCCTTTGTCTCAGCTTTTGGGGTTACGCCAATCATATTCACAACTTTATCATGAGCATGTTTCCATGCAGGGAACTTGTACAGTCATCCGGTGTTACCTTTCCAAGAACATCTGGGTTGCTTTTGAAAACATCAGGGATCGTGCATGCCCTTCGAGGCTGCCTCCGTATCCGCTCCTGCTCGGCTGCCTTCTCTCTGATCAGGGCATCGATCGCTTCCATCTGCAGGGAGAGCCATTTTTACACTTCTACTGCCACAAAATGCAACATAATGAGCCATCAAACCACTCCTCAGTTAATCCTCCAATTAATCAAAGCGTGCAGTGTCTAATGAACGTGTATGAAGCGAGGGAGAAAAGGCCACGCAACACTCACAGTTCCCAGCTGAGTGATACTGATTTGATTTTTCCTGAGCTCCGATTTCAGATGACTTTCCTTGCTGGTGGCATCCTGAAGTTGATCTGGATACAGAGGTAAATAAAAGCGATTTTACACGAGACAGTCTCAAAACCCTATTTTTGAAGTTACTAAACCAATGACAGCATCAAGTGGAAAACCAACCTCTCAATTCAGAAATAAGCTGATTGTTTGTATCAAACAAACTTTTGTATGCAACAAGGGACTGAGACAGCCTGTCCTTTTTTTTAGTTAGGGCAGCCATTTGCTGTTGATTCTTTGCGTCTGTGGAGCAGAAAATGATTAAGACTGATTATAACATGGTAATATGAAGACAGACCACAAAGTTCATCACATCATCTAATATTACTTGCTTACATAAGGACCCTGAGGCCTCACAAAATACAACAATCATGAGATAATCCTTTCCCTTGGCTCAGGGGACACGATTCCACTGCTCACCATTGTAAAACAGGAAGGGAAGCTCAAATGGTCTCAAAGAATCCCCAAGTCTGGAACCAGGAACAACAGGGTTGAACTGCAGGATGTACTCCGTTCCATCAATGCCAGGGCAGTTTTCCATGACAGCCAGATTCTGGAGAGGAGGTTATAGCATAATGTATTCACATACATACAGACTAAGTGATATTTATTTTTGTTGGTGGCAGTCTCCAACACACAGGATTACTATGTAGCCAAATATAATTTTGAGTTCTTGCTTTGTGCTGAATATTTATTGAAGAGGACTCTGAAAACGTAAGTGACACTGTCAGTTAAGCTAAAACAAGCTTATACAAACAATTAAAGCCATCATCAAAAATCACCCAGATGGAAAGCAAAGTTGAAAATGAGGCTTAGATATGCAAATCCATCTGAGTATCCCTTCAAAAAACATGAGCATGCACACTAAACTTTATTTAAAAAAATTCTGGTATCCATTTATTTTACTTTTCTACTGAGGATGTTTATGAAGCAAACTAAGGTAAGCAGCTGGCCACTGACCGTGATGTGAGCTGAGCCCTTGGAGAGGGTGAAATGCATGGTTTTGGTCTTCCCCTCAAACAGCGGGAGCTCCTCCTCACTGCTGCTGGAGCTCCTTATGCACACCAACACTTCCCCTTCCAAGTCCGTGCCCGCAGGGTTGTTATACTCATCCTGCAGTGAATCACAGAATCTCCTGTGTCACTAAAGCACGTGCATGCTGGACAGTAAGTGTTTTCAATTCAAAGGAAAATCATTTTGCTGAAAAACACAATACTAAATGCTCAGATGTCAAATAATGATGCCAGTGGTTCCAGACGGAGAAGAGATTAAGATTTAAGAATGGTGAGGGGGTGAACAATGGCACCACAACCTAGCCTGATGCAACTCCCTGTGGTGCCATCATGCATGGCTTGTTCTGCTATGAAGACAACAGCACACCGATGCCTGCAATGACATTTGATAGGACACCAGAGGAAAGCTCTGGCCAGAGGTGGGGGCGATGGAGTGGATCAAAGAGGCTGGGGGGTCAAAGCTTACCATGATTTTAAGAGGCAAGCTCTCAACTAGGGTCCGACTGGTGATGGCGTGGATATTAGAAACAACTGGAGTTGGTGGCTGGGAATCTGGCATCAATTTCACTGGGTCGTTCGGCACTACATTTATAACGTACTGAAAGCAAAAGGAGTGTAAAAGATCACTGCATAAACAGGGCGCAGAGCAACTGAGCTACTGACTCTGCATGTGGCTGAACAGAAAACGTCAAAACTAATATCTCAAACAACTACCATATTTAACCAAGAACATCTTTTCTGAACAATGTATAAACATGACTGCACAAGACATAAATCCCCAGAGAGAGTAAAATGACATTTTTTTTCCAAAATAATGAAATATCCATTTAATAAGCTATTCCAGGCCCCCTCATCCTCCCAACAAAGAAAGGAAAAACAGAGTATATCTCTAGATGAAACAAACCTGATGACTCCAGAGACATTTATTTTTCTCGATACACAGTACAAATTGAATTGTGTACTTCCCAACACGATCAGGGATTATTTTGTCTCTAATGGTTAAAGAAAAAAGAGACAAAGAAAAAGGTCTGAGAATGATTAACTGCAAACATACATGAACAAACAAAACCAAACCTCAAGCAATTGTATAAGATACTTGTCTGTACTGCTATTAAATTGCATGCATTAGTAGATTCTCATTTGTATTTTAAATGAATTAATCCTGATGTTCTGTAAAAAGAGTTCCAACAGTACATAATGGATGGGTGTGGATATTAATCCAAGAACTATAAATGCACACTTGTAATGAGTAATAAAAAAAAAAAAAAAGCTCATTAACCAGTTTAAGAATGAGCCTCTACAACTAAGGCTTTAGCATGTTTTTTTCCTCAGATTCAAGGGTGAAATTTGTGTCAAGCATTCACAAGAGAATATTTCTGCAAAGCTTCATCAAAACCCAAGCTTAACTGGCCAAGTTAGAGGAGAGAAATATAAAACCACTCAAGAGTGTATGTGACCTTGCCCTTTTAACATATGACCTGAGAATCAGTGGGGTGCTGGGGATGCAGTCAACACAACATTTTTGCCAAGATTCAACATGCACTTACATTACAGTAAACTCACATAATGGAAATTATTTACAACCATGGAAAGACTGTAAGATAGAAAAATATGAAAGCAAAAAAAATAATTATCAAAAGGAAACCTGAACCTGGAAACATTATTGTTTGACTTCTGTGCACAGGGAACAAAGCAAAACATTCATAAGTAAACTGCAAAGTTGGGTTTATTAACTTTGCTCAAACCACACAGTTCAACCAATGACTTGAAAATGGAATTTGAGAGCAAATATCTTTTTACAAAGGGGGAAAATAAAAACTGAAACAGCAGGAGTGAGGTTCTCTGCAGACTGAGAACTGTAAAACTTTGAGATCCCCCCCATTCGTTTGATTTACAATCTCCCCAGCCAGTGAACTGTTTGGGACTTAATGAAAGCATGTTTGCCGGTGCTGGAAGGCCCCACTCCTATACAGCCTCTCTTGGTTTTTGGAGCAGCAACACCTCAAATATTTACATGAATACAGGGGCAGAATTCCCTTTACAGGCATGACAGACTGTGGGGCCAGTGCCATTTATCCTTGTTAATACAATATGGGCTAAAAAACCTACCTGAAGTAAAAACAGTCATGCTTTTCAGTGTCCTTAGGTTTGCTGCACTTGAGGGTCGCAGCCTAAAAATACAGCAGAATGAGAATGATGATGGGGAAAACTATTTTTCAGTGTAATTAAGAGAGGCAGCCTCACCAAATTTACTCATCTGACCTACTCACCCTGCATTATTCTTTATTGAACATACACTGACAACAAATGTATTGAGATGGCAATTTATGGTAAAATAACCATAAAAGAACAAGACCTATTTTTCAACATCAAAAAAAAAAAAAAAAAAAAAAAAAAAAAGATTTCCACCATCTCAGTCTTTCCTTTCCCCCATGTTTTCCTAAAATATGCCCTGAGAGTGAGTTACCCCTGCTGGTGGCCTAGGCCCGGAAGACTCTCCCTTCCACATCAGCATGGATATTGAGGCTGGATTCAGGTTCTTTATGGCACTGCCATCCTCTGACATCACTGTCACAGCAAACACTGACAAATTCACAGGGACCATAATTCAGTTTAATCTGGAGTATTTGAACGTTTTTTTTTTTTTTTTTTAATGTTTAATATTGATTTTAAAAAGATTCTAAACAATATTCATAAAATATATAAGTATTTGTAAAGTATACTGAATTTGTATTGTAATTTGTATACTGAATTTTAAAGGGAAAAAACTAGATATTATGTGATATAATGCTATGGTGACAGAAGGACATACCTGTTAAGAATCCCCCGGCAGGAAACACAGAGTTGGTATCGTAGCTGACTGAAAGCTTGACTGGTTTATTAGGATCTGGGACCACTTTCAGTTTTAGCACAGGCCCCTGTATGGCCTTCTTGTTGAAGGAGGCTTTAAACTCCAAGCCATACTCTCCCCTACAACATGGAGAGAGGATGAAGAGAACCAAAAAAAAAAAAAAAAAAAAAAAAAAAAAAAACAAAATCAACCCCCAGTCAACCGTCAATGACACCATGCTAAAGATGGGATGGAATAATATGGTTATTTTGCTGCTTTTTCACAGATGGTTACAGTTCATTCATGTGGGTTTGCCCAGCAAACCACATTGCTATTGAAATAACTTTAACCTAAAGTTTAGTTATCAGTGATGATTGAGTACCCAACTGTCAGATTCTGCCATGAAACAGCCCCTTCCATTTGCAGGATTTTCAAACTTGACTGCTACAAACCAAAAACCAATCTCCTCCAATTTTAGCTTCAACTGAACTGTTCAATTCATTTTTAAACTACCTTGATTACACTCAGACTCAAATACACTGTTCAGCGATAATTTGGCCAGCATCATAATCTGAGACAAATCGTAAGATGCCTTCTGCATGCCTTCTGAATACCTCCAATGACAGTCTTGCTAGGGTCGTCTTATGGTTTCTCATGGCCTGAAGTCTGCCAGTAGCTTCTGCTTCTAATTTCCATCTGTACTGCAGTACAATACTCACTTAGGTGCCATCACTTGGCTCATTGTGAAGCTTGCGTTCCCATCTGCATCTACTGGCTGTGATGCTGGTGAATACTTAAGCTGAAAACACAGAGAATTGAAAAGTGTCCCTTACTGTCCACAGTAAAATCATATTTTGAACACTACATCAGGTTTGTTCCCTCAAAAATGGACAGACTATCAATTTTCTTAATTCATCCCTGCAGACAACTAGGCTACCACTGCTATGATAGCATATTTCAGCACTATAACCATAGACTGCATATGAAGAACGTTTGTATTTAAATGAATCAAAATGAAAATATTATACACTAAAATACGTGCAAGGACTGTACACCCCACCTTCAATTCCGCTGCAGAGGGCTTCAGAGAAATGATGACTCGTTGGTCAGGGGAAGGGTTTCCCCACTCATCATGCAGCTGAACAGTGAAAGGTCTCTCAATGCCATTCCCACTGATGATCTGCAGAGGCTATGAGCAAACAAAAGACATTTATACTTCTCTTCTGGCAATATCCCCAGCATAAAGTCCATAAGGTCTGCAAATGCACTGCTGAAGGATTCTATACCAACCCTCCTTCGGTTCCTGTTCTCTTTTTTAATTTGATTTGTGGGGGAGATTCTCCATATCAAGCACTCCAATGAACTGTTATAAAATGAAATATCTGCCTGGAGACATTTCAATTTAGGAGAAAACCAATTGCTATGTATTTATGAAATCTTGAGATTTGAGGTGATTACCTCCTACATGACACTGATGTGAATTAGGGCTGGGTGAATTCTTCATGATAAAATGTTATCATGAGAAATTGAAACGTTTTGGAGATAGCGATGACATATCCCAATAAAATCTGGTGTCTCAAATCTGCATGACACATGGCCGACGTTCAACAAATACAAACAGAAATAAAATCAAACACATCAGTTCGTAAACATGTTTGCGTTCTTTTACTGAATTTTCGCCACATCACTGAATGAGACTTTCTTTTTGGGATTAAATCATTAACATTGCCATCTGCAACTTCGCTTGTCCCGCTCTCAATTTTCACCACCAGGTTAACTTCTGCGCCGGCCGCAGATGCCGCCTATGCAATTCTTGCGAGGCAACAGTCTTGATCTTAAAAAGTAGGCTACAAAGCACATTTAAAGACAAATCAAGCTAAATGCATATTTATCGTGGTTAAATTATTACCTATTGTGAAAATAAAAATGATGATAATATTGTCATACTCGCAATACCACATAGCCATAATATGAATATTATGAAAGCAGGTGGTCACCTGCTCTGGCCCGTCCAAAAGGTGAAGCTTCACTGGTGGTCCAGCCATCAGGTTTATGCGGACATACTCCACAAAGTCTCTCCAGGCAAAGCACAGCTCTTTGGTCCCTGGGGCACCAGGAAAGAACTTGATTCCTTTGACAACAATCACCTCCAGGTTCTCCTGTATTTGCGGGCAGAACACCACAAAACCCATCACTGAGAACAGTGTCTTGAACATCATTAAAGACTGTTAATACAATATTGTCCAACAGGGATGCCAGAGTTTGGTCCTGGAGATGTATTTTTCAGGATTCACTATCTATCATACATATTTTTTGGAACCAGATTTAAATTGCTCTCCGAATTCAGCTTATGAAACCCTCTGCCATGGTCTGAAAGTGGTGCATCTTGTAAAAGAACTGGAAAACTTCCTTATAGGTAGAGCTCTGGGACAACATATTCCAACAGGTATTTGGATTTACATAGAACATATTCTGTAATATCACAATAAATGGTAGTGCCATTTCTATTAATGTTTACATCAGAAGTATTTAAGGTGCGGCCACACTAACACACTGCACGCTAAATATAATATACCATGAAACATTACAACAAAGTAACAGATTACTGAGTTTCATTCACAGTAAAGTCCAGAAGGTGTTTACATGGCTTGTAGCCATACAGATTATTGCAATGAAAATCCAAGAATGTGAATCAGTTCTGAGATGCTTTTGAGAAAGAAATGCATAAAAAATGAAACTCTATGGCAGAGTGCAACATGTGGTATCATACACAAGCCTAAATCATATGCAGGCCTTGTGCTTGCAAAAAAGTGTTGACTGTGTCTTGCACTGCAAGCCTTATGTCAAGTAACATTCGTATGTTTACAGTAAAGAAACATGCTAAATTTATAATGAATTTCAAATGCATTTCAAAATGTGATGATTTTTTTCTAAAAAATAATTTGGGGTTTAATGCATCAGTTCAACAGACAGCTTGCTTAATGAGCCCTAAAAGGAAAATATAATGGTGTCAAAGAAAATGAAATACAAAGTGGAAATGCATATCTGAGCACAAACATGTGGGGGGAAAGGCGCTGCTATGCAAACACAATGACACAACGAGCCCTTCCTCTGAGTTTTTGCACCATACCTGCCATGAGATGCTTAAGCTTGATTTATCAAGACCTTCTGCTGATACGCCAAACGAATTTACACATGCAGATGTCAAGGTAGGCGTTTTATTCCCATACTGGTCCACCACATCCAAATCTACAGGGCAAATGGGTTGGACAAGCATTTAAATTAAGTCAAAAAATGCTAAAGGTAACCACTGATAGTGGAAACAAACCAGTAATAGACTTAAGTAGTAGTAAGTTACCTTACATCCACAGACTGTAGATGTACACACTGAATGAATGTGCCAGATCAAAGTAAGCATACTTTTTGTGAGCTCATGTGGCTAAAAACATTATAATAAAGGATTAACATTATTACAAAAAAGAATACCTAAAACTACTTTGGTCATTCCTTCAGATACTTAAACACTTGATAAAAATATCCTCTACAAGCTTTTACATCTAAACATTCTTACAGTATGATTCCTCATGTTTTTCATATCATAAGTGAACACAGTGTTAGAACAGAATAGTGGATCAATCAGACAGGCTAACTCACAGATCTCCCCAGTTAGCACTTCTCCCATCCCTACACAGGTGCCGCATTGCAGTGTGGCCTTCATGCGCTTTGGCTCGTCTGGACGAGGCCTGAGACAACACCAAGTCAGAGTGGTCAGAGCAACAAAAAAGAATATTGGGGAGACTGAAACAAGCTGTCAAAATGAATCAATACAATTAACAAGAATATAAATCAGTAATCAAATTAGGAGATATATAATTTCAAACCAGCACATAGTCAAGAGAAATAAAAGCACAAAAATCTCATAACAAGCTCAACATTTTAAAATTCATCAAACCTACGTGATTGTGAATGAACACTCCACAGACACATTTTCATCCTGAAATGAAACTTGGTAGAAATGTTCATCTTTTGCCAAATTGGAAATTGGCACATCAGGTAGTTTCCCTTGCTGCAGCTTCTCAATATTTACATCTGCTTTCCAATTCACCTGCAAAGTGTGGGCATGCACAAAGTGGTCATTTACTTTTGCTTATGCTAAGACTCAGAACGTTCACTTTAATGGAACAGTTGAAATTGCGATGCACTTCCCATGATTTTGTGAGCAGAGCAGGAAAATGAACTTGTTGGTCCTGTGTTAATGCTATAAAACCTATACACAGAGATCAAATGTATTTATATAAATACAAAAATAAAACATTCAGGACCTGTTCTCCTACCTTGATCTTATTCGCTAGGCAAGCTGTGATTGGGACATTCCGGTTTCCTTCATCAAACAGTCTAAAGTGGAGGTTTTTCAAAATATCTCCTGCTGTCCATTCAATCTTCTCCTTATCTCCGATTGCCATGACATTATTGTCCTCCTGAGAGAATATCTCCAACCTGGCAACCCAGCAGCTAGGAGTGATCCTCATCATTCTCTCCACTGCTTGTATGTTTTCTAGACTCTTAAACACAGAACACAATTACACCTCTACAAAACAATACTCCAGATACAATGAAGAAAACAAATGTACACACATCTAGACTTACCCTGACAACATGCCCCTCTCAATCTCTCAATCTACCGGCTTGTTTCAATTCCAAAATGCTAGTTTGCAATACTTCAGCAGATGAGGGGAAATCTATACTTCAGCAAGTGTCCATTTTCAAACAACACTTTCCAAAGTGGAAATTATACATTTTAAATCTGTGAGTGCAAAAATTCAATGCAGACTACACACTTACCGGAATATCAAATTTTGCAACAATGGTCTCCTCTTTCTTGATGTTTTTAATGTACAATTGCTTGTCCAATAGCTGTCCAGTTCCAGTATTACTGCAGTCAACTGCTGCTATTGGCAGGTTAGGAGCACCTTGTAACTGCAAAAGAACACATTATTGTACACCAATGGTGAGCGCACACAATCCAAGCCCCAAAGAAACAAGTGAGCCAGTTTTCAGTCCAGTGCATGCAGCAGAGGAAACGGCGTTTAAAAAACTTTGTTTATCATTCCACAAACAAAACCAATGTGGGAGGCCCAGCTTTGTAACTTTCTGATTGGACAACCCTGACCTCTGCTTTGCTTCATATCGCTCAAAGAAAAAGGTAGCACCACAATCAGGTTACTCTGGTCTGCAGGGACAGTTGGCCGTGGCGCGGATAGGATTACCAAGACTGACCTCCATTTCACTGGGGATGGGGAAAGCTGGAAGATTTCCAGCCATGCTGTGAGTTTCCCAGGGAGTGGGGACTACCGTATCGGGGAGAGGGAGAGTGAGAGTTTTAAAGAATGACTTCTGGAGAGCAGGTTTCTGTCATCTAGTGCTACAGAACTGAAGACAGCCCTGAAAAAATAGTATTCACTAGCTAGAATAGTATATACATTAGCCGAATGACATGAGCAAACATTTGTGACATACTCCTGAGAGAAAATTTGCGCCAGACGAATTCCTCTTAAACCAAGTGCTGGTTTCATCTTCGCTTTCCATTTCCATTATTTTGTGCAGTGATGAAATCACATCACAAATTAGACAGGTTTTCTTTTTTTTTTTTTTTTAAATATATGCAACAAGCATGTGCTTATGACTTATGATCAGGAATTACAGACTAGCCTATATTAATAAAACATTTCCCTATTATGAAATACAGAGCTTTTTCCATAGCCCTGTTGATAATAGATTTTGCACAGGGGGTTCCAGAGGACAGCGCAGAGGAAGAGAGGACAGACAGAGCCAGCCCAGTGGTGTATGTTCTGCATGTGCCAGATCCTCCCTGAAGAAGTACGCTGTATGCATCCCGCTGCTGTGCCTACAGGGAGGCTGCAGCTCATAACCTGGAGCACGCCGTGCTGCGGCGAACAGCAAGAGCCCAAAGACCGCGCTGCAAATCTGCCGACTTCTGCTCGCTGGAGGATGATTCATGTTTCACACATGAAGGGTGTTTCTTCCATACTGAGAATCACCCCTTGCAAGAGTGTCTCACTTGACCAAAACAGCTTGTAACACTTCTCTGGCAGAGAAAATGTGCCCTCCCCCACCACCTCAACATCATTCTTCTACGAGTGCTTTGGCCTTTGATTGAGCTTAAGCCGGTGTTTTCCATTAAGCTGCTGAAAGCAAACTGGAAAGAAACCCATGCCTCCTCCAAGCCACACGGCCAAGTATGACAGCATACTGGGGAGGCGTCTTTACAACTGCCATGTTACCGTTTAAGCATGTTTTCCCCCTGAAGTTAGTAAAATGCTTATTCGTTTCAAACCTCTGAAGTCACAATTAAGAAGTCACCAGAATTTTTCTTATGTGGATATTGCAATATATAATGCTGGTCACGAAGCTAATCAAGAGGGCCTCATGAGAATTCAGAATAAATTGGACATAAATTCATTCCAACTAACACCATTGGTTATTTACCTGGCACCGCACTATGAGCTTTGGGTGAGCGGTGATATTTCCTGCTTCATCCTGCACTTCCACCTGGAACATAGGGGCTGTTCCATTCTCAACTGAGATCTCCTCAGAGTCAGGTTTGACTCTCAGAGAATGTGGATGCCCTGAAGAAGCAAAACAGAGAACAGATTGGAGGACTCACAAACATGTACCAAACAAGAGCTGACAGCTTCACTCTCTCCATCACCTTTGATCAAGTAGCATTTCTCAATCATACAGGAAACAGCACGATGCTAAGAAATTTCATAGCTTTAAACTCTTCCTTTTTATATCATGCAGTCAATGGGCAGAGGAGCACAGATATCAAAATTTCTCTGGAAAGACAGGTTTCTATTCAAGCAGAACTCCGGCCAACTAGTAAGCGCACCCACAATGACGATCACACAGACAGATGGACAGCACATGGACTGCAGCCATAACTGAAACAGCTCAATAAAAAAAAAATTCCACAACATTGTCTGCTCCCTCAAAAGACACACTTCCTTCAATATGAAATGAACCCACAGCACTACCTGAATATTTCTGCAAGGAAATTGTGATTGTTTGAGGGAACAGTAGTTCGATCATTTTGTAGAAAATAAGTAGACAGGAGAAAACAGACACAAGGAAAACCCATGACATACAAATGTAGCATTGCAGTAAATCAGGTGGAGAAAAACAACATCCTCAACAAACAGAGAGGCAAGGTAAGGTAATAAAATATAATGTAAACACGAACATTTAAGAGAAATAAGAAACTCATTTGCTACGCCACAAAACTAAGGGGATCGTCGGATACTTTCCTCTAAATACACAATCGTATCATTTTAGTTTACACGTGCCTACAGCTAACATTTTGCAATAATCAATATAATCATTTTATTCATTTAACTGAATAAAAAGACCATGAGGCATGCATTTGAGGATGACATTTCATGCAACATAAAACTAAGGTCTTGAACCCCAGAACTCTTAAATTTTCTGTGCATGCATGTGTCTGTGTGCGTGCGCGGACACGCGCATGGAATGTTTGCTGAACCCACAGAATGACACAAACTGCACACACGGGAGAGGGTTCTGAGCCATAAGCCAGAGCAACGTCTAAGCACAATATACTGCTGTGTGAAAGCTCTCTCTTCAATGTAAATCAACATTCCTCAGCACACTGGGACAAACTCTCAGTAATGAGCTTTTCTCCAAATCATCACTGCCTTCCTGGATTTCATAAATAAATCAGGAAAATGTAATGTCCAATCGCATCAGAGAACAGGTCTAACCCACATTTTCTGTGATATGTTAAAATATCGGTGTTTCTGTTGTGCCTTTAGGGGAGAAAAATATTTGAGCCAGTCAGAAAATTAAATAATTCATTCTCAATAATTAAACAGTTAAATCAATAGACACAAAGTTTACCAGGGAGAAGGTTTATTTTCAGCATCTGAGAGCTCCTAATGAATCCTGGCAAGGTGATCTTCACATTGAAGGCCTGCAAAACAAAAAAACAAAAACAAACAAACAGGTATGCTAAACTGAGCCTATTGTAATCCATGGATATTATGTGTTTTGATGTAAATATTTAGACAAATTACTGAAGAATGACTAATTTGATTTTCTTCATATTTCCCATTTCAACTGCATTGGTAAATCTTTCAGCTGGGCTGCATGTCCTATAATATTATATGCAAATGGATTTCTGAATCACACTTCAAGAAAAAAATGTAGATTTGTAAATGTAAAAATAATAAAAATCTATATTAAGGCATTTTTACAATGTAAGAGTTTTCATCACCCTTTAATTTATATTAAATATACCATATCTCTAAGTTTTTGTTTCACCTTATTAACTGCTAACGTAAACCAACTGTAAAGAAGAGAAAACTAATGGAAAGAGGGGAGGTTAGCTAACTGTTTAATCAATAGGGATGACACGGTTACCGGTTTCACAATAAACCACGGTAAAATTCCCAACAATTAGTATTACTATTTCAAAAACTCACGATAAATACTGTCCAGCCTCAAACAAAGTCTTCCAGGCGGAGGCGCGCAGGCGCAGCATAAAACGTAGGTTTGTTTTGCGTCAATGAAAACATGGCAGAAGGCAGTGATAGTGCTCCGGAGATTTTCAGCCTTCTAGGGGGTGCATGTCTGAAGTGTGGTCGTATTTCGGTTTTTATAAGAGTGCTGAGGGAAACTTAATGAAAGATGGTCACCCTGTCTGCAGAACATGCAGAAAGAAAACAGCTGCGAAAGGGGACAACGCTTCCAATCTTTTGAGTCATCTTTGTGACCACCACTCATCACGTTATAGCAAATGCATGTTATTATTTTAATGTTTATGCAAACAAAAAGTGCACAGTGCAGCTAATTTTATTTGTGGTCTTTAATATAAAACTTGGTGAAATGATTGCAGTGTGTACCAGTACTTTTTGAACATTCTCAGCACATTTTAACAATACCACGATAATACTGATAACCATGATAATTTCAGTCACTATAATCGCGATATGACATTTTCATACTGTTTCATCTCTGATAGTCAGCTGCTTCAACTGATCAAGTAATTGTGGGAAAAACAACAAAAATCAGTAGACCCAGCAGGACCTCAGCTGGTCACCCCCTTCACTTCATGCTGACAGACTTGATTTAAGTAGGGCTGCCCCCAACTAAAGATTTTCAGAGTCGACAAGTGGTCATTAGGTCAAGCCATAAGTCGACTATTCGTTGCTTGTTTATGACATGAATTAAGTTATTTAAATATATATATATATATTTTTTTGGAATCAGAAAATGGTTTGACTTCCAGGGCCGAAAAGAAATGTCATAAGTAACATTGATAATACTGTGCTACTTTACAAAGAAATACAAAACCATAATAATGAACCAGGGAGCCACCTGTTCTTAATTTCATTTCTCTCTCCTGTCTGCTGCTCTTCATCGGTAGCCATCAGCATGGGTATCTCTTGCACGGGTCCTGTTTTGTAGACCCACCGCCGCCTCGCATCCTCAGTGCTTAACACAGCAACTGACCCGCTACCCAACATTAGCGCTGATTTAACGCCTTACCGACCGACCCATTTAAAAGATTTTAAATAACGAAAAACTTCATTTGCTCACTCAAGCAATGTTTATGAACTGACACAAAAATTGGGACTGGGCTTCTCTGAATAGCCTGCATTTTTAGCACATCGTTGGTGAATATCAAAAGAAAAAAGAATGCCCATGGTTTTTTCAAATAAAAAATAGCCTGATATATTTCACCTGCAGGCCACCCATGCACTACAAATTCCCGACCACAGGTGTAAATGACAATTTTAACATTTTTCACTCATTCTGGATGATTTCCTGTCCAGAATGACTGCGACTAACCGACCAATGAAAACATGGTCGACTAAGACTCTTCTCATCGACTAACCTTTGGTCGATGACATTTCAGGTCAAACATGTCTGAGCATACCACATGTCTAACAACAGAAGCTGATAAGACACAAGATGAAAGCACTTCTACATGACCTACAACTGTAGGACTGAGGTAAATCTATACACCTGCATTCAGTGACAATTGGCAGAAGTATAGAACTGCCATGTTTTCTGTAGTATAGAACTGCACTGAATGTACCAGTCAATTCCCAAAACAGTTTAACAAGGAGTAATGTGGGTAATGATAGATATGCCATGACCTTGGATATGCCGTTAAAATGGGCTACAGTAATGCTTTCACCATGAGCAGTGGGGGCCTGCTGTTTGACACTGACCTTCCCTAGACAGCTCTTCACAGGGCCTTTGGCTTTGACATCTTTGATGACAAGAGTGGATCCATTTGCTTCAGTTCCTTCATAACTCAGTTGCAGTGCACTGAAACAAAGTGGCAGCAAGCAAGTTATGAAATGGAAAAAGTTAGTAATCCTGATCTTGAGTGACAACTGTGTATATTGTGGAAAAAGCTTGGTTTTCTCAATGTCATGAACTTCTGTGAAGTCCATCTCAGGCAGATTAACCAAACAAAATCAAACTTTAAAAGGGGGCCATAAAAGAAGGTCAGGCTCATACCATATGTTATGGATATCAATCATTTAATTAGATGATGCTGAACCTACACATATGGAAAATCATTAAAATAAATTATGCAATTTGCATTTATCATACAGAACAATGTACATGACTTTTAGGCACAAAATACAGTTTACTCTGTATGTGGGGCTGTGCCACTACACGTGTGCAAGTATACACGAAGGCCAAGGCCCTCCTCCTCCGCCCACCTGCACTCCAGAACGGGTTTAAGGTCCGGAGGTGGCTGGGAGGGGTTCCCAAACCCATCCATAAGCTCCAGGGAGATGTTGAATGGCTCTCCCACACGGAAAGGGGTGAAAACAGCTCCCACCACAAACTTTACAGGATAGCCCTCTGATACGTGGAGAAAAGAGACTCATTACTGCATGCATTCAGCACATGAGCCATGTCCTTAAAAGCGGACAATAACGTTTTGTAAATCTGTGAAAGTTCGGGTGCATCCAATCTAAGGCAAAGCTAATTTAAGACCAATTTATGTTTAATAACATTTTACTATAGCGCCTTGTGTTACAGAGACATCAAACAAATATTTTCACTTGCCAACAATGGGAAAATAAAATACCATTACAAAGACTTACACAATAAAAATATGTCAAACTATGACTATGCTAGTGAGGCCTGTGAGCAGCAGCCACACTGGCTACAGTGCCTCCTCAGGAGAGAGGGTCGCTAGATTTAGTGACTATCCAGTAGTTTGCCTAGTGAAGGACAGTTTATTTCACACAGCTCAGCTGGTGCACCGTAATACATGGAGGCTAGCTGCATGTCCATCAGACACAGCACACCTGCAGAACAATGCAGAGCAGCTTCAACTGTGCATTCCAAAATAAATGAACATGACAATTTGGGGGTAAAAGATGATTATTTTCAAAGATATGATAATGAATGCAATAGCACACAAACTCACATAGTCTTGTGAGTTTGTTGATTAATGTTTATTTTGACACATTTTATTATATGTGTAAAACAGACACATGCTACAGGTGAAAAAGCAGGTGGTTGTAGCTTTTCTGCAAAGTTCAGGGTAGGGAGTAAAGCTACTGCTCATCTCTGGATGAAACGGCTTTAAAAAACAGGCAGTTAAGGGTTTCCTTCATATCATGTTTTTGAAAGTTCCCAAAACTTATATATGAGACACATCTCATGTGCGCTCATTAATATTCTGCTGTGCAGACTTGGTGCATATTTTAACCTTTCTGAATAGGCAAGTGCTGATCAAAACTCAATGTTTCAGGGAAACGAAAACATTTCAAGCATGGAGTTATGGGAATAAAAAAACCTTTGAGTTAAACTGGCAGGGGTGGCAGTCACTGCTTTTTAATCTGACTAATAAACACAGAGGCATGGCAGACAGTTACCGCATATGGAGAACTCCAGTTTCCAGGATGGCAGCTGCACTCCAGAACATGTGCTGGCATTGTTCTCATTTAGCAACGTCTGCAGATACAGGGTGTATTTCCCAAGCTTGCTGAGGTTTTCTGTTTGGGAAAACAACACACTTTGACCTTGAGCACATGGGTCTTTAAAGAGTGCAGCAGGACTTTCAGGCACTAAAAATCTAAAATAAGGACATGGCTAAAGTATACAGGGACATCACAAGATTTTGCTAAACATCAAGAAGAGTACCCATTGTTTTAAACCAGTAGGACCATTTCCCGCCGTGTTGACAGACGTGAGAGTTTGTTACAACATCACCATTGGGAGCTGTGTAAAGAAAGGCACAAATACTGATGAGAAATAACATTCTGAAATATATATAATTGTTTGGCATCATGAAAACCTCCAAAACTCAAGTACCAATTACAAAATCGCAATTTATAATTTTGGTTTTTTTACATCTAATTTAGATAATCATGTTGATCGCTTCTGCTTGCTTAGTAACAGTCATCACTTCAAGGACACACAGGGGTTTAACTTGTCTCAGAAACCAGATAAGACCCTGAGGCAGCTCAAGACACTCCAGTCCCTTAAAAATCCTGCTGTAGTATGTGTCTTGCAAAAACTGTAACAGTAAAAATATGAAAAATCATGAATTGTCTTTGATTATCCATTTCTTAGTCTAACCATTTCCAGACTACAATGCTCTTATTTGAGCTGATATTTCAGATTGTTTGTGTTAGATGTACTTACATTGCCAAATGACCTTTAATTCAATGAGAAGTTTCTTTGATGCACTGTTGGCTCCAGGCATCTTTGCCATTAATTCGCCCTTCTTGTTCAGGATCTCAACATGAATTGGACCTTGATTTAATGGAGAAACAAAGACAATAACCCATGTTATCAAGAAAAAACATTTTAAAATGTTGTATGCCATTAATCCCAATTTCCATTACATTCAAAAGAAAGACATTCCCTTTTTCCCCCTCATTCTTTTGATCACAGAAGAAATGGCTGGAGCACCAGGCCCTGGCATCCAGAGACAAGTTACCAAATGGAGTCCCAGCTGGGCGAACTTCTTTCTGGGTCCACTCATTTCCCTCTGGCCATGTTACTTTCAACCTGTCTGGAAGCCTGTGGTAGAAGCAGTAAAAAAATGTTTATACACATCCCACTCAAATCAACCCATTTCTGATATCTTAAATGACTACTGTGCTGATCAGTGTGACGAAAACAAATTCACAGTAATGATTTTCTGAGGCCAGGAAAACTGTGATTTTAGCATAGAGTTCAGTAACTTTTAAGAAACTTAATAACATGATTAAGTCTTTATACTTTGGTGTGCAAAGGAGGGAATCTAATCCTGTATTTAATATACAGCTAACCTGTGTGTGAAAGGATGGAGGACAACTTAGGACATTCTTAAAAAATGGCATCAAGGCAGGATACAAAGCTCCACCTGCCTTGAACTATTACTACTTTTTACCAGGGCCCCAGTCTAACACCCTTACCTGACCCCTAGCAGCAGGGGACACAAAATAGGAACCCCTAGATTTTCTCTTAACCTCATAACCACTGTTACACATAATCAACTGAGCCCCTCTTTATTTTTCTCTGGACTTTTGTCACAGGGTAAGGGCAAACAATTATAGAAGGCTAAACTAAATTCATAAACATTTTAATATTACTGATATCACCAATGCATTTCTGTACACCTGGTACATTTTAATTTCTAACAGGAAAAGACTCCCAAAACTCACTTTGCCAGCTCATAATCGATGCATTTCCTAATGGAGGCCAGGTTGGCTCCTCTGTCAATCTTGGAGATTGGAATTGTCCTCACCTCACCATAAATGGCCTTGGGCTCCTACAGAGACAAACCCAAACCTGATCTCAAAGAATGTAATGTGATGGAAATGAAATTGCATATGCATAGGTTATGTTTCTAATGCTAATTACTTTTTAGTAGACCAAGATTGATTCAATGAAATTTACACTGCTCTATGAAGCATTACAGATGAGGACACCCATTCTTGAAAACTGACTGCTGAAATGTGCTCAAGTGAAAAAAGTCAGTGGGTTGCCCAGAGAAGACTGAGAAACATTACTTGTCATAATATTACATCTCAGTGTTGTTAAGTGGTCAAAATTGCTTATACCATATTACCATTCTACATATAAACTCATACTCATAAAATCCAGTAATATTCAGAATGACAATAATCCTAGCAAATGGCAGACATGGGAATGTACTGTTAACTTCATCATACCAGAGTGATCTGAACCTGGCCTCCAGTTGAGTGAACGTCTCCATCGTGATCACCATACAGCAGGAACTGGACAATTGTACCATATAAAATAGGATGTGTCCGTGTAGATTTCACCTAGAGTGCAGAAAGCAACACGTTTAACACAATATATTAGCTAAGCATATAAAACCATGATATCATCTTACTGCACAGATCACAGATTATAGTAAACTAAAACATTTTCTTAAATACACAAGTAGAGACTCACATGCTGTCCAGCTTTGTACATTTTTCCATCCCACTCAATGGAAGTAAACTTTGCCCAAGGACTTTGCATTTTTTTCGTTGCGATATCCGTCCGTGTCATGATGCCGTTAAACCCTGAAAACTTAATCTGCTTGTCCCACTTCTCATGGCAGTCCTTAAGCCACTGGGTGAACTCTTTGTGAATCTTCACTCTCTGTTCCTGAAGTAAACCGATTTAAACTGTTGTGAGGGTTTGGACAATATAGTGGACAAGCATGGGCAACACTAAATGGAATGGAATTGAAAGTGCAACGGATCAGCAGACAAACATATCCAAGAACCTACATGCAATGCTAGTCTCTTCCTGTCACATGCTGCTCTGAGATATGTGGTTTATAATATTTATAATGATAATTTTAGTTATCCTTAATGTTTGCTAGGAATCTGGGCTTGACTTCACAGTGTAACAGCTGAAGTTAAATGACAGACAAAAATGTTACAACTTTGAAGATGAACAAAAATAGTTTAAAGGCGACATATAAAGTGAAATGCAGTCGCTCCCAGACTTACCTGCCCATTGACGACCCGCGTAAAGATGGTCTCCTTGCCCTTGAGCTGCAGCTCCAGGTCCATGAAGGTTAGTTTGTTGGTGCTGACCTGGAACTTATCGTTGCTGAAGAGGACGCCCGAGATGCGACTGAAGCATTCTGCAGGCACAGGTCCCGATTTCTTGGGCTGTGCACACCAGTCAAACCTGAAAGGACATACCAGGGGTGTCAGCTGAGGGGATAGATGCCCAGCTGTCAGTCAGTGTGAAGCCAGTGCATCGGTCACTACCATATCCCTTACTCTGCCACAGTGGTGTAAGGGATCAGCCGTCCGTTCCAGAAACACTCAAATATAGGCTTTTTCCCCCGGCCTTCTTGGTTAATGATGGCACAGTCCTCGTCATCTTCAACTGGAGAAGCTAATCAAACAGAGCAGGACATTTCAGGCTTCATGCCAATCTAACAATTTTACAGAGACAGAGCCATACAGAATTCTTGTACTGATGTGAAATTCAGGCTTACCTGGTATGGCATATGGATCCTGTGGGTATGTTTCCTTATCATAAAGGAAGGGGTGGTATCTAATGATGCCTTCCACAATGCCCTCCTCTTCCACATGAGCCTTAAATTCAAAAGCATCTACTGAGGTATTGATGTACAGGGTCTGCATGTCATTGTTGATGTCTCTAAGGTTCACTGTCCTTGGTATCCTTAACTTCTCTAGCGAGGAGATCTGGAGGAGTAAGGGAAAGGGTTTAATATTTACAGATAAAAGTGAGAAATCACTTGCACCACAATTTGAGATCTTTGACATCACTTAACACATCAAGGTAATCTGAATCATCCAAAATAAAAAATCCCTTACCTGAATATCAATTTTGGAACCATCCGTGTTTATTTTAGATGACTTCATATCATTTCCGTGGATTCCATGAACATAATAATGATACACATGCCTATAATAGACAAACCTGTGGTTTATACACATATAGTGACCCATTTCCCACTCTGTGTAATGGTTTTGGTTCTGAAAATCACAAATCAGCTTGTCTCCATTTGATTTGTAAGATAAGGTGTGGTTTGACACATTGCAAGAGTACTTCTATTTTGATGCTGCACAAAACTACTGCCACCCAAAACTATGTATAAAGTCAAGACACCGTTGTATTGCTGTACTTTTACTTATGAGTGTGCATGCACACCCTCTCTGCTATATACAAATGGGAAAATTGGAACTATGCAGATAAGGCCTTATGAAAAAGAACCTTCTGATCATTTTTTTCTAATACTGATTAGGAAGAAATAATTCCAGGTATGTATGAATTTGATAGTCATGAGAAATAGGCTTGGGTTTCTCCTGTAGTGTAGCTATACTTTATCAAAGTATGTTAATTAACTGCCTGGCTGGAAAGAAAGCCTTTGCATACTGTGGCTTTCCACAACTAAGGTTAAATAAGTCCCTGTGTTAAGGAGGAACACAGCTCTCTGGGTGCGACCTTACGCCAGCTCTCTTGTCCACAGGTGGAAGTTGGTCTTCAGGAAAAGGATGTGCTCTGGCAGGACTCCAGTCACAACGACAGCAGTGAATTGGTCCTTCCCCATTTCCTCAGATATCAGGCTGTGCAGGAATCGCTCATCCTCATTTGTTATGTGGGAGGAGTCACCTGGCTGTAAAGGTCAGACTCACTGCTTCAGTACAACCACATTTTACTGAGCCTCAGAGTAAATAACACTGACAGAGTTCACTTCCACAAAAAAAGGTCATTAACAGCAAAGTTGTTTTATCAGTACTAACCAAATAAAAACTGACCTGATATTAAACTTTCTGTTAAAGCACTGTTGAATCTGAAAGTTAATCCTGACATATTAGGCATCTGCTTCACAAATTTTACTTTGGCTGGTTTATATATGCTCTTTACATAGACTTTAACTTCATCACCTTTCGGTTTAAAATGAAGCCCTTGTAAATATCTTCTTTATTCTTCTCCTTTTTCTCAAACTCCTCTTTAGATAGCAGCAGTTCATGGACATCCATCGATCCTGCTGGCTTGGTGATCATCTGACCAAAAGTAAATAGATATAGAATGGTTAACAGTTCAGTTAGAAACAATGCATAACATGTTCAACATTATAAAATAATTTAATTGTCAAAAATTTCATGAGACCAAAAATGTGAAAGCTAATACTGACATTAAAAGGAATTTTTTGAAAATAATTAATGTGCTGAAAAGATTCACAGTCATTTTAAATAAGCACAGTCCTTTAGGGTGTTCTAGGTGTACTAGGTGCTCTCTACACTGGCAAGTTGCAGTCATCTACTGATGCAGCTTGATAACTGCCTACTTTAAAAACATAAAATTACATACTTCAATTAATAGCATTAATATATTCTGAACATTTTAATAAGATTTTGCACGAATTTATGATACTTTAAATAATGACACATTAACAGCGCTTCACATACACATACAGTGTGTAACACAAAAAAATGACATAAAATGAAACAAATTAGCCAGATAGACCTGGCACTGTATTACGCGCATGTTTGGAGGAGGTGGGAGGTTCAACTGAATAAATCTACTGTCAGTGCGTATCTCACTCTGCCACCAACAATGAATGAAGATAAAAGTAAAAAACAAGAGAGTCAGGCTCTATCCTGTGACAGTATGCAAAGTCCTGGCCAATAATAGAAGACAGAGGTACAGACAGAGATAATAAGCAGTCCGATGGAACGCATTAAAATAACAGAGTGCAGACTCAGCTTCTAATTAGTTACACAACGAAAGGATTATGTCATTCTGCAAAGGCACCAATGGTTGTGTACCTACCCTGGTTGACTGTCCTATGTAGAAAACAGCCTGCTTTCCTCCAACTCCGAAGTAAGATATATCACTGTTCAGACTGCGAGGAACTGGAGCAGGGCGAACATAGCCTGTATGATCACTGTTTTAAAAGTGGAGGCATAATTCACACAACCATGTAGAACAAACAGAATAGGTAGCTAGAAGGTGCCAAAAGATTTGGGATGAGGAAGAAGCTACATGCAAAGGACTCCTCTGATTCATTTGACAAGTAGCCATCATTTCTTTCCACACTGTAGATGCAACACCAAATACATAATGCTTATACTGTCAGACAAGTCAATATATGAGCAAATCTCAGATAATGTAGATATGGGCAGGGGTACAGTACAGGCACACAACAGTGTAATGACACTGACGATGGTAACTGGCACAAAACCCCCCATTGTCAGAGATGATGTAGCTTGCAACTCAACCACCCAGCTGTAGGACCAACAGCTGCACCACAAACAGGCTCATTTACTGCTAGTCCATGGGCCATATCTCTTTTCCAGAGTTTTTATTTAATTTTTATTTCAGTTGCTCATTAGCACTGGTAACATCAAATCGACAATTCACAATTTAGAAGTATCTAAAGACTGCAGTTTACCTCCATACAACTAAAAAAAAAAACAAAAAAAAAAAAAAAAAACGCTGTTTCCCATAAATGGTGTGTTTAATGATAATCTTTCATTTAAGTCTTTAATTTCAAAGAATCCATAATCAGAATAGTATAGACATCCAGCCTGACTAACCTTTTAAATTCACTGGATTCCCTGGTAAACTTTGACAGCCTGTAGACAGCCCAGTTATTGAGCTGCTTTGATGTCATTCCACAGCCATTGTCCAAGATAACAACTGCAGGCTTACCTTGAGAATCGTCAAACATCTAAGAGGGAAAAATATGGAACCATTTGTTAAAACATGCAATAGATATTGTTTTTCTGGTTTAATGGGCAGAGGGAAAAAAGAAAGGAATTGCTCACCAATCTAATGTCTATTATCCTGATCCCATCATTGTTTGAAGTTGCTGATAATGAATTGTCGATAAGTTCAGCAAAGGCGTAAGCTGTAAACACAATTAATGGTGCTTTATAGTAATAGCATGGTTGACAGACAATACAATTTTGGATAGGTCAGATTTTGATTGTGCCACAAATCTGGCATGAGGAAAAAACAATGTCTAGTATGCTTACGTAATGAATTCTGCCCTTCGCTGGCATAGTACTCGTACATTCCACTTTTGATGAGTGTGTCATAATGTGGCAGAAACAAGATGCGCTCCTTTGTGGACACTGACAGAGCTTGATCAATTGACTGAAGCAGGTGCAAAGTATTTCCATCGTTTAGCTCTTCTGCAAACGGGTCAATAAAAAGGGGTCAGTAAAACATACAAACATCTTTTTTCTCCATTTTAAACAGGAACAATTTTTTTTTTTTTTTTTTTACATTAATGGAGGCCCTTTTCATAGGTATCTTAGAGACCTTTACATAGTTCAGGCACAATGATGAGGGATGTCAGAAAAAAGATGGTTATTACCCTTCCAACAATCAAAAGTTTAACTGACAGCTAAACCAAGCTGATCTATTTTCACAAGAAACCCTCCAGCCAACATGAGGAGGAAATGATACGCTTACCATTTCCTGTGTTAATACAAAACAACAGTGAAGAAAGCTCAACTCTATGCACCAACAATCTTCAAACCGAAATTTAGAGAAACCAGCTAACTTAATAGGCTAACGTCATGGTACAGTTCACAGGAACTGCAACAAGCCAATCTTATCAGCCTGTTTATGTTGCCCCTAATCCTTAAATTTAAACAATAATCATGGTCTCTCAAATGTTCTTACTAAATCAACACTAATTTATCCTTCTCCAATGAACTTGCTGTGCCAATCTACTATGGGGGCCAAACAACAATGACTGCTACAAGACATATGGAGGTGAAATACTCACCAAATCGGTCAACATTAATTTCCCTCCTGTCTGTTGTTGACAAGACAAATGTTTCATCTGATGATATTGAAAACTCCTGTATCAAAAAAAAAGACACACATCACTCTGTTCACATTTGTTTCCATGAAACTTCACTCCTATCAGAACAGTGAAGCAATGTGTAATGCTCTGATAGTGAATAAAACTGATTGTAAATGTATAAATGCATTTAAACTGTTCAAAGGATTTTGTAAGCCTCACTCAGCCATTGTAGAACCTATACTTTACAATGTGCCCAATCTTATCCAAGGGACTGGTGCGAAAACCTACTACCCCAGCACCAACACACCTGATTCAAGACCAGAGTCAACTAAGGTCTTGACCGATGACCACACATCTATGGATGCCCATTAAAGGATACAGAGGAGGAAGGACTTAACTGGGATTATTGCTCTGAATCAAATTTCTCTTTCTTAAATTTGCCCAACTAAAATGACCAATTTTAGACCAAAGGATCAAATTTACTACATTCATGATGCTAAATGATTCATTCAACCAATTAAAACAAGTAATTGTTTGGGGAAAAAAAAACACATACACTAACATTTCGAAATCTAGTGGACACCACGTGAATTTGTAGAAATTATCATTACAAGCAGCTCCCCAGGAATCAACTTGCTCTATACCACATGTCAATCAGCCATGTTTATTTACGTTATATACCTTAGCTCTGTGGTGGCAGCAAGTGAATTGTAACAACCCGTTAATTGTTCTTAAACACTTGTATGTATTGAAAGTTGGAGGAAAGTTTGTAAATCTGGTCATTTAAATGATTTTGTCACAGTAAACTACACAATTTTACTGGAGATACGCGGCCTTGGGATTTTCCAAAACTCGCCTTAGATAATTACAAACACTTACTAAACATTTGCTGAGATAATTATCTTGAACTTTACAGTTAGCTGGTTAGACAGCTTATTGTCCAAGGCTTGAAGCTGGTGCAAACCCAATTTGCGGCCTTCGAGTTTTTTTCTTTTTTTTTAATCAGCAAGTGCATCAAACAAACTGCGTTACCTTTCTGATGGCCACGAGAAATTCATTGAAATCCATGGCCTGAACATCCAGAACTTTCTCAGTAGTGGTATTGTTTTCCAGACGACAGTCAAATATAATGACTTTTTTCGGTATTAGGTTTTCAGTCTCATCTGGTCCCTTCTCTACAAGACCAGCGATGCTCAAGGTGCAGGAGTCGGCCATGTTCCTGGAGCAAGAATGTGGCTAACTGACAAAGCATAAAAATTTCAGCAAGAACCTGATACTTAGTGAACCATTTAACGTTCTTATCTACGTGACCTGAATGAAAACAGCTCCACATGTCCAACTGTATTTTCTCATTGAAACAATACCACTATTTTCCCGTCATTCAAACATTATCCTTCCTGCAACGAAGGGGAGATTTTACCCGCCGATACTCTCAACCAAATTTCTGAGGCAATACGTCACGAGTAATGTACCACGTGCACGTAATGTTTTGATACAAAGACGCTTGGTTGCAGCGTGCAAGGTTGCCAGTGTTTTAATTTAAACCCAATCGATCCACGTGAAGATGATATTTCTGAGAGTGTTATTGAAGATTTTTATTCATTGGACACAGGTTTCTGGGAAATTTGGATCCATGTATAGTTGTGGATTTTTTTAAAAATGATTTTATCAGATTTCAATTTTATGTATGGTCTAAAACATTGATTCAAGCTGAGTAAATTAATTATGTGTAAGATACAACTAAGTACATTTCCATCTGAGAAAGATGTAGAACGTTAAAACTGTTAACTCCTCATTGCCGTTATATTAAACTGTATGGAATACTAATTAAGTGAGTAGTCAGCTTATTAAAACATGCAACCCACTGTATTTCTTGCAACAGAGTTAAGCGGTTAGCTGGATGACTGCAATAAATATTTTTTTTAAAAGTGAGAATTTCATCAGATGGATGTTTTTACATTTTTATTGCTATTTTTGAGTCTGCAAACTGTTTTGATTCTGCTTCGAAAAAAACTCACTGGATGTGATAAAGTGTGGATTTAGATAAGTAAACGTGGGATTTGGCAACCTTAACCCAACTTGAGCGTGTGCACGTAAATTAACGTAAGCGTGTAGTAAAAAGCAACATGGCTGCGGCCACAGAGAAAGAAATACGAAAGTACAGAGGAGCTAAGTAATCCCCCGACCGTGCTGAAAATATGGTCCAATGAAACAGATTCCTTAGGAATACGAAACACCTGGCACCAGACTATGGTGCATTCCACATTTGGTCTTTTTAAACAATGAAGCTAGTAAAGATAAGCGAGCTGAATACTGGGCAGCTAATATACCAATGTTAACATCGGGCTTGTAAGTGGCGCTCTCATCAAGCTTAAATGTAACCTGCCAAAGTTTTCACAATTACTAGTCGATAATAATCATTTTAGAAGTCACCAGAAATGTTGTAGCAATGAAGTTTTCACCAGTGAGCTCGCTAACCGTTTAATGTTAGTTTCCTGCAAAAATGTCCATCGTATGTAGTAATACCCACGGGTGGCTGCTGGATCAGCGTACTTACATCGATCAAAGCTACCAACATTGTCTTGAACTTGGAAAAACGGATGGAATTGGGCACTTGAAGTGTTGCTTCAAAAAGCACTACTTTGATATTGTTAAGCCTCATATTCTAAAGTCTAACACTGCTGATATCAACATTAGCTGTCGCCCAGTGACAGTCGGTAATACAGATGAAGTGGTTCCTAATTTACAAACGAAGGATAAAGAGTCAAAACCATGCACGGGGAAAAAGGTAATGTAACTTTGTGATTCAGTCGTAGTCAGAGGCGAACTTAATTTTTTCATAAGTTAAATGTCGATTCCCAAGTGCCATTTCCTGTCGGATATTAATGGTACTTTACCGGCACAAGGAAAACATTAACTATCATTGAGCATTCGTGCTAATTGCATTTTTCCCTCTAGAAACGGAAGCGCAAACACAAGGAGCTGAACCAAGGAGAAATTGATTTGCAAGTTTACCATGAAAAGGTATTATGGATTAACAGCGCAAATTCATCACATTTCCCTGTGCATTCATTAAATTGTGGCTGTATTGGAATTGTAATCACAGTATTGATTTCTCCATTCGTTTGATATAGGTAAGGACAGTCATTTTAGAGGGAATTGCTATCATAGTTGAAGAGGGCCTCTCATGTGGCTTCTTTATTCGAGCTGAAAATGAGAGCAAGCTGGAAATACCGATTGACAACAGTTGTTTGGCAGACTTGTGCGACATGGCCAAACAGCTTCCTCTGGTGGACGATAGTGAGCAAAAACCTTTGCAGGTTATTGATGGCAACGGTGAGCCAATCGATTTGTTCACACGAGTTACAGAACACCCAGGAAAACAAGCAAGAGAAGTTTCGCTGATGGGAGAGAGGTATCTACTTCCACCGCATTGCAGCTTCTTGCTTTCGGACATCACCAGGATGCAGCCTCTTGTGAGCTGTGAGTCACGTTTGTCCATTTTGTGTCTGAACTGCGGAACTTCATTCATTTTCAATTGCTGCCATCTAGTGGTTACATTTCTTAAAATATCTCTAAGGAGTTGACAAATTAGGAGGAGATTTCTGTTCAGTTTTTAAAATTACTGTATGTGAATCAAAAACGTGTATATACTGCTCTACTTGCTCCCAAATAGAGCCCTAGAGTATATTGTGGAAAATTGGTTTGTAACGTTCATACCCACCATGTTGATCATTACAGACCAAAGACATACAGCACAGAGCAATTAGTACTGTTTGCAGGCGTCTCAGTTTCTTGCACGTACTCCTTACCTTCCCAGCACAAGGTTGTTACTTCTGTACGCATGTAGTACCTCTGGCTTGTATCAGTGCGTGACATTGGCACAAATACACTGTAGATTAAAAATGGCTTTGCGCAACAACCATGTGGCCTGTCTGTTTTCATGTTATGGTAGAATTCATATTCCATAGGTAGCCATGAATCTGTCTTTGTTTCTTTGTTTTGCTTGCAGATGGAAAAATGTTTGATGCCATTGTTCTGGATCCTCCATGGGAAAATAAATCTGTCAAAAGAAGCAACAGGTTAGCAGAGTCTCCATCCTCATTTCACTTGTCACTCACAGTAATTAACCTATATGTGTTGTATTGACTGTAATGCAGACGTATTGTGAGTTTGACAGTGTGCAGTGACATTTTTATAGTTTCATGCTAAACCAGCCTATGCTACATTTACATATCAATACCTATACATTTATATATCCATATATGTTTATATATTTATGGAAAAAATGGCTGACGTTAGTGTTCTGTGATCCATAGGTACAGCTTCCTCCCCTCGTCGCAGCTGAAGCGGCTTCCTGTCCCGCTCCTGAGCGCCCAGGGCTGCATAGTGGCCACATGGGTGACCAACCGACAGAAACACCTGCGTTTCGTCAGGGACGAGCTATACCCCCACTGGGGTGTGGAGGTGCTGGCTGAGTGGCTCTGGGTCAAGGTGAGTCAACACAGTCTCAAGGTGAAATGTTCAGTGTTTGATAAACCCGAATCAAACAAAGTACATTTTATTATTTTAACACATGTTGCAATGCACAAAGAAGACTAGCCCTTTGGAAGTTAGCCTGACTGATTTAGCTGAGGTGTGTGGTGCATTTTAATGTTCCCGTTACAAAAAATATCAAGAGGCTTAGGCTAAAGTATAGGAACTCTTTGAAACCCAGGGCTGCATGGGGATGTTGTTTTTTAACTTTCAGCCTTTGTATTCTGTGTTTGTGTGTAAACATTTACTACACTCTGGCATACTTAGGTCACCAGATCCGGAGAATTTGTGTTTCCCATGGACTCTCCACACAAGAAGCCTTATGAAATACTGGTGCTGGGGAGGTATCGTGGGAACAGAACACATCCGTTCAGGTAAAACCTCACTGCGGACAATGGCACAGGCTCAGACATGTTCAAATGTGGCTGTGTCTCCATCAGACACTGTGTGAAACCAGCGCTGTCCTCCTTTCTTTTTTGCCTAGCCCTGCGGAGACATCAGAGACACGCCTGGCAGAACTAAGGCTGATCGTTAGCGTTCCCTCAGTCATTCATTCTCACAAGCCCCCCCTCGCAGGTAAACAACCCCCAACTACCCCACATCCCCTCAGTTTAATTAGCACCGAATGCAAGTTTGTGTTCACAAGCAATAAGCTGTCCATTTCATCTCCTCATTTAATGAAAAATGTCTGGGAAGTTCTGACAAGATGACTCTGAGTTTGATCAGTGTTCTTAAAAGAGATAATGTGAAATGCTAACAGGAACTCTGAGGTCAGGCCTTGTTTTAATTACAGCATTTGGATTCCTTTGATTATTCTCTAAATTAAATTCATGGTTTAAACAAGACGTCTGAAGAAAAAGCAGAACAGAAAGTGTGAAAGCAGGGGGAAGACATACATTGATGCTCTAGTAGAATAGATATGGTAATTGCATGGGCTCAGCCAGTGTCTATGTAAGCACTGTGGGGGAATGAAAAACTCAACTAAACCTGAGGTTCACAGTCACAAAGCAGAGTGGCACTGTCATCTTTGACAGGCCCACTCTGGCCAAACCTGTTCACTGATTTCACCCGCTGCACAGCCACATCCCATTTACAACATATTATACATCACGGTATGGAAATGATTTTAGGATGAGGCAGCACCATGGTCAAAGTACAGGATGTGATATATAGCTAAAATGGCATCAAGATGAGTCTCATGGGCCTTTAATCATGTCTGTAGATAAAACCCATCTACTCTCAGTACTTACAGAAGGAACTGGACTGAGTTGTGCAGCAGTGGTAGGAGCACCACATTTAAACCCCTGCCTCTGTGCCTGGGTGGAGAGCATCTCTCATAGTAAGGCCATAAATGATGAAGAAAGGTGGTGCACCAAACTGATGTCTCATATCTGCCCCACCATCTCTTGGAGGAGGGCTCTACCAGTCAAATGTGCAGTGCATCACTTCTTTAATACTTATTTCCTCATGAAATTATTCTCAGTAAAGCATTTAATTACCTCTTAATATGCTATAAAATATAATTGAAATTAATGTGTACAGACCAGGAGTGATATTTAGAGTATTGTAATGATGGTAAACATGATGTTAAAGTAACCTAAATTTATTTTCTAATCGGGTCATATTATGATTTAGGGAGAAGGTAATAGCCACAATACAAATTTATGGATTTTTTTTGTGGGTGGAATTAACAATAAATAAATCTCTCAAGCACATACTGCGTACAGAGCAGGTGCATCAGCAGAGGGCAGTGCAGCAACACGAAAGTCAGCTAAGTCTTACTTTGCTTCTCTTCGGCTATTTATCAATTCATGTGCTGTCCTGTGGTGAGCAGAAGAAAGCATTTTATTATTAAAATGTAGAATATGAACAACAGATTGCCTCCATTCCCTCATCTCGTCTGGTCACATTACTGTAAATAACTGCAATCTGTTCATAGACATTGAATCAAAGCTAATCTTTATGTTAGTAAACCCACACATTGCTAGGTACTTGAAACCGTTGGATGGACCCTACCGTTTATCGGAAGGTAACTTTTGTGTAATATTTGAGAAAAAAAATAAACAACTACTGCGAAGCACAGTTCTAACAAGTTCATTTAACCCACCGGTATGCTTAAACAGGAAAAAGTGTCTGCTTTTTCCCCTAGGAAAAGAATGCACCTTGCCACATTTATTTAAAAAAAAATTTAGATTTTTCTGTCCTGCATTTGTAATATCAATAAATCAGTCATCTTGGAAGTATAGGATTGTTTAATTCATCATGAACAGTATTGTATAGCTTTTGCATGCTCTGTAGCTAGTAATTTGACAACAGTTCATGTGTGCACAGGACCACAGTGAACACACTCATACTGTGGGCGGTGTTAACATTTGTTCTGGACTGAAGACCTGCACTTTATTAACATTGATGACAAACTTCATTCAAGGAAGTTAGCATGTGCTTTATCCAAACCGATTGCCTTTGCTCCGGAGTTTTTGAAACATGTATAGTATTCACCTATGTTTTCCCCAAAACGCTCTGATGTAAAGTGATTTTTGGATATAGGGCTTGTGATCCCACACATAGCACTGCCCTGGCTGAAGCTCAGAGACTTGATGGCACTCTAAATGCTACCATTTGCAGCCTATAACCCTGCATGAGTCTGTCTTTGACAAACTAATTATTGCTGTAAATCTGCATTCTTTAGTAACTTTAGTCAACATAGCTTAGAGAACAGTCTTTTATAATTAAATTGCACATTTCAAAACAAACCCCCCTTGAAAAAGAGATCTCAGCCTGAATGGGGTTTTCCGTGAATAAATAAATGATAAGTAAAACAAAACAACTTCCTGACTCATTTCCATATTCAGTCCCATTTGGCCATGTGACAGTATAAGTGCGCACACGAGCGCATGTGCGCAAATGTCTACAGCGGTGGCTAAAACCCCAGTGGAGTGACAGGCTGTAACAGGCTGCTTGTCTGGAGCTGCGGACGCATCCGCACCTGTCACAGCAGGCCCGCTGCCATGCCGTTCTCCTCACATAGTCCAAAACGGCACCACCATTCTCATGTCACGTGTGTGCGTTCCGAGATAACGTGACCCCCAATATAAAGAGCCACACCTCTCTGTGCAGTGTTGGTGACGTCGTTGGCAAAATCTCCCAGTTCATATCGCTCACCTTGTGTAACCGAGGTGCCTGGTTGGGAGGATTGAGCTGCAGAACCTAAATGTCAGGGGTGGTGGTTGGGTGTCCCCTGCAGAGTGACCCAGGGGAGATGCCACCGCGCATTACATGCCTAAGAGCATGCAGCAGGGAGCCGTCCGCTCTCTCATTCGCACATAGCCACGAGCGTGGCTGCTAAGAAGCCATATGCTCCTAGCAGAGTGTGAGCTGTACCTAAGAGCTGTTGACACGTCAGCTGGAGACACGAGCGAGACGCACATTCTGGCCTTATAGTATCACACCCTCAATCACACGCATATGCATGAGGAGTTTGATAGAAACGAAAAAAAAAAAAAAAAAAACGTTTACAGTCTGGAAAAGGTGTCTTTGAATGAAACGAACAGCAGTCGTGCCATTTCACAGCATTTTTATTTTCCTCCTGGCAAAGACTTCCTGTCACCTGTGCCACAGGTACCATACCAGCGGGCGCTCAGACCTGTGGCACACTGCTGTCAGTACCCTGTAAGCAAGAGGAGGCGCTGTGTCGCGAGGGGCCCTGTGGGGCCCGGCAGCATCGGCTGCGAGGACCCTGCAAGCATGTCAGTCCCCTCCAGTTCACCCCACCCCCCCCTTCATGGCAAGTGGTGACGCCACACTGGGTCCAGCCTCACCCCCAGGCCTCCACCTGCATCCGTAATGAGTCAGCTCACCCGCGCGGTGGAGCCCGGCAGCGTGCGAGACAATGACTCCTGCACCCGCGCTGCCAATCATTCTGACAGGAACATCAGGCGCCGGCCCCGCTGCCGGAACCCAGGGACACGAGCCTCTCTCACACACACAGTATAGTTTTGTCCCCTCTTTGTTTGCCGCCTTGGCTGAACATTAAAAAGAGAATGGTGTAGATGTGCTTCAGGGTGTCCATGCACCATGCTTTTAATTGGGCCACCAAAATGACTTCAGTAATTAGAAAGGTCTCCTGTTCAGTATTCTGCTTTAATAAGTCACTAATTAGCATAACCCTCCTTTTGACCTGCTGATTTTCATGGATTCAAACTTGATTTTTCTTCTGATGGGTGGAGACAATAAGCAATTTGCAGTGCTGTATTTAGCATGACCACTGTTGTATTTTTTTTTGTCTGTAGAGGGGTACATGTATTTTATGGTCTGAAAAACAATGCCTAAAAGCCCATATTCACAAAGGGAATTCTAGAGTACACGCGCATGCATGCACATACGCACGATCCAGTGTAATTTAGTGGATGTGCATGATGTATGGTCATAACGAGCCTTACTCATGAAATCTTAATTGGACTGTTGGCAGACTCCTCACCTCAAATGCTAATGAGTCCAAATTGAGCGTGGGTGAGGGGCAGGGTGGGGCTGTTTTTCTGCAGGTGAGTAATCCTCCTGTGTAGCATTTCTATGTTTACAGATGGTACCCTGTAATGGGGGGAAACCTCTGCACCAAGGCTGAGCTGGAGGTGGATTCACATCAGCAGGAAATAATGGCTTTAAATATTAAGCGCTACAAGTAATCCACAAATAATGGTTTATGGGTAAATAATGGCTTGTGCTGTAAAGCACAGTGCAGATTTGTCGTGCAGGCCTCGGTCAGCGAGCTCTCGCTGCCGTCCAGTAAAGAGTGCTCTCAGGGCACATCATGGAGTGCTCATGGCTTCTCTACTTCTTCTGCTGTTTTCAGTTGGTCTACATTTTAATGAGGATCTCCGTCCAGCATTTCTCGATGTGGTTTGGATACCAGAGCCCCTCTGAATTGTCTGGGGAAGAAGAACAGACGTGATTTCCTGAGTTCCTCCTGGATTATGATGTCATGACTGAGAGAGTCATTTTTGTATCTCTTTTGTTCCTCCACATTGATAGCCAACTCAGAGCTCTAGGGGATCGTGCCCTGCTCTGCTCTTGATGGATTGATTCAATAGACCATTAAGACAGGTTTTTTTTCCTTTTAATTATTTCACTTAAAAACTTTGAAAGTCAGCCCAGAGCGCTCCGCGTTCCTCTGTGTGGCCGACGCTTGGCCTTCTCCTCTCCCTTCGTCATGTGGTCCCTGGAGACACGGTTATAGGGAGGGGTGGAGGAGAGCGTGGCAGGGGAGGGGGCGTGCTCATTAACGCGTGAGGCAGCTCCAGATATTTAGAAAGTTAAGTGTGAGCGGGATATGTGTGCGCGTGTTGAGATGGTGGAAAGGCAGACGAGTCACCCGTGTGGGTGGCGAGGTCTCTGCTCCCAGCCTCTAAATTAAACTGATCCGCCAGGGCCAATGAAGCCCGTGGAGGTATTGTTCCTCGTCTCAAGGACGTCCAGTCCTCCTCCTCCTCCTCCTACTACTGCGCTGATTAGAAAGAAACAAAAACCCTGCCTATGTCAGAGATTCTTTTAAATGCATGTTCTGTGTGAGACTATAATGACACATTTTTTAATCCCCCTCACATTGCTTGCAGTGGATGTGCTCAAATTAACTTTTTTTTTTTTTTTTTTTTTTTTCTTTTGTTCCCCCGCCGTAGAGGTGTTGAAAGAGTATCTCGGTCCTGACGCCAAGTGCCTGGAGTTGTTTGCTCGCAACCTTCAGCCAGGATGGACCAGCTGGGGGAATGAAGTCATCAAGTTCCAACATCTGAGCTACTTCAATGTGGAGCCAGCGAGCTGGCCTGATTCGCGCCTCTCGCCTCCCCCAGCCTGCAGTCAGTCGCCTGCTCTGAAGCCAGCTCTGGTGAAAACTAATGAAGTTCAGCCACAGGTTTAAACTGCAAAAGATCAAGGTGTCTGAGATGAAAATCCCAATTTGTTTTATGGACTTTAAAGAGGCTGAATCTTTCTTTCCTTTGATCCCTTTATACGAATATATATATATTTTTAATTCGGCAGCTGCGTTCGGAGAGTCGGTGAATCAGAGAGCCAATGAGGAGATGAAAGACGGAAGCATGAAGAGATGTTTGGTCAGAGATCTTGTTTCATATCCACAGGAGGTCCCAACTTAGCTGGCTATGTTTAGAGCTGACACTCTGCTGTTCGAATATACTGGTCTGCACATATTGTTCATGATATGATTTTTTTCATATTGAGAAAGTGAACAGTGTGTCATCTGTCCTGAAGTTTGGATAAACAATGAAAATGACAGTGTTTTAAAAATATTTGGATATAATATCCAGATTTTATTACCTGATATGTTTAGCTGTACTATGTTTGTACATTACTTAGCATTTTCTGGTCATGTCTATTGCAGAAATGCAAGCTATGACATATACTTCCACAAAATAAAAAATCAAGCATCTGTAGGCTCAGACCTGAGTATCCATTTTAATATTCTTCTGTCACGATATGACATCCAATGACAGTCTTGACATGTATAAAAATACATATTTTTCACTTTCAAAATCTCATTGAGGCCATGAAAAGGAACTGGCAGGATTTACAGCATATGTGATACAAAAATAGTTACAACAGTTTAGGTTACAGATGGTGTTCATCCAGCATTCTGTAAATAAAATGGCATTCTTTTCATCTGACTTCAGTTCATTTCTTACTCATATTAATATTCTGCATATAACCCATCATTATCATTAATTTCTTTTCATAGTAAATAGATTTTTTGTATTTCTCTGCTTGCCCTGTGACTGTCAGACATGGGCCCTGGTAGCCTTTGTTTATTGTAGGCGGCTGCCATGGTAGGAAATGGTTTTGCAGCTCAGTGATGAAGGAGCAACATGTATTGAAGGCAGTGCATCTGCATTGTGTCCTGATGGAAGGAACACTGCATGTAGTGATCGAAGGTGGTTCTGCAGCCGAAGCGAGAGAAAGAGTGAGTGAGAGAGAGTGAGTGTGCCAGCCACTCTAAGCCCAGTGGTCTCAGTGATGCGCAAATGGTACGTGTTGCCTTACACGGATGACTATCCCCTGGAGAAGAGCTCACCTCACCTCTTCCATTGCATTTTAAACGCCATTGGTCACAGATAGACAAACCGTTTGGAGAGTTTTTAAATGGCCCTGATAAAGCAGATAAACAATTCAGCAGAACCTACCCCTCATTCCCCTCACCCTGTTCCCAGTCCTCCTTTCCCCTCCCCTCACTCAACCCCCAACCCCCTACCCCCCTCCTCCTTGTCTGCCTCTTCTGATCTAATGAGAATTTCATGACTCTCTTAGGAAAGATGTCACAAAGCTCTATGAGAATGAATTACATTCACTGCAGAGCAATCTCAAATTAATGAATCCAGCACAGGGCCGCTACTGGGTAATTCAGCGTTAAACATTGGGGGCGTTTCTTACAACTCTTGATTTTGCAAGCTTCTATATGTCCCTTCAAGAACAAAACATTAAGTAAGGAATTAAGCAGGAAAGTGGGCTTCATTTATTGTAATGTGTTTTTCTTGTTTGTATACAGAGGAAGAATTCTGTGAGGTATTGAACCACTGATCTCATTAAAAATCATAGACCAATCCTGATTAGACTGCTCTCTAGGTGCACCATAATTGATTTATTCTTTGTTACTGGAGAGTGGTCTGATTGCAGGGATTGGTAGATCCTTGGATATCTACTGGGAGAGATAAAAACTAAATGTAATGCATTTGAAAATCAAACCTCATTCCCCATCTAAACTCACCTTCTCCTGGCATTGCATAAACTATGACAATGAATATGAAAAAGGTAATGGACAATAAAGACTCCTTAAAATGATATATATGATACATACCAATTGCACTTTAGTAATATCCAGCTGATTATGGTCTGATGTGATGGGGGCTGATGTAACATCTTTAGAATGATGGATGTGGGGTGTAGCAGTATATCACCCAGTTAAAGGTTCTGTGGTGCATTCTTTTCATTTAGAGCCTCACCAAGCTGTATTCATTTATATGAAAGTGAAGGGTGCAGAAGGGATCTTGGCAACATAATTTCTATATTTCCCTGCTGCAAAGACCTTTAAATGACGCAAATTAAAGTTACAAACTGCTTCATTTTTCCCCAAAATGTTAATGCACACTAAAATTCTGATTCACAATGGTGTATGACAAAACAGGAAACTCTAAAGTTCATGTAAACAAATCATAGCTCAGCCATGTGAAATGAGCAGTGTTAATTCCTGAAATAAATCAATGAGGTCACAGCTTTGAAAACTACAACTTCCTGAAGAGGTCTGAAAACTGTTCTGGAAAAAAAAGTATTTGGAACTGTACCTGCTGAGTCCAGGAACTGTTGGAAATTTTGCATGGGCAGAAATCAACACAGTTTTGTGTGGATTCTGTATGTTTTTACAAGGATAAAGGATGCTGGGTGAAAGGAGGATATGGATCAGTGTTATTCAACTGGCCTGTGACTGGAGGAGGAACGCAGTGGAAATGAACTCCACAGCACTGTGAGTTACAGAACAATGGCCCTGAAAGCCCCATTCACCTTGCTCCAGATAAAGACCAGTCTGCTGCCTCACTTAATTTGCTCTGTTAATGCTTCAAGGTATAACTTTCACATGTGCTTTGTCACTAGGGGGAAATACGTCATTTGTGCAGTGTTACAGAGGAAATAAAAAAAAAACATTTTGATAGGAAATGAACCTTTTCACTCATAGCCAAAAAATAACCAGTGACAACATAACCAGCTTATAGAAATTGATCTCCTAGATGGCTGTACCTTCCAAAAATATTTTTAACTTTTCAGCTGTGGAGAGGCTAATGGACAATGACATTGTATTGGGTTCATTTTACCTTTATGTTACCAATATTTTAAAATATTAGAAAAAAAACCTGGAATGGTGAAGTCTGTATTTCATGTATGCTTGAGTTCAGTTTTCTAAGATTAATAAAGCTTTTCCTCAGAAACCAGATGTGAATGTAAACATTTAACTGCTATCATTACTTTATGATGTGGTTAACAGTCGTCTGGTTTGGATCCAAAGCATATTACAACAAAGAGGCAAGCAGGATCCTCTTTGCTTTTGCATCAAAGGGCAACTATGTGCCCAGCTGATCAAGAATAAACTTTGCTAAAACCTTTGGTCTGCCAGAAACAGCTTCGTTAGAGCTACAGCCTTTGATAAAGGCCGTACATACAGTAATCTCCAAACCATCACAGTTCAGAAAAACATTTTGATCTTTTGTCATAGGCGTCAGTCAAAGTTAAAGAAAGCTCTGCTCTGGTGGCAGAAAATGTGTCCATGTGTAAGTCTTTCCTTAACATGGCTCTGAGCTGCTGTCTGATGTTTTTCTCATCCACACTAGGTGGTCATTTGCAATCCCAGAGACACTGATTAGAAAGGTTGCATCAATAATAGATGTTAAGGGCTAATTTAATATGGAGATTATAACCATTTTATGGCCCCCTAGCAGGATACCAGTTTGTGCATTTTTACTTGTGTGAGACAAAAGAGGAGGAAAAAGGTTTGTCAAACCTATTGCATCTGTAACATCTAAATCTAAAACTGGTGGTGGAATTTAAAAAATGTGAAAAAAAGAAAACCAGATCTTGTGGAAAAGAGGTTGCCTGGATAATCACCTCACCTCCAATTACCTGGATGACTGGGGGTTTGAAAGTAAACATTAAACTAAACCTCAGTGAATGTGTAATTCACCTGTTGTGTACATACTGGAGAGGCAGTTTCAATATGTGCTCCATCCTATTATAAAAATCCACTCACTATAATATTCACATTAAAGAGCCACGCAACAACAAATGCATTTGAAAACTACTGGGAAATGTTGGAATTTGTTTTGCTGACATATAAAGCCACAGAAGATAAGAAGGAAAGAGGCAAACAGAACCATTACAGCCCTCAAACACTAAGAACGTCATTTGATTTTGCCATAATGTTTCAGAAATCAATACAGCCTGTGAATGGCAGTAAATTCAATAAGTGTTGAGTTATTCCGGAAACGGCGGCAGACGGCAGTGACAGCACGCTATGGGACTGCTGGTCTTTCCACTGGGGAGCATGTGGTTAATGCGTTCCCTGCATTACTGTTAGCAGAGCTTAGGTTGCATGATAATTTTAAAAAGTCTGATGACCCAATTAAATAGTAAGTGAAGCAATCGTCCATTTCCTCTCCCTTTATTCATTCCCAGAACAGGCTCGTTATTGTGCATTTCCATTGATAATTGCAAGTAATCTGCATTGCAAGGGGATAGGCTGTACGTGCACACCTGCATGCCATCAAATTTGCAGATGAAAGCATTTTGTGTGATACATGTACATCAACAGCTGCTGTTTGAGTCAGCTCCCTAGACTTGGATCTTTATGCAGATATTGGTGAAAACAGTGAATATGGTGCTGACAAAAACAAAGTTAACTGTATTGCCTAGACTGTAAAAGTAGTCTGTAAAAGCTGAAAACTTGTTTAAACATACAAAGGGCTCCTTCAGGCCCTCACATTTAGCATGCACCTCAGGCGTCTCATCAGTATGACCAGACCAATCAGCATGAGCTCTCCTTTGCAGCTTTTAGGCAGTGATCTAGACCCCGGGATAATCTCTTGAGAGACTAAACAAAAAACGAAAAAGGGTGCCAACCAGCCAAACAACTGTTCCTCACCATTCGAGTGCCAGAACCACACTGTTCTGTTCATCCCAGTGACAGCCGAACGCCAGCCAGCGTCTAATTGATCAGCCAATCATTAAAATGCTCAGCTCAAGCCCCCCAAGAACACACAGAGCATGATGTGAGTGCATGCACACATTACTTAATGGCTCAATAAACCATCCTGGGCTTTTTCTCTTATAATTATGCTGGGCCTGTGCCCCAGACACGTTGAGCTCATACAATATTCATGTAAACGTTAAAACGCCATAGATTATTTGCTGATATATTTTGGCCTATATACAGTAGATCTTTCAGAGTGGTTCTGTTAGCGACATTCCCATCCCCTGTCTCATGAATGTCATCCTCCTTGTTAGACCTTTCATAAGATATCTTGTTTTCTTAAGTTGCCATCATGGGTACAGCTATGATTCATAAGGGTAATGCATGATTTCTATCGAGCCCTGTATTGATTTGTCTCAGTATAGCAGCAATGTTGGACTGCGCCTCTTCCTTTGTGCCAAGAGGCTGCAGATTGGAGACTGCAGAGCACAGTAAAAGTGCTCTGCTATGCGACAAAAGCTAGCCACAGTACCAAGGATTTCTTCACTGCCACAGAGTCAGGCATTGTACGTGCTGATTAAAAAAAGAAATGTGTTCCCACGGAAACGAAGATAAAGCCATTGAAATGTACCTTCTTCAGCCTTGACTTCTCCAGATGCCTTTCATTTGAGAATGTTCACTGACTCAAATGTTTTCGAACAAATAATGTCTAAAATCCATGAGTTGTTGAGATGCACTTATCTATTTGACACACTGTCTAAAGACTTCACAACTGTACATATCTTTCACAAATTGATGCCTGTGTGCACAAGCACAAATACAGATAATTTTAGGAGGAAACTGGGGGAAACTTGTATCAACTGTCATTTCATATTAAATAAGTTTTCATCACTATCAATTGTTCACAGGTACACCTCAGTTTGTGTGACATGTTCATGCACGACAAGCCTGAGGTTTTACAGTGCCAAGATAAAAGTGTATACCCACCCAAAGTGTATGTTTGAAAGGGGCCTTCATGATAATTGTTAATAAAGTTTACTTCTTGGTGAAAAAGCAACTGTCACCTGGGAACCTGTTCACTCTCATTCTCTCTGAGATTGTCTTAGGTTAAGAGTTAAACCCTGCTGGCATTTAGAAACGATCACCACAATAGCTGCTTTCACAGGGGACAAAACTGGTTCTATAACAAATGGTTTGAGCTCTGATCTTGACAAATTTTATGCCTCTTCTTGGAGCATGACATAAATCTCTCTCTCCTTGTCTCCATCTCCCTCGCACTCTCTTTTTTACACACACATGCACATGCTTAGTTTATACTCATACCAGTACAATTATTACTAAGGAACAACTACATATATTTGACAGGTTAATCAGTGCAGTATCTTACCTAATGACAACATTTTCCATAAAAATATGTTATTCACTTCAAGCTACCTTCCTTTAGCAATGTTAGATTGCATGGGTAACATGGCACAATAATATTATAGCAAAAGCCCATAACATTTAGTGGGTAGCAGTATGAAGTATGTAGTTGTGGGAAATAGCACTTTGATAATGTTTTTATTTTGTTGTAAGTGATAATTCAACCAACTTCTCTACATCTTGCCAATAAGTTCCTGAACCACAAATAACTTTGAGCCAAGCAATCTGTTTGAAGGGCTAAACTCCACCTACGATTAGGATAGCAGACATGAGTACACCACCCACAGTTCATGGCTATTTCTAGAAATTTCTATATCAAGCATTGTTTCCTGTCCTGAAGAGAAAAAAAGAGAAGCAGTGGATTCATATGCGACAGTATAAAATACAAAATACCATTTTAATTGCATTCACGTTTCCTATTTCCCTGATATTGTAAGTGCATGAATACATATGAAGAAAAATGATGCTTTTCAGAAGTGTGAGGGTATGTGCCAGTGAATTGCTGGCCAGATGGAGAACATCATGTGGGCAGACACATAAAGGCATGGAAATAGGGGGACAGATTGATGCAGATGCATTCATGAAAAAAAGAGGGCTGATGGAAGTCCCTAAGACTCTAAGACCTCTCCCTTTGGAGAACAAAATGGAGGAAAAAAGGGATTAAAGAAACAAGATTACTCATCCTCTTTCTTTTCAGAGGCTGCTCATTAACTACAGTAAAGAGCTGTGGTCTTCCACCATCCTCTGTCATGTCGGTGTCACTCCCTCGACTGCCTCCTCCCTGCCCACCCTTCAGCTCTGGCAACATGCTCTCCAAAGCTCAGCACCCAATTTACTGCCTTCGCTGATGTCACCGCAGCAATTAAGCCTTTCTGCCGCGCACCTTGCGGCTGGTCAGCCCCTGTCACCAGTCCTCCATGCCCCAAAATGGAGCTCCCGGACAAGGACTTCTGGGGATGTGATCTCCCTTCAATCCCATCCTCCACAGAGCACTCGTCTGCCCGCTGAGAGAGAAGCTCTATGACAAAGCCTTCACATGACCACTGTGTCTTACTCACTGCTAATGGTGCTGTCCTGAGCCACTGACAAAGAGGAGAAAAGTACTTTTCATAGCCATCTTCAAAATACACATACATACACACATTCATGTGCAGCCACAAATATGCATAAAATATGGCACAATACTGCAATAATCTCTTCAACTGTGGTGCATTCTCTATTGAACGAGAACAAATTAATTGCTTTGTCATAAAGAGCATATTAATGTTCACTAAAAAGCAATAGTTGCATAGCAGTGGTTAATAGACCTTTGGATACTGGTGGGTGGGAAGTCCATGTGAAGCAGTCTGACCTCTGGCTTTACACTTCATGGGGGGTTCTGTTTGTAGTGACATTTCAGTGGGGCTGAAGCACTGAAATCCAATGGCATGAGGAATTATGACCCTCCAGGATATCAGATGATTTAGTGAAGCATCGCATATATTATTTTAAAGACAGCCAGTTCTTCACCCTGAAAAATGTTTTTTATGACCACTAATTTGAATCTTCGAGATATCTTATTGTGTGTCCTAGACATCTTGTTAGTTTTTCCAGAATCCAAATTATTCCTTAACAATAGCAATACATCTGTTTATTAAATTGTGATTATACTTTGTTTTTTTTATCAACAGAAAGTCTGCCAGTGGTATGGCCTAATGTTTGCTTCTTTGCATTGGAGTTTGAAATAGAGAAGGAAAATGTATAATGCTGCCCTGTGCATTGTACCTGGTGCACCCTGTGTTTGACTGACCAGGCTTTCTGTGACCCTGAGATGAATAGGTTCTGCTGTACTTGATGCTACATGCCTCTTTGACCTTTAGGTGTCACAAACAGTGAATTCAGTATTATCTTCCACAAGCAGATCCCAGAGACATACTTTACACTAAAATTGACTTGGGCTATTCTTAAACAATGTAAGGCAAGAATTTTCAATTAATATTGTTGGTGGGCCACTTTTACATTTGTGAATAGAGTGGAGGGCCAGTTTGGTGCAAAGCATATAATAATATTACATTATGTCATAGGCATATAATATAACATAATCAAAACAGTGTAATATAGTTTAATATAATATAATAACATATTTTCATTTTCATTAGTAGACCATAAACAACAGTAAATGTGGGCCTGTAGCTTATGACTTACCATTGGGTTCATAAAATGACTGTGAAAATAAGTTTATTCAGTCCGTGTGTAGCACATGATGCTTATTATCGCTCGGTTGTGGTAGCACTCAGAATCACTGAATGTACATGAGCTAGTTTCATGATGATAGTATGAAAAGAGGCTGCTCATCTATGGGGGCATGTGAAACGATCGTGGGCTGGATGAAAATGCTCTCTGGGACGGATCTAGCCCGCGGCTGCCTATTGAAAATCACTGATGTAAGCACTTGATTGTAACACCTGATCTTAGGCTAATTTGGGCCTTACCCAACAGCACTTTTACCTTTTTAATGTTGGATCATCTGAGCTCAAACTCAGGTGTATGGACTTAATCTAAATTAATCATGGACGTGGTCTGGGCATAACAGCAAATAAACCAATCAGGGTGTCATCTCCCATTCCCTTTAAAATCCATTTGCATTTGCACCTTTGTGGATTGTTAACATAATGGTGGAATTATCAAGCAGAGGCACATGAGCAGAGAATTTATGGAAACAGATAAACCTTCACTTTCACTTATTAGGCTATAGATAAAGCAACTTTTATTCAAACATTTGAAGTGCATTTTAATCACTCTAAATGTCTTCTCAGTTACATCACATGTTTCATGACAGTTCAGACAGTTTTGTAGGAATGATACAGTCTCAACAGCCATGTCTTTAACAGAAAGCCATTTTCCCCTAACGGCTATCCCTCCAGGGAGGATCTTACTGGAAAACTGAAGGGATGACAGAGTGAGACAACCCAGAATTTGTTATGAACTCCTTTTTTCCTTGCTTTTGGCTGGTGGGTGTCATGGGGAATTGAATGTATTCATTTAGGATTGACCTGCTCGCAAAGAAAATAAACACAGCGGGGACAACAGGTATTTGTCTGCAGCTCCTCTGCCAGGAGATGAGCGATGTCTGTTACAGACCTGTTCTGATCAGTATTATGACTAACTATTATGCATTATTCTCTACAAATGTAGACAGACACAACAACAGTTTTTCAGATTGTAATACGTTTATTTTTTACATAGGTGCACACAGGGTCGTAGCTAGAAGTTCTGGGCCCTGTACACAGGCAGGCTCTAAAGGCCCCTCCACTCTTTTTTTAAAAAAAGTCTCAGATTTCCCTGGGCCCCTTCAAACCTTTGGGCCCTGTATACTCAGTACCCTTTTTCCCCATGCTGCTACACTCCTGGGTGCACATTACTATTTTAATATTGCACCCATAAAATATCAATAGACAACAGCAACATGACGTGACATGTGGCTTTTGTTGGTCAAAGTGTAATTGCTTACTGCTCAAATTCAAAACAGCAATGTGCCACCAACACGCCAGACTATTGTTTAAGACCAACACCCCCAAATGGGAAAAGGTTTATTTTTTAATTAAACAACGTGGTCCTTGATGGTAAAATGACAACTGTGCTGGTCTGAAACAAGCAACGCTCAATGCCACTTTACAATAAGACAGAGAATTAGAAGTCAAATAACTTAATATTATGAAATTTCCAGGTTTATTTAATCTTCTATTCATTTTTGAGATGACTTACACTTCTGCCCAACTGTTCAGTTGAAGCAGAAGGTGCAAATAATCTCTTAAAGCACCAAAGGGTTTGATTTCTGTGTCATGTTTTTTCTCTCTCTTCATAAGAAACACCCCCTGCAGGCCAATAGCTGCATGTATTCTCCATTTTAAACTTTAGACTGGCAGAAGCACTGCTGAAACTCATCAGAGAAGGACCGGTAATGAATCCTGGCACTGTTCCCTTTCTCTGGGGAAAGGCACAAGGGTGAAACTTTAATTGCTGGATTTAATTTTGGAATCGTTTTGCCATATGGTAGTTGTCTTGGCCAATCATTATGCTGCAAAGGAATGCATCTGTCATGAAATGGCAGGGCAGTCTTTGTCTGAACAGTGCATCAAAGTTGTGTAACAGTATGGTGCCACAACCTCATGCCTGTAACACACTGCAGCATGATTCACACCCGACACCTTATTCACATCTTATTCAATCTCATACACTGCTGTCAGAACCAGTCTATGCGATTACATTAGCTAACAGTATAAGAGGTCAGTTTAGCTCTTATATTGAATGTACCAATTGAACATATTCCCATTGGCTTTCTGCACATGAATTGAAAAAAAAGACATTTTAAAAGGGGCCAATTCACAAGCTGCCTAATTAAAAAGCTCATACACATGTGTAATATGTTTAGTAGTATCACAAGTAGGAAAGTGTTAGAATAATATCCCAGGCTGTGATGAGGTGTAACATTGTCAGAAATAAAGTATTATTACAGTATTGTAACATGTAAAATGTAACAACTGTCCTACAATCATGCAGCAACAGTATTAAAATAGCTAAGTGTTACAATACCAGACATTGTGAAATATGATAATTAGGGGTCTGCCAACCATTACTAGCATTTTTTGTGATATTATAAACAGATGTATTTGTTGTCATATACATTGGTTTAAAAAATGGATGTACACAAGATAACATCACAAAACTTAGTTATGACCACTGGAGGAGAGGCTTGGTCCCATATCATCTGAGAAAGATGTTATTTACTTCAACTTCACCGGCTGCAATTAAAGGAAAGTCCCAACATCTCAATCATTTTTCTTTAAAATGACAAAATTACACCTTCTTTGTTACTGAAATAACATTGTTAAAGTTAGCAGGAATGTCGTATGTTTAGCTAGCAGGCTAGATTCAGACAAAACATGACCCAAAGTTTAATTGCAGCTGTTCTGTTTGTATATTGATTGTCCCTGGAATGGGACACGTACACTTTAGTCCCATGCTTAATAAAAAATGTCTAGCACTGTAGGGATGCTTTATTGCCTAATGTTTTGTCTATACAGCTATGACCAGACAAAGCATGCTATATCATACCTGTCAAGTCTCAAGCTGTACCGATGAGACTCACATGTTTTCACCTTTGCTGCAGTCTCACTGCCATGCCATGTAAACCTCACAGGTTGTAACAATATTACAAAGTTTCACCATTGTATTTGTTTAGTATCATATAGTGACATTCAATTGTGAAACTGAAACATCAGCGGTGGGGTGGTGATGCACGGTGTATAGAAACAAATTTCAAATATGGCTGTCATCATCAGACAGGCTAGCAGGACCGGCACCAAAGACAGAGACGGGGATGACTAGATTCAACACACCGTGAGAGGGAATGAGGACGAGGTACAGCAAAACAAACAACCAGAGCAAGAGCCATACTGTTTGCAAAGTAAACAGTGAATAGATTATTATGGCTTATAAGATAATATCTTATGTTATATTATATTATTGCATAGTTTTTCAGTGTTGGCCTTGCCCATAGTGGCTGTCCTACACTCTTAGAAAAAAAAGTGCTGTCTAACACATTTAAAAGCTTATTATTTGTTCTGTTGGTGGAACCATGAAAGGTTCATCTTACACACAGATATCTTTTAGGGATGTATTAGATAACCTTCAGAATAAGGTTCTACAGAAAACCTGTGATTAAAATCCATATCAAAGAAGAACCTTTAAGGGTTCCCCTAGTAGGACAAGCGAAGAACCCTTTAGGGACCTTTAATCAAGCTTCATAGTGTGGCATGACTGTTTGGAATTGTTGAATAGTAGGCAAAATTTGTTTGACAGCAATGACAGAAGCAAAAGGAAATGATATTTCCATCACCTATTTTGCTGTTTTCACTATTTCCACTACAGTTAGGTTGGTGTGTATGCTATATGTATGCAGATATATATGGCTAGCTGTGCTTTATATATTTATCCCCAAGCTATAGGTAGTTGTTAACATGAGAACATAATCGCATTGTAGCAATAATGTGCTGTGGGTGTGATTTTATTGTAAATATACATCCACCTCTTGAATCAAGAGGTTTTTATGAAATGGCAGTTGACAGTGTGAATGGGTCATGCGTCTTTTTCTTGTGTAATTGCCTGTTAGCCTAACAGAAAGGTTAAGCTTTTTAACCTCCGTTGTTTGCATCCAAGAGCTTTGTTCTTTCAGTACCCAGCCAAATGTGTACAGTATGCTGCTCAGGAGGAATTGGTTGGAGATCAAGTTTAAAATGTGATGATATGTGGACCTACCATTTAATAAGGTGCAATATACAATAATATCACTTCTGTTTTCTGTTGTTGGAATGGAACATGGACTGGTTTGAGGTTCAACAGACACATACTATGAAAAAGCAATGTATAAAAAAAAAAATATAAAAAATGCAAGTATAATAAACTAAGATATACCAGCAGATTTGTCCATAATTAACGGAAACTGACTGTCAATGAAAAATTGTCTATACTGTCCTGTCATTTCCATTTATAGTGCTTTTTGCCATTATTTCTGGGTTTTTTTTTTGACAAATACAGCATTTCCTAAGGACGTAAGGGATGTGTCAGTACACCACACCAAATAACTGTAATGACTTCTGTAATTTTGTTTAATCTTTTCCTGGAAGCACTTCAAAAGCCTCTAACTTTAAATGCCACTCATTTAGTTTGCACTGTAAGAAATGTGGGAAAACCCATTAAAGGCCCTAATGGTTGTCACATTCATATGTTTTCATTTAATGACTGCAAAAAAATCACTTTTATTACTACTTAGAAACAAGACTCAAATGAGAAAATATTTCCCCCGAGAGTTGAGGGAAAATTTAGAGATGTGATTTACTTTTGGAAAGACTTTTTAAAGGACTAAAAGCAACGTTGGAATGTATCTCTCAGCTGGCACAGGGCTTTGAGCTAATTGAAATGCACAGAAACAGACTGTACTTGAGCAGGTAAAGGAGTAACGCAAGTGGAGAGGTGAATCACACTGCAGCGTGTAACCCCATGGATCTGTCGCTGCAGGCACGATGCTGAGGAGAGAAAATCTGATGTCTTTTCAAAAAAGCAGCCAATGAGAATCAGCAGGTTAGTGCCGCAGTGTCGTGTGAGTGGAGACGCGTCGTGATGCAAAGGTCTTCACAGAATTTTGATGTATATGGGTCCACCATCTCCTGGTGGGTGTTGTGTGCAATCAGATCGAGGCCTGGAGAATTAGGGGGGGCGCTCTGAGCGTTATTAATGTCTTGTCACAGAAAGTTACAGAGGACCTGTTTACCACCAAGCCCTGGGAGACAGAGATGGCCTCAGGACCCTCTGCAAGTTGATTACCATGATGCAGTCACCACTTTCAGTATATTAGAGGAGTGAGCTCCACTGTTAGTAAAATTCAGTTACTGGGGCTGAAAAGATGAATAGATTTGTTGTGTTAATGAATCAGCAAAGCCATTCATCAGTAATCTGTATTTTTGACATAATACCTTTCAGAATGTAATTTATTTTTTATGATAATTTATCCAGTTAAAAAGTTGGATACTTAAAATGGTATTTAAGTAGTTATACTTAAAATAGCCCTTAAAATAGACAAGTGAACATAGGTGTGACTGTAATAAAGTGCTGAAATGTTTGGAACTTTGTTGATATTCAAAGCACTGTGAAAAAGTAAAGAGAAACACAATATAATAGATTTCTATCCTCAAATCAAGCATTTGAAATTTAAAATCAATTTAAAGCTTCAGTCAGATAGCACAGGGCAATAGTAAAATGATTATGTCACTAAGTAGCATAGGCATAGGCATGTGTGAATTGTCGGGGCTGGAACCATTCTGGGTGTCTGAGGGCCAAGTCTAAGGACCATTAACATTATAATAATTATACAGTAAGAGTTCACAGGAGAAGAGGTGCTTAAATGTTATAAAAACACACAGTCTTGGGGAATCTGGCAAAGGCAATCATTCTGAAGTGTGTGTGACATGCCCTCGTGCCCTGTCTGACAAAGCAGATTCAGTTTAGACCTTGCCAGTGCAGGCTGTGCCAGGGGTCAATGGGGGCAATGCTCCAATACTGATGGCATCACCAAGGGGAAGAGTCGGCTTCAGGTGGAAGAGCAAGCCCCTTCTCAACATTAATTTGCAGCTTCTGCAGTCAGGTGACTGTAATCAGCCAATGATGTAATCCGATTAATGCAGTCCTTGTTTTTCAGGTAGACTTGCTCATAAAACTTTTGCATTTGTGATAATCTCCTCTGTAATGCTTGAATACATCACAGATGCAGTACAAATGTAAAAGCTACCATAGATAATGTGATGTTTGATGCACATATGCATAGTTTTAATTAAAGAAAAAAAGACAAACTGACAGTCAGCTACCAACAAGAAATGGATATTTGACATACTTTTGAGCTTATAATGTAATGAAATGTGATCACCAAACAGACCAGTGTTTTATGCAATGAGCCCACTATATCTCACAATTTAATTACAGAAAATATCCCCATGGTATTGAAATTTACAGAAAAAAATCCCATTGGATTAAATGCTGTCTTACTATGCCTGTGTTTAAAATAGATCATTTTGAGAGCATTATTAATGTGGTCACCCACATTAACCCCTGAATCTATATCAAAAGTGTCTTTCCAATTTTAAGGCATCCACAGGTAAATAATAAAATATGTTGGAAAACAAAACTGTCATGGCTCAGCAGCTTGAATGTTAATGCAGACTAAGAATAGAATAACAAAAAATATCATTATAGCATATCTACTTTTAGTATAAAGGCCTTTAAAGAACAGACTTCACTTAATGATCTCGCTATGCATTTTAATTATCCAAATTTAGCTTGTGGGCAGTTGGACCAAGGTTAATCTATCACAGCTCATTCCTTTGAAATTCAAAGTATGAGCTGTTTTCTTCAGAACCTATCATATGTGCTGCATTCCAACAGAAAAGGTGTCAACACAGGTATGAGAGAAATTAATAATCAATGTTGAATATCCTCTGCACACTTTGGGCCTAATTCTGTTGTAATTTAATGTGCTTTGTCTACAACTGTGAGTAAATAGGGTAAGAAAAGTATTTTTAATTTCCTTACAATATCATGAATTATGTGGTTACTTGAATTATTAAAACCTAATAAAGAATAATGATTGCTCAAACAGAACACTTTGTTTCTTAGGACAGTCTAGACCTATGTGTCCTTAAATCATTATTTAGCAGTGCCTCACCACTCTCAGAGCTAAGCACAAAGAAAGGAACAAGAGGCTTCACTTGAACTGTCCAACAAAAATTCTTTCCCAAGTATTTCCCTTAAAGAAAACTTGCATTGGAATTAAAGACAGCTTTAGGCAAGTCCTTTTTCCTGAACCAGGGGAATAACTCCACAACCTGAAGATTGTAGCGCTCACTTTCCTGTTGCCAAGGAGATGGTTTTATTCGAAAATCTAATCATGTGTAACAAAATCTCATGCGTTTAATGAAAAGGACTTGTGGAAGACCATGGAATGAAGTTAACAAGCAATTGAGAAAGCACTCTTAGAATCAGAAGGATTCAAATTAAAGAGAGATGATGGTAAAGGGAAGGACTGGGGGAATATTTGAGGTGAAGGCACAAAAAATAGAACAAGAAATAGATGTGTGAAATTTACTGGCTGTCATCGCTGACCGTCATGGTGTGCCCTGAAAATTCTGATGTATCATTGCCAATAAAGAGATGCTGCAAATACAGCCAGCAAAATGCAATCATTAGTGCTAAGAATCAGAGGGATCTGGATCAGTTCTTCTCTCTGTGAAAGGCAAAGGGAATCACCACATAAGTCTCGAAATGTAGAAGGAAATACAAGGTTGTAGAAAGTTTGACTTGAAGGAGGGACCTCAAAGCCTTTGTCCTGAAAACACCAGCAAATCAGTGACCTTCAACAGTCTATTTCTGAGATGTACAGAGGACAATTCGAAGATGAAATAATTATTTTCTCTAATCTGTCTTTTTTTTTGGCAGTTTCAGAGCTGAGATGAATCCTGTCAGGAGGGCTGCTCTACATGAGAGTCACGGCTCGACAAGGTTTCTTTAACCCGCATAGTCTCTTAACAGCCAATGCCAACCTACACACTGATAGGGTGGGATAACATTTTACAAAAACATTTTGCTCTTCCTAAAATATACATTTTCTCCTTGTTCACCTGGAATTGGGGATTCGAGTAATTACAATAATATCAGAGCATAAGCAACATCTGGAATCAAAACACTCATTATTATGAGTAAAACGTGGTTGGAATTGACACTTTGTTTTTAGCGATTGTGGATGGGCATGGATGCGAACACTCTTTGACTCTTAATTGGCATGTAGGGATGGCACAGGGAACTAAATCACAGTTGCTCTTGTTGTTGCCAGAGGAAGGTGATGAATGACCTGACACTTCTTGGTGAGTCCTATCATACTTGGCATCAATACTGGAGCGCTTATTGTCAGGTTCTAGGACCTTCACATAGCAGTGTAGTGACATTTTCCTGAAAAGGGGAGCTTCAAAAACAAAAGAGCATAAAAAAAAGATTACATTTAGGAGAGATGTATCATTTGAGCTGAGATCATGACATCTGGAGGGATGACCTCTGCTGGGATTGGTGGGGAAATGATTTGCTGATCTCCTTTGACTACATCTCTGAGCCTGTCTGCGGAGCTTTTTTAGTCCTTTGTGGGAACAGGCCGCAGAAACACAGCAGTCACCATGTCTCAGAAATAATAAAGCCCCAGGGATTACGTTCAGGTTGTCAGCCACACAGATGTAAAAGTATTTCTGAAGATAAAAATCCTCATGTAAGACACAATCTAATGATTTGTCATAATCTGAGGCCAATGGCTGTAGATAATTTTTATGACACACATTTAAACTGGAAAGTCATACACTGTATTATAGTGTGTGTGTATGAGTGTGTATCCATTGATTGAATAAAATCAATGAACAGTCCTTGAACACTTGCAGAGCCAAGATTTCCTGGGGTGAGGAATAACAACCTTTCTATGGAAAAGCCTATATTAGAGCCATGTTTGAGATTAGCTGCCAGGTCAGGACTCTGTTTTCTATGTGTAAAAAAACAGAAAATAAAGGGTTAAGACACTTTTGAAACTGCATGATGACTTCAGAAAGAAAACTTATCCCAAGATGTTATATTACAAAAACAAACACAAAGAAAGTAAGCTGTCAACAATTTGTTAAAAAATATCAAAACTATCAGATTTTAACCTGATGAATTCTATACCACCAGTAATAAGGATTACTCACTCTGTTCCTAAAGACATGAGAGCATGGCATGTGGGAGTGTGTTCACTATGCTCTCCCCATCACTGTACCTCTGGGTCACTGCACCATGCCACGCTGCTCAGCTCAGCAATGCTATTTGCCCTCAGGATTACACAGCAATAAAAGAAGACTCGTAACCGGACACCTGAAATAAGATTTAGACACGGATTTACAAAAAATCAATCAGCTTGGTCAACCATTGAGGTTGAGGCAGACTAGACACAATTGCCCTACATGAAATCTACAAAATGGCTTGTTGCCTTTCGGACCCAAATGAAAAGCTTTTGCAATATAATGAGTGATAACTATGTTTAAGTTGTATTCCCTATCAAATGTTTTCAATGACATGTATATATGTGACCAGGCATATAGTATTCACTGACTGGCTAGATCAGGGCCTGTATTAATAAAAAGGTACTGATTTAAAACCACATTTTTCTTAGTCATATCTTGACCTTATTCATTATGAGCTAAAAGCCTAAACTGATTGTAGATCAGCACTATTACTCTGAAAGTTACTGGAACCTGCAGGTTTCAGGCACCATAAAACATGTAAATCTTTACTATTATTCTTCGTTATTGCCTAAGAGTGCCACAATATTAAACATACATATTGTGACACTGGCTATTTAAGACAAATGATGTAAGAGAGAACAGATTACCATCAGAGCAATTAGCTAACAAACTGCCCAAAAAATGAATCAAAATGACTTTTGTGAACCAACAGAATATATCATTATTTTATTAGCTTTCAAATAGTTTTATACAGCTAAACACAGCTAGGAAAGTAAATAATGCATTACAAAAAGTCCTGTCTTACTGACTGCTGAGCATTTGATTCTGCAGAAGTCTGGTCCGTTGTGATGCCAGTGCTCTGTATTTAGAATACTCCTTGGGCAGATTCTCTCCAGTTAGACATTCAGATTGTCACATGTCTGTTGATGAGGGACGGACCACATCCGCTTTCATTCACAGAGACGCTGAATGAGACGTGCTCCCTGCTCTGTAAATGGGTCTGTCAGTCAGCGTCATGTGTCGGTGAGTCATGCAGGATGTGTCAGTTGGAATGAAGCTTGCGTTTCATCAGCAGTGGATCTGAGAACGTCACACACCAAAGAGTGATTGGAGTGATACTACATGCAAACAAATAGGCACACTGTTCTAATGCCTGGCATCTGAATAAGCCTCATAGGAGAGTGACAACCACTTATTTAATGTACAGGTAGCTTTATGTTTACAAAAGCGCCACCTTTACAAAAGTGTAGGTGATATTACAACTGCCTCATTTCCCCTTGGTGTCCTCTTTGAAAAATTAAGAGCTAATGTTTTACATCTCTGAGGGTTTTAAAATGTACCAGGAGTGCAACATTTGAGAGCAGTGCAGCAGCTCTAAGAGAACATATTATCTTAATGTGGAATTTTCAATTTTGCAATTGTTTTGTGTCATGTAAATCAATTCTTAATGGGACATTTTCAATTAAACTGGCAACCTCATAATAAAAGCGGCAATATTGCTCTTCATATGTTTTAGTTAAGTGCGCTTGCAAATATCAACTGATTTGATTTAAAATGCAAACCAATTTCTTGTATCATGTAATAGTATGCAGTATATTGTACTGAAGACAGTGAACTTAATTACCATTATCTTCACTTTCACACAAAAGATTTGTATTTTCCGTATCAGCTATTTTGGTTCTTGAAAAGGCTACTTTTGTCAACGTACATTTTTGGTTTATGAATATACATCACAAACAAATGAAATAAGTTTGTTGTTTTTACATTTTCTTGATCTTTATCAGAATGTATTGCCTCTGTGTAATATTTTCTGACTTGTTATGAAGACATGTTTTTTTTAATATGTAGAGTATTTGTAAGACATTATTTTCAATGCTCTGGAGGAAATTATCAGCATTGTCTGGTTGGTCGATTTTGTTATTTTATCCAGTTATCATTTGTATTTTGCTCTAAATTTATTTAAGAAGAAAAAGGCCAGCAGGATATTGCTTTGTTCCTGTGAGGTTTTGATTTACACATGTCTGTTGAAAAATCAATATTGCTAATATTTGTTGAAGTCAGTTCTCTCTTTGGGAGGGAAAGGTCTAGTGTCTGTGTCAATAACCTGTCCTCTGTGTGGCAATTCCTTAATGAAAGTGACTAAAGGAATAGCATACCAACTCTATTCCAGCATCCTCACAAGCTTGAAGTATACCACACAAAGTGGGCAGCAAATTTGATTAATCTGTAATTCAGAATTTTTACCTCTGTTGTCAGCCAGTGGAATTACAATTCCTTTTCACATTCAATAAATACAATATGTTTATACTTTGAAACAAGAAGGTTTTAATCTGAGATTTAAAAAAAACAGTGCTGTGCCATTTGTTCAGGTCAATTTACTGGAACAACTAAACACACACACACACATACCATGCAAAGAGCTGAAAAAATTACAGAGGGTGAGTGAAACATAAGGAAAGGAAATATTTAATGTGAACAATATGAATGGGAAGAAAAACAGCCAATGCAAAAAAAGCCAAAGGCTATTCTTTGACATCGTTATTTAAATTGCTCGTATTCTGTTACAACTGGGTGGCTGTTCTATTCAAAATCAACAGTCCACTGAAAGTTTTATCTTCACAAGCTATAATCGTTTCCATGCTGCACCATCTGTCTGAAAGAATGTGAAGCTGGGTGAATGTCAAGTTCATCTGGGGAAAGCATGGGCACACTGAAGTGCATCTTTTCCCTCACAGAAGATGAAAATGAGTCTGCATCTGTTTAGTGACCTTGCGAGGTGTGTTGCCGTACCCACAAACTCATTTCTTCATATCCATAGACTCATCTTCAGACAGGACACATTACTCTGAAACCACTGGTGTAGCAAATGTATCACACTTAATAATGAGCACTCACAAGACAGGTTCAGAGAAAACATGGACGTAGACCTTTGAAAGTGAAGATTTTCTTAACAAAATTGCACCTCCGATTTATTTTTGTCCTCCAGTTTTGGATACCCAGTTGTATTGGTCTCAGCACTGCAATCCCCTCCAGCTGGCTCCTAGTTTGTGTTCCCTCAGTCCCCCACCTGAACAGTGTCCATCGCAGCAGAGGAGTACACACCGTAAGCTCTATTGGTGCTGGCAAACAAAGCCCCTGACTGACCAGAGGGGATGCTGGCCTGTGATGCTGAACCCCTCCCGGTATTGGATGACACTGTGGCGACTTATTAACCATTGGGCACAGCTGGGTTTGACAGCCATGAGTGGCACTGGAAACATGGAGGTACTACACCAGACTATGGGGCATATCAAACATGGAGATCTCTATGCAGGATATCCCCACAAAGACATATTGTGAGAACATTTTTGTATTACGACTGACTTACCTTCATACTTGAAAGTGAGAATCCATATTTCTTTTTTTCATATTTTTTAAACAGGAAAACAAGACTGAATGTAGCAGGACGAGTGTGAAAAGGTTGGAAGAGTGCAGCTGACTCCCCTCTGACAGACCATAATAAAGCAACTGTTGCGAAGGCTTTCCTCTAAATTATGCAGGGAATCACTTTCTCACACCACCCTTCCTGTGTCTGTTCAATGTCCATAAACCTGCTGCACATAGCTAATTCACCTTTCCTCCATTATTCACTGTGACATGCACATAGCTCTTGCTAATTCCCAGCATTAGCTTTAATGGCACAGATTTTACCCCTGTGTAACCCTCATAGTTTCACCCTATCATAGATGAACCATTTGTCATTTTGGAAATGGAGTGCAAGTCCATCACCTAGATGAGGAGTCATGGAGAAGTGAATTCACCTCATTTTGTTGTCTGACTTGCTATGTCCTCTGTCCACAACTGCATGAAAGTCTTTTTGTAACAGTATGCAGGAATGCAATTGCTGCATGTATAGGGACGACTGCTAGTGATGAGCTTTGATGCCATTTTATGGCTTTCCAATGAGGCTTGACACAATTCCTGTCAGAGATAGTTGTCTACAGTTAATTTTGACAGAATGGCAAATATTTCTCATCATGGATGATGTGTAAAAAAGGGGATAAAAAACAAGGTTCAAGGAACTCGGCAATAAATAAGCATTAAAAGGCCTTGTATGTCACAAAGTAACTCATTTATCAGAGCCTGGCTGCCTCCATTAAGGGGCTGGAGACTTAGTTCCTAGCTATCCAGATGCTGTTTGGAATAACCTCAATATCACTGAATATTACCTTCAAATGGAGAATGTTTGCTCCATTGTTTATTACAGGATATCCTCATTCAGGCTATTGTACACACTCCACATTTTGCTTATTAAAAGTCCTTGGACCATAATCATAACACGTTTACAGAATTTTTGGACATTCTAATTTAATGTCATAGGTTACTAAAGGAGACAGATCTTCATAGGTTCAAGTCTTTTGAAAACAGTAGCATGGATTCAATAAACATTTGCCCATCATGACTGGCAAAATATGGAAGCATTGCCTTGTCAAAAGAGCAAAGGTTCAGTGCTGATTCGATACAGGCCATTGTTTGTTATTGTATAAACACATTAGGCTTCAAGAAGCAATGTGATATTTATAACCTTTTCAACATCAAATGTCACCATCAAGCTTTTCAAAAATTTTGAAATATATTTGATTACCTCCAAAACAATGTTCCTATTTTAAAACAGAATGGCTATATACTTTGATGGCTAGTATGGTACTAATAGTATAAACTGTATGTACTACATACATCATTACATGTTTACAAATGTCACTCATATCACATCCTGGCACACATTGAATGTAATAGATGAGCCAGCCTCTAAATGTAATAACTGACTTTCATGTAATGACTGTGCCAGTAACCAAGCCAAGGCAGGGTTGTTGTGTCCATCCAAGTTTAAAGAGACTTTTTCTTAAAGCCAACTGAAGGCTTTTTTGTACAGAGAAAGATCTCATGACAGAGGGGGTAGAGGAGCCCCAGGGCCATAGCCTGTTTTTTTGGGACCTGTCCAGGGTGGCTGTCTGTCTTTCACCCGAATGCTGTGATAGGCTCTACCCCTCTGTGACCGTAGAATAGATGAGGTGGGTATTGATAATGGATTGATGTATTTCATTGAAGCTGAACATATTATGTGTCATAGTTTGTTACATTAGTACACTGTGATGAATCATTTTTACTTATCCAAAGGTAATTATTCTTTTTGTACTGTGTATTTTTCTATTTAAGTCACTTTGTAATTACATAATTGTAATAACAATTATATTAAATTGCGATATTGGTCAGTGTGGTCACTAATCTTGTCATGCACAGAGTAGCTCCATTGCTATCATAGTAGCATCTTCATCTTCCCACTAATTAAAGATTCCTTTGACAGTGCCAGTTATCGGTCTTGTTTGTCTGCACTCACTTAAGTGTACTTATATATTAAGATGAACTTAACAGGAAAGTTGTGGAAAGTGCAAAAGCACAGGAAAAAAGAGGACACCGCAAACCCAGCTTGACATTGAGTGTTATGTAAGAAAGAATAAAAAAGAAGCATTGAAATACTAAAGTGCCACAATTGCCACAGAGGACAATTCTAAGAATAAGGTGTTGCTCTTGGCAGTAGTTCCACTGGGTTACCATGTAGAAAATAATTTGTCCAACCAATAGGAAATGTGGAATTCAAATGGTTGATGAGTGCATTTTCTTTAGAAATTTTCAACAATTGTGTTCCATAGAGATGGGGAAGATGACCTTCAACAAGATGAGCACCATTCAACAACAATTAACTTTCGAATTGCTGAATTTTGAATTAACTGAATTCCTTTCAGATGCCATGGAGTCACAGAAGAAACCACTGAAGTGAACAGAATACATTTAACTGCTTAAACAAAGGGTGGATAAAGTTCATAAAAAATCCATATGTATGTAACATTCCCCCCTGGCAACAAGTTAATTTGATTAAATAATGCACAAGCCGATCAGTGAGAGTGAAGTGAACTTTAGTTGGTGAAAATCTTTTTTAAGAATCGATCTCAAATAATGTGACTAACTCTGCAGTGAAGCAGTCCTCACACACATTATCAACAGGGGGGAATATACTCTAAAATAACTGACAATTTCCTCCTCTGTGCCAGTCCTGCTGTCAAGACCCTGTCGTCTCCTTCAACAATACCTGGCTATTTAGGGCCATGGCCATTTAGTCTGTAGTATTCTGACAGGTTATGTTCAGTGCTCACAGCTCCTGGGGAAATATTTCAATTTTCTGAGCACCACAAAGTTACACTGTCTGACACCCAAGACCTTCAGGGTAAAAAGAAATCTGATCAACACTGTCTTTAAGTTGAATAGGTTTCATGGCTACTGCTTCACAGCCTCTTTGCTTTAAGTGGTCTCATACAATATTGCCAAGGTCTGTACCAGGTTGTATGCACTGTGGGTACTTACCACTCTTTCATAAAAATGCCCTTTTCACTGATGGACTTCCATAACTAATAGCTAAATAGACTTGTGGAATTACAGTTTTCCTACACCATGACGCTTGCATGCTTTATGACCCCGGCATATGAGTGATCTTTTTTCCAATGTCTACATTTATAAATCTAATAAATGCTCCATGTTTGTACGAATATCATACATCTGAAAACAGCTCAGACAGCTTAATGCATAGGCAGAAGATGAACAGATCAATGCAGTTTATATGAAGACCAGGGATTTATGAAATTATGAAAGAACGAGGGTGAACTCACCCTGTCTGTCCTGAATGTTAATAGGAGGTCTTTTTGATTTATAATCATGTATATTTCTTATCACAAGAAAGGTCCATTGTCTAGTGATCCAAAAAAAACATCAGTTTCATTTGTATATACATCTAAAACAGATCTATAAATACTTCCACATGTTTATTTAAATTTAATTGAAACAATAAGGCATTTGAATCGTCTAATATTGCAATTCAGTTGTGGATATCAAGCCTAATAGAGAGTGATTGAAAGTGGTTTCATATGATATGAAATGCTCTGATGTCTTTCTGTAGAAACAATGGGACCATGCTGCGAATGTGCCCCTTATGTGATGTGAATACTTTCTTTAACTATCTGGACCAGCAGATTTCATTCTTCACTTAAGATAAGCTAACAGGATAGAGGGCTTTTCAGAGGCAGGTCCTGTGGATTTGAATACCGCTGTGATCAAATCTTCATTCTTCAGGCGGTTTCAACAGGGTCCTTGCAGGACGTCATTAAATTGAACAAGCAGCAGTTTGCAGAACTCACAGTGGTTTGCAGGGTAAGCTGAGAACTGTCTCCATAAATCAAAAAAGATCGCTTTTTTGAGGAAGCCCAATATTATTGTTATTTCATTCAACCACAATCATAAACATAAGCTTACATAAAAACAGCACCCCTACTCAAAAAAAGTATTGATTAAATTTGAATGTCAGAGCTGTGCTTACATACACATATGGTTATCTTGTTTCCAGTCTGTAATTGTAGTAACTCTCAGATCCCTGAGTGGATCTTAACCTACAGCATAATGCGCACATAGCTGTCATGCCCATCAAACCATGATGTGAATGCGGATAAGACACGGTCATCCAGTAAGACACCCAGTCTGATAGGATGCCAATGTCTGTAAGTGACCCTAAACCATGCCAAGAAAATGCTTCCCACTCTGTGGGACTGCCATAGCCCATCATGGCTGACAGTACTACTGCATTGGGGCTCTGGGGACTGGTTTGTAAAGAGGTGGACCATCATTCTTTGTGCGTTTTCAGGTCTGGATTCACTTTCTTTACAACCAGGCTGGCAAAATCAAGTCGCAAGTTAATGTAATGCTGGTGGGCCAGTGGGGGGCACATTTTCCTCTAAAGCCCCAACAAAGTGATGGTGCTTGGAGCACTGCAAAAGAGAACTGAGTTCTTAGTTGAGCTACCTGTACAGAGGCGCAGTATATATAAGTATAGGTATATATAACTACATGTATAATTATCAGAAATGATGGCTGTGATCACGTTGAACAATGTGATGGCCCTGAGCAGGCTGTAGTGTGTAGCTGTTTTAATAAAAAAGGTAACAGTGATATAATAAATGTTTTATTATTTATGACATACAGCATTCATGTTCCAGGGTGTTGTACCTACACAGATACGAATCAAGCAGAACATTAGAAGCCAGGGCAGCTTTCAGAACTGTCAGCAATGACGTTCTGTGAGAATATAGAAACCACCCCCCTCTTTTCAGTCACTTCCTGCTGAGTTTTTCTGGTCTGAGTAGAAATGCTGTGATCGCTGGAGGTCAGCAGTGGCGTCACTCCAGAAAACATGCGCTGACAACACTTCCCCTCTTAATGCAATCAATGTGGGTAAATTGAGCACTTGAAATGTGTCAGCAGTAATGGCCTGGCTTGGCAGGGACTGGATCACATGTAGCAAAGTGTTGGGGCCAGATCCAGGCCTGAGTCACCGCTGTGGGCTTGTGCACTGCACCACACAGCAAGAGGGCAGCACAAGAATACAAATTCCCAATACCCAGCAAGCAAAGGTCAACAGTGTTACCAATGCGGTGCATTTGGAACCAAGCAATATTATCACTCTGGTCCCCGTGCCGCTTTGTTCTGAGTCCACAACAGCCAGAAAGCCTGAACACACAAGGTAGGGAAGAGACATTTTGTCATTTTTCCATTTTACATACCTCTCTAAAATTCACGTTTCCGCAAACATTCTGACGATCAGATAACCATGATGACCAAATGTAGCGATGGATTTAATTCCCCCCACGATCATCCAGACACTGCCGTTCCTGAGCTGCATGAGGCGTCTAAGTGGCAGGTAAAATCTGCATGAGTTGTGTCTCTACAGGGAGCATCTCTGGCGACCCAGCAGATCAGGGCCGTGGGACAGAGGGTTCGTCCCCCGCCAGACAGTGTTGGAAATTCCATCAATCATACTTGTGGCAACTCGTCATTAATCCCTCCTCCCCCTGTCACCCCTGAGAGAGGAGCCATCTCCATCTCGCGCCATGACCTTTTAAAACCCACTGCTGAGTGAAAATGCATTGGCAGAAGTGTGCAAGGCGCTGTGCTGGATAAATAGGAAGCAATATATGTTACTTAAACCTTGGTGTTTTGCTATATAAATGGCAGACTCAAAACCCTCCCAGTTAGTGATGCTTGTCCTGCTCTCATCACAGAGAGCCTCCGTGGAGGTAATAGCACCTCTTTTAGACCCTTTAATTACCTCCACCCTCTTAAAAACCTATAATATACATATTTAATATAATACTGCTCATTTTAATGAGTACACATTTTAACACATTTTCAACCCAGCCTTCACTTTTTCTTCCAATTTGGGAAATCAATTTTTGAAAAGTACATTAATGAAATGTATTACCCAATCACAGGTAGTCATGCAATTAGAGTGTTGTAGAGTGTATTATGATGAGAAAAATACTGAGGTCTCCACCATGATACCTGTAAAGAAGCACTTTTTCAAAGCAGTCAGTGCGAGGTTATGAAAGCAATCTCCACCTGCCCGAGTGCTTTATTTTCATGCAGATGGATGTTTGTGACTTTGGACCCTGTTTACTGTTCTGTCAGGAAGACACAAACATAAGGTATCCATCACACCTGCTCTGTTAGTGATTTCTGCCATGGAACTCTTCCACTTTGCAACACTACTGTACACAACAGCTTGCCTCATTTAAGAGACCAAAAAATACCATATCATACAGCAATTTTTGTTTTCCTGAGCCTCATGCAATTGTAACTTTCCCATAATGTTTTAATTATACTGCTAAATACCTAAAAATAAACAAGGAATTCTGCTGTATTTTTACATTACTGTATTTTTATTCTATGCTAAGCCTGCTCCCTAACTAAGGTTTGGTTGTTGATGTTCCACATGATATTCCACTTACATGATAAGCTATTCAGATTACATGAATATATGCACGTAAGATGTATATAGGAACACATAATGCATATAATGTATCCTTTACATTGTGGTGGGAGGCCTGCAGATCTATTCATTGTTTCAGATACATACAAATGAACTTAAGGTATGAATTAAGTTTTGCAAAAAGGCTGCTGGGAAAAATAAGGTGCTGATGGTAGATCTCACCCACTTGACTCCCCTCTCACAGTTACAGCAGAAAGGGAAAACTCATTAATTCAACACATTCAACTGTGTCTGAAATATGGGAACACAGTGTACTGTCTTATTGCTGACAGTGATGTCAAAGCTTACCCCAAAAAGCATTTTGAAATGATGAAGAAATGTAAATGTAACCAAATTATTCAATAGTACAAAACATTATCAAGAATTCAAGATGAAAATGTAACTATGGAAAAGTAACTATTGGGTGAAAAATAAAATGAATTTAAATAAAAAATGTAAAGAATTTTTATGTTTTTGATATGAATAAAGAGATGAATAAAGGTATAATGTGTAAGTCACTAACCTATATCCCTCTCTCTAAAAACTCATTTTAAAATCAAGATGAAACAAACCTGATATGTTTAAATCATGTACCATATTATGTCTTGTTTGTATGTGGAGAGCTGCATCAAATGATCACTGTTGTGCCGTTTCATGTTGTTGTTTGGTTTTTGTATGTAAATTGTTTGAACATCGTCTGCTTTGCTATTCATTAATTCTCTCCCCATTCCAACAGCACCAACTGCTGCACAGTGCACTGAAATACAATTTTTTGTATTGCCATTTTACATATGACTTCACTGAAAATGAGATGCAATGTATTCACACAATGTGATACAATGCCTCCTCAAACTGCTGTAGACTAGTGGGAAGTGTATACATGAACCTGGGATCAATATAAAAACTATATTCAATATTGCCTATTCTGATTTGTGCTTTTCACATGAATGTGCACTGTGTGTGATAATGAGACTGATCCCTGGGGAACAGGGAAGACGACATTGGTATTTATACAGCACTCTCCTCTCTGACAAGCCAGCACTGTGACTCACCCTCTGTCTACTGTACATGTCATCCACCTACATGGGAGCCGTGCGAAGAAAACTCTGTTAATCTAAAACAAGTGGAAATGTTAAGGCAGAGGAACTTTTGAATGATGAGAAATGCACATCACTAGAAATGTACATCACTTTTATGTGGAAGGAAAATACAAGAACTAATGGGCCTGGTGACCTTTTCCTGATATGAAAATTTCTACTTTCTTTTGTTCCCATAATAAAAAAAGGTTATGAAGACACATATGGGCGTAGACCAAAGGCCAAGGGAAATGGTTGTTTTGAGTTCTCATTCTTCATATCCCATAGACAATTTTATTGTTTTTTTCCCTTCAGCCCGCTGTTTTGTGGGTATAATTCTTTCCTCTCTGCCTACCTGATGTTGCTCGCACACTAGCTTAATACCTGTGTTTCATTGGATCCAGTGAAAGGTTTTCAAATATATCCCCTTAAACTACTGCTTCCTGGCCTGCTACATATGGGACCAACAATACTACTTCTACTACTACTACTACTAATAATAATAATAATAATCATAATCATAATCATACTGCTATTTATTAATATAGTGTTTCATAGTGATGGGGGTAAACTCCTGAATGATGTATGGTATCCATTTTGCTCATCAATGTCAGTCATCAATGTCCAAAAATCACATCCTTTTCATTCCATTGGGTACCCAGTAGGTTTTTTCTCCTGAATTCAGTTAGGTTGCAACAGGCGTCATCCACTTGTACAATAATGGGTGCAGTAATTACTGACACTACCTTCCTAATGGCACTGTGTTTGCCTCATCAATCTCTTCCCTATGGCTCAAAGTATATGGCTTCTGGTTAATCCACCGCAATCATATTCCAGTTCATGTGCAGGGCCAAGCACTTACTATGAGGCAATTCTGCCTTGACCCTTCATATAAATCCAGGAATTAAGAGCTCAATGCTCAGCCCAAACAACACAATTGCTGTTTAAAATTTCTGAGTAATGACTTGTACTGCTGTACGTCTTCAATATTTGATGTTCTGTCGCTTAAATCTACAATACAAATTATTATTGTGAAAAGATGCATAAAATAATTTTTGTTAAAACTCCACTGATGGTTAAAACTGTAAAGGGAATTCTGAAATAATTTAGAATGCAGCTCCTCCAGTTATTTTGAATAATGGCTAATAATATAGGAAACAGTGTGAAACAAATAGGACAAATCAATTACGCTATGCTTCATAGACAATTGTTCCCGAGCACAGCATTGAACTTTTGGTAGAGCTGAAAATACTGTTGTAGTATTTTCAGCGAGGAGATAAGAGTAACTATAAATCCAGAAATGGACGGTGCACTGAAACAAGCAAACATTCAAATGAGAACCACATAACAGCTTCTCTGAGGGTAGCTCATTGGGGGCATTACGTGGAATGAGGATCCCCTTCCTTTAAATCCGTCAGTTGACCCTATTGGCTCCTGTGAAGGACATGAAATGTCCTTCCTTGTTACTGACCCAAGGTCAGTAGTGCGTAAGTGTAGACAGCAACTGATTTTACAAGTTCACAGTTATGCTTCCCCAAAACTAAACTGGGAAAAAAAATCTTGGTTAAAAAAACTTCTGAAGCATAATTATCATACCTTTATCTGTCCTATAATATAGGAAACAGTGTGAAACTAATAGTACAAATAGCACACTTCACCATCTCTTCTAATGGTCCAGCAGGGGTTTACCTCACCCAAAACTATGAGGCATGACACTGCCCCCTTGGATTCCAAGCCCAAGATCAAACGTCTGTACCGTTATGCAACTTGCCACATCACAATAAACTCCTTCCATGTGCATTCACTGTTGTCTGAAAATTCATGTCACTGAACACAAAAATTATTCTTATAACACCTTTAACTTTTAATACCAGCACAGTAATTAGCTATAGTTTCTGCATATTAACAATAAGAAAGCATCTGTCACTACAAAACTTACGTATAATGGAGAGGAGGACAAACTGATTGGCTATAATGATACTCTTCTCTCTTGATTTAGCTCTGCAGTCCACAATTTTATTTTTGTAATCAAAAAATTTGCATGTGGTTAACATGCTCATTGACAGCCTTTTTTAAATCACCATGTCAAAAATACTGCATGATTTATAAATAGCTCCCCCCACCACAGTTCAGGGTTGGGGACATATTAATGCAATATAAATTGAATTAGTCATGTTTATGGTATTCATAGCTGTCTCCTTTGCCTTAACAATAAAACTCTTATATATGCATCAAAATGTGCTTCCTGAATTTCAGCCTAAAGCCAAATTTCACTCACATGAAGAATACTGGGGGTGGGAGGCACTGGGGGAGAGAAAGTGTTAGTATTTATCCATCAGAAATGAGCTGGTTACACTCTTGAGATCAGACCAAAGGCATCACTTCCCAACTTTAACAAGGCAGAGAGAGTGATTGCATACACTTTCATGCCTGCCTGGTGCACTAAAGGAAGATGAATCTCTAGTTGAATCTAATGAGATCTATCATGCATTTTCAATAGCTGTAGATACCAGAGGGCATTCTGTTGAGAACACAACCATCTGTTGTTTTTTTATCACTACAATTTTGTTCATGAGTAAAAAAAAGCACATAAAGGCAAAACTGCAAAATTTGCTATAATCTGTACATACCTGTTCTTAGAAAGCGAAGATGACTATAATCCTGGGATAATTTATTTGGACAGTATAACACAGAGGCTCAATAACAATTGGCTTTAATACAACTCAGTAAATTCAGTATCCAGTTAAGTATATCTTAAATAATGTGATATAAATAAATTATACAATGATATATGATATAAGCAATCATACAAATGTTCATAACAACCATTCAAACAAGTCAGATGTTGACAGTATAAGCAGCTCCACCCTTGGTGAAGCCCACCTTTGCTTACTATTCCTGCTAATAATAATAATAATCATAATCATAATAATAATCGTCATCAATCCTATATCTTCTTTCATTGTATAAGTGAATTTATTTGGTCCAAGTAGGTGCCTGTTTAACAAATCCATTCTGTGTATCCTCTATGGGACAAGAGGCCTGACAGTAACTCTTTCTGTCCACCATTTAAGGCCAGATTTACATGCATGCACTCTGTGCGGGTGTCACTCTGCAGATAGAACTTCCCTTCAAGAGTGGCTTACCTTCCTCTTTGGTTCTTATACACTTCCAGTCCATGGTGGACCTGTGGTTTGTCCCCAGCTCATCACTCTCCTGCACTGCCAGGACAACACCCAACAAGTGACAGAAAGTGCACATGAGACTCACAATCACACAACACCTTGGAATCTGAAGTATGAGTGCAGAGCCTTAAACATCCAATTTGGGGGTGATACAGGATGCATTTTAGATGTGGGTACAGCCTGAATAGGTCTCTGGTTTATCATTTTGGATCCAAAATGGGACCACTTAATAAGACTAATCTTAAGAGAGACAGGGAGAGAGAGGGAGCATAGATGAATTTCTGAATGGGACAAATGCAGGATTATGTAAGATAGTTCTGACTGAAATGAACTCAGCCTCAGTCTCTGACTACAGATCACACCACCAAGGCCCCCTTACTCATTTCAAGTTGCCTCTCAGGTATATAAAATTGATATTTTCAGAACTTGGTGTAACTGAACCGCTTGCAAATCAAAAAAAAGATGACATTTCTCAACGTTTGGCAAACATTTATTATAAACATATATCCTATATGTCTGAACTGAAATGTAGTTGCAGTTGAGAACAAACTGTTTGTCAATGGTCTTTTGTATAAAAAATAGGTTTCAACTCATCATAAATCATTACTCAGAAATATCTAACAATGTTTGTGACAACATGGTTAGGGGTGGTAAAACCTGAGGCAGAAGGCACCCAATAAATAATTCATGATTCACAAGTGTGATGTAATCAAAATGTAAGATTTCAAAATGAAAAGTAAAACATTTCCCAAAAGTATGTTCATGACTTGAATAAATCGGGAGTAAAGTTGTTCGTTTTTGGACCAAGAGAAAATAGACAATCCTCGACATTTGACAGTCAATCAAAATTTGACACTCTGCAGATAGATGCAGCTGTTTCTCACAGAAGATTAATTAGTTTCACCTTTTGTTGAGGGCGGTCATGACGGAAATAGCCTATCTATAATCTGTTCCTGGCTGAAGCAGGCCATCCTTACCATCAAAAACTCAAGGGTTCAATTTCCTGGCAACTTAGAAATGTTAATTCATTACTCAGGTTTAATTGCTTGCTGCAGGTCAGACTCCAGTTGTACCCCAGTGTCTTGGAGGGCCATATTTTCATTATTATTTTAATGATATTATAGACTGTCACAACAGTTGCAGTTAGTATTTTTCTATCAGCAAGACATCAACACCAGCCGTGTGGAAGAACTTAAGAGAAACAGAGGACATCATGCACTAATAGGGTTCTTCATTTAGAGCTTAAGCTCTGCATATGTGCAGTAGTGATTTTAATGAAGGGCAATCAGCGTGACCTTCTGCTTTGGCCATCTTGCAGATAGATCTCACCTCTCCCAAGGGGCGTGGAGGACTTTGACTTTTTATTATAATACACAAATAACATATTTGAGGCCTTGCTTCTCTGTTCTTGACTTAACTAAAAAAGCCAGAGACAAATTTACTGAAAGCCAGGGGCATACAGGTGGATTGAAACATGTCCTGTCTGATTCATTGCTTTTAAGCAATGTTTTGCTCATAAGTGTACAAATGCTTATCAGTTACATCACTTGAGTGGTTTGAATGAATTATTAAACACCACTGTCAAATTAATTGTTTTTTAGGATTACAAATGGGAAGCAGACAACAGCATTAAGCAGAGTGCTGACAACAAGAAAACTCACAGCTATTCTGCAAGCAAATGATCTCATTGCAGCACACAATGTGAATCCATTAACTACATAAAACATCAAGGCACCACAATGACATATCTGTGAAAGCAAACAACTCTGTTTCCCACTTCCATTGCTGCATACCTTTTGACGTAATTTAATTGGCAAAATTCGGTGTTGATTCCCCTGACTAAAATTTCACCGAGAAACTGAGAGTGACAGAATTATTGGGACTGCAACTTAACTGTTCCACTAATTTGCAAACTGCTATAAAGTCATGCTGTGTGGAAAAGGAAACAAGTTGGACATTGATTTTCCCAGTGTGTCATATTAATATGAACGCTCCCATTGCTGTACTATCTTTTGTCAGCAGCATGTTATGTCACTTTTCCCCTATAAATATAAATGCTAAATTATCGAGAGAACATGGATTTGGATCATAAGTTATTTTAAGAATAGTCGCCAGATTGGGGAAAGAATAGCCTTGGGAGAGGTGTCTATGTTTTTAGGCCTCCTGGCATTCAAGTAGCAAGTGAAATATATTTATGGAAAGATATTTCTGGAATAAATGCTAATTAATTTCCTTTTGGACTGCACCATGTGACTCATCCGTCTGTAAGCGTGGTGTATTGTAAATATAAGCAGGCTTACAGGCAGCAGAGGGTGGTTTGCTCAGCCTGCCACTGGTCATGCGGTCTTGCCTCACGATGCCCTTTGGCCTCTGTTTGTGTCAGAGTAATCAATTACATAGGCCATGATGAACCAACAGAATGCTTCAGTAAGAAAATTGAAATGCCATTCCCTTTCATGGTGTGAAAAAGATATGACCACTTAAAATATCATTACGTGGTATGGATGAACACCTCTTAAAAAATAAAGCCTTTTTCATTGCTTTAAAACCACACAGTATTCATAATAATTCATCAGTAACAACAGTAGGACCCTGACATCAGCAAAAAACTAAAACCCACTGCTGAATAAATCCTTGGGTTCTATAACAGTGTTATGTGGATAAGCAAGTCAATTTTTCGGCATCCAGTCATGGGAAGGATTCTATTCTATTCTGTTCTATTCCATTCTATTCTATTTAGTCATTGCCATGCAGTCACTATTTAACAGTACTGCAAACTTTTTGAAATCATTTACAATCAGTTGAGTGGCATTTGTATTCAATAAGACTATATAGTATGAATATAAATTTTAAAGATGTATACAATTCTTTATTCAGACATTTTATTTAGGCAATTTATTTAGGATATGGAAATTTAAATGGCTCTAACTGAATAGTTTCACTTTTAACATTTGAAGAATATATTCTCCTGTTTTGGGCTGTTGAACTTAGCTTATGCTGATCTGACATTCGCAGTGAAAAGGGCCCTTCTATTTGTAATTCTTAAACTGTTGTCCATAGGATGTGTCCAATGAGTCCGCAAAAAATTCTTGACATTGCCTTTTTTGAAAGGTCCTAATAAACTCCTATGCTACATGCCAGTAATATGCCTTTGGCATATGTGCTGAATTTTCACCCCAATACACGCCAAAGAAACATGATTGGTTGTTTCTTGACTACTTGTGCCAGCAACTAGTTAGTCAGTTTTCAATTTGAGAGAACATGAGGTTACTTGTGGCGCATACTCGATGCATAACATATCAGAATAATTGGATTGTGAATTGGTAAAACAGTACTTTTATTTTTATTTTATTGTATCTATACTCAAATACTTGGGGTCAGGCATTGGATACACAGGTTAAAGGAATTACCTTGTGATAAAATGATTAAATTCACACTCTATGCATTTCAGACCTAAGGCTTCCATGTACACTGCCCTTCCCCACAGGACCTGGGATATTAGCTTTATTGATGATCTTAGTGACCTTCACTCTAGCACAGATGGGAAATAACCTACCTCCATGCAGCATTTGAAAGAAACTAATATTAATCTACCAACAGTAGTTCATATTTCCCATAATGCTCTGTGCCTCATAGCCTCTGTCACATCCATTCACTCCTCCCTTTATTTAATTAGAAGGGAAATCTCGATTCACATCCAATTTGAGCACGATACCCCTTGAGCATGACACCTCACCAAGCTTTTAATAAGCAGGATCCACAGTAGCCAACTGGCTTATTCAAGCAATGCAACATATTTCAGCCAGTGGAAAGAGGTCCTGCTTTAATGACTCTAACCACCTGAAAGTAAGCTATGGCAGTGGCACACACTGGTGTCATAAAAAAGCACACTGGTCTTGTAAATTAATCTTTGATAACAAAGTGGGGCGAACTCACACAAACACATGCGGCCTGATCCAGTACTGTGCTGGCAGTCCAGCAGTGGAATTATGGATGAATTGCTATGGTCCAAAAAGTTACTGCAGGCTGAGGATTTCAATTCAGCAAGAATGGATACATTTGAAATTGAGGAAGAATGATACACTGAGCCAATCTATCAATATCATGAAGTATTCACAAGCATGGAGTATTATCTAATAAGTAGCTCATAGGTTATGGATTTTGTCTCATCTTCCCTGACTGTCTATACACTTTCAATTTTTAACTGGCATGTATTAATGTAATTTGGTGTGCAAAATGTAGATTAATGTGCATGGGAATCCCAACAGTTCTCAGGTGTGGAATCTAGTTGTTTTGAAGTCAAACAACAGCCAGAGAAAAGCTGGCAGTGAAGAAAGCACACCATCCAGCAGCATGTGTAAGTTTATGGATCCAGTGGGAACATAATGTACAGGAAATTACCTGTTATTAAATAAAAATAGTCAACTGGTGAAATAGATGCATGTGACATTTCGAATGACATTAAAATAAAACAACCAAAGTGTACATCATTTTAAGTATTTAAGTATTAAAACAAATTCTAAGCTTGATCACTCCTGAATTGATTTATATACTTAGTTGCAGTGCGTTCCATAAAGTTTTATACAACTGTGCAGTGGTGATCCTGTATAAGAAATTTTAAGCCAGTTCTGCCATGGAGAAAAATAAGTGGTTTTATATATATATATATATAATTTGACCAACCATCAACTCACAACAACATTTCTGAAATAAAGATAATGAGAAATATGTTGAGTATTGGGCAAAAGGTCAAGTTTTTTATAAAAATAACTGCCCTGACCAACTGTTGGAAAGATCTGCCAGCAATCAATGCATTTTTCTGACAAAGCAACCATCTTTTGTGTTGAGTAGTAGCTATGCCCTTATTTTCTACATACATCTGTGGCCTTCGGGTGCAGTGCTTTGTGAATGGGGCAATATGCATTGAGGATTTAATGAGTGAGATGAGCCATCCCCATGACTTACGCTCAGTCAATCTCCACTGTATAGATCTAGCAATACAGCCCAGTCCTAACCATTTCTCTGTTCCCAAGCCAAAGATTAAGAGGCAAGCTTACACAGTTTTGTTGACAGATATCAATAAATTATGAAATTTAAAAGTGTGGTAATTTATGTTCCACACACTTCCTGATTATGCAGTGAACCACAAGAACTTTATCTGTAATATCACTGCCTTCTGTAATCGATCTTGCTTCCTGCCTAGACCAGAATTTCATATATTTTATTTCTGACCTGAACTTCCCTGGCCTGTGTGTACCCATGAGGCCCATGGTTGTAAGGTCAGCATGTACACTACCAAGCATAGCAATTCACTACAGTTCATTCACATTTCACCAAACAATAACCAACTCAATGAGACAAACTTTTTTTGCACCACCGTACTGCTAACTAGTGTAATATGCCGGATTGACACATCATAAAAACAGAAAAGATTCTTTGCAGTAAAAATGGAAAAGGAGCTTTTGGATATGATCCCTATGGTGCATTTTGTGCTGGAACTGTATTTAAGAGATAATTACCAAAGGACTGCCAACATCCCTCTCAGGCTCGCAGCGCTGCCTTTAGGAGAGCGGCAGGCTTGTGACAGCTGCTGAGACTCAGGGGGCTTGGTGAGTCACTGATATGGGGCAGGAATGACATGTACACTTCATCTGTTATCCCCCAGGGCTGGAACACTCAAAGCTCACTGAACAAGACACTCTTTCAGGGAAAGGGAGAAAGTGAGGGAACACAAAGTGTCCCCTAAAAAGCAATGCTCAAACCAGCTCAAATTTTAGCAAGCTCTCTCTTCCCTTAAATCTTTTGAGGTTTGGAGCGATTTTGTATTCATGAATGAATGATTAGCATGAAGATTTCCTTTTACCACACACTGTGATGGGAGTTCACTACACAGCTCTTATAGTAAAGCTCATCAAGTATTTACTAAAACGTCTCAGTAAATGATATACAATAACAAAACAAATAACTTGAGGCCTCAAATGTAACCCCTGGTTCTCCTTTAAGAGTGGAAAATGAAGTTACCCTTCACCTTTCTGCAAACAAATTCTTCTGGCTTCAGTTTATTATTTTGGTAAGGGGGCATGTTCTTATGACCACGATTGCATTTCCTGAATAGAATCAAAGTTTTGCTAGAAAACTTTTTGTTTTAAGAATAAATTTTTCTAAAAATAATGACTACACTGTATTTTAGAGAAGTCATCCATATTTCCACAAATAAATCACCGCCACTGACAGAGACTTTGTTGACACCAGGTTGCTAGCCTAATTGCCATCCATCACTGGGATTGATAAGAAACTGAATACATCAGCAGCTTTGGTGGTTTTCTATTCCAAGGTTTATTAGTAATATTGGAAGCATAATTTACACAAATGTATCACACAACCACAGGAAACGTGTCACATGTACATATGTAGCCTTGACTGATGTTATATTGTGAAAAAGGTTAATTACAATATCTTTCAAAAGAAGCAGAATCACTCAAAACTATTTCTAATAATGTCTCAGAATATACAGATGTTGCATTACTTGAGTTCTGAATGATGAAATTCCACAAAAAAAAATCTATAAACAATGATTGGCTATTTAATTGAATCAGCACTGTAATTACCAGGGAATTGAAACTGATATTGACTGACATTGACATTGACAATTGAACGATGATAATATGGCAGCCATATGATCAGTTCAGGTTTCACATTCTTTAAGTAGATATAATTACTTTAATATAAATATTTGATATAAGTAGATACAAATGCATTAATAAAATAAGAGATATGTAAACCTTAAAAACTGCAGAAAAGGAGAGGAATTAGAATATACATTAGCATCTACAAATGTTAATCATGCAGTGTTTTGTCCATGTGCTAAGCTTGCATAGCTGTACTAAAGGAAGACAAGCTCCAGATTGACCGGTAGGGGTCACTGGTGAGTGATGAGGAACAGACATGCCAGCTAAACCCTCTCCTCCTTAACTGGCATCATATCCAACTATGCGTCATTCTGCAGGTCTGCTGGCCTCGGTTGGCACTGCCATAGTCCAGAATCAATACCAGACCATGGGGTCCAGTCACACTCTGGAACACTGCCTTAACAGGATGAGCCACCCAGTGACACCTGTCATATGGTGTTTTGAATTAAATATATTAGTCACAGAATGAAACAATGATAGTACACAACAGATGATGCAACCTTTCCATTTCTGTATCAAGAATAGCTAAAAACTGCTTGTGAACTGTTTTATATTTAAATGTGTGGACCGAGGTTAGATAATATGCAATACTACTCAGACACTACCTCAGGTATGTATAATTGTCTAATATTACCAAGCTAAGGCTGGATAAACCTTTTTGCTCAGTTTAGTTTTGGGGAAGCATAGCTTGTAAAATCATTCCCTATTGTACAATTGTGTGCCTCTGACCTAGGATCAGATAAGTCAGCCCATTCACAGATTAGGGGAGGGACTAACAGGGTTATGGTTTGAGTGAATTTGTTGATGTAATTCTGACTGTTTGAAATGGCCTGTTAATCTTTTAATGTTCAACAGCCAGTAGTGAACCGTCTTTAGCTAATATGCTAGTGTACTAGTCATGCAACAGTATTTATTGACATCTTCTTTTATCCTCTTATTTCTGCCAGTTTAATGGGTCTGAAGATCTGGGGGTCTTCAATGCCAATGATATTTTATGTATAAATGCTTTATACTTTTTTCAAACTGTAAATAGCCACAACTGTCTTTTCTGGAAACATTTTACTTTCCCTTTTCTGGATGGATTCTCATGCAAAAATATCCTATTTGACACTTAACAGCGCTTGTGCAGATACTCATCAAAATGTAAGAGCAGTTTATTTGCATCTGCCCTGAGGAGACTGCCACAGGCCTCCAGTTCTGCTTTTGCACAATGATTTTCAAGGTTTCCTTTGCACCAAATATACTTTTATACTGCACAATTACACTGCCAGCAGCTTTATTATATCTTAGAATGCAGAAACGCTGGCGTTAACATGACAACCTCTACATGAATTTAATGGATGAGATGCCATGATGAAATTGGCTTTCTATGGACATATGTCCTAAAATAAAAAATGAATAAAATGCACACATCAGGCAGAGTCTGGAGTGTTTGGGCTGCTGCAGAAACAGAGGAGTCTGGGCTGATATTCAGCGTGTTTTAAAGCTGAAGAATTCTATATGCCCCCTCCACATGACTCCAAAAGAATCTGATACTGCATGGTTCCACTTACTGGTCAGTGATTGTATCCAAGAAGGTTATAAAACACTTGCCACAACTTGAGGGAACACAAAGATAACATTTCTTTCCAGCAGTTCAGCTTTTGCCTTCCATTTACGGTGTGTGTCATTTAGATTGGTAAATGCTCACAGATAAATCCTCATGCTTGTACCATGGCTCAGTAAATCTCCACAGCTTCACAGATCAACACCCGTACTCCATTATGCAATTTCGATTTGGTTCTCAAATCTTTCATATCATTTCTCTCTTATTCCCTACAGCAGGGAGCAGGTGTTGCCACATTTGATTGTTGGTTATTTTTAATTGTTTTTTAACAGTCCTTCGCAGCTCAGAATAACATATTGAAGTCATTGGGATACGCTTCTAAACAATTTGATATCCACAACTTGCTTGAAAGCGGTATGCTGCTGCAATAAGTACAACCTCAGTGCTTGTGTTAATGCAAAGGGACAATTAAGTGTTTTGTGTAATTTTCATTGCAAGTAGCCATGGATACATTTATATAGGTCTATTATTCTCATTCAACAAATACACTGTGCATACTTCAAAGGTTCAAGTGATATTTAGTCAAATGCAATATTAACTGAATCTTGTGGCTCAATATATATTTTTGTCAAGGTTTTCCAGGATGGTTTTGTAACCATGGCAACAATTGATTATAGTTATGCTGCTTTAACTATGATTTCATTAAGCTATAACCTTTTCCAGTGATCTGGTCAGAAGCAATGCATTCATTTTCCTGTTATGATTATCACTGGCATTAGCAAGTAAACAAAAGTGAGAACAGCAAGCGAGACTGAATAAAACTACAGGGAGCATTTTCAAGCCTGCTCTTTAGAGCACAACACCCATAGCTATAAATGCTGTCACAGAGTTGTGTATGATAAAAAGGTGAATTATTCCTAGTGGGCCAGTCTGGGCTGTCCTGTGACTTATTAATGCAGCACCTAATAAACAGGATTAACTGCAAGACCATAGATAATGATACTTAGGCCTACGAGAATTTTGCCTGTGGGTAAGGCTCGTTGTTTTCAGGTGAATGCAAGTAATCAGTTTATTAAAATAACAATGCAACGCTCTTGGAGAAAATGTATTTTAATGTGAACTTTTTACATTGCTTTTCAGTGTGGGCTTTGTTCATGAAACAGTGCATTTGAAAAGGGGACTTCAAACCTCGTCATTTACTACATCGTGTTAGGTCCTGAGTTGTGAAAGTGGGAAATTTTTACCAAAATATAACTGCAACCTCATGCAAACTAAACATGATTGGTTCCTGAAAACATAACATCGGCGTGAAAATCGGTTTTAACCTAACTGCCTTAAAAAAGAGTCCAGGTCGTTTTGGGGAAAATCAGTGATCATTTTAATCAAAATAAACTGTGGACACCTGGATGTGCTTGTTCAACATCCCATTCTATTTTTCACTGTGTGTTTGCATTTTGTGTTGAAATAACTCCAATGCAATTTATGCATGCTCTCTTTTCACTGTCACACTTATGCCGTGAACACCATTTAATGCATGTGTCACCAATTCTGTGACAGGAGCTGTTCTTGAGTGTCCTCTGAGAATGACCCTGTTAATTACAGTTCTTCTTGAGCCATATTCCAGTGGGTGGATGCCCCGATTGTGCAACTCGATCCACCACTTTCAGTATTCAACATCCACAATTCTGAAAGATTACAAACTCATAAACAATCCACTTAACCTCAGGGCAGGTTTTTCAAATATTACACATATATTACATATATATTTGACAGGGACATATCTGTTTTAATCATTTTTATAACAAAATTTAGCATATGGTTGCAAGGGCATGGTTATAATGATTGTTGAATATCTTAGAAGATCAATTTAGCAGTTTAATGTGACAATTGCTCTTACTCATTTATTTTTGATTCATTGACAAATTACATATGTTTGAAGCAAGAATTTTAGTTCATTGAAATAAATTGTGAATGACTTGGAAAAAAATCTCAGAAGTTACAGAGATCATTTAAAATGAGACAACCAGACAGCCAATATAGTATAATACAATACAAAATATTAAATCAAACATTATCTGCTCTTTTCCTTTGCTTGTGGTATTCCCCTGAAGTTTGGGGAGCAGATGACATTTTGAAAAACTGAATGCTGAAAAGAATATGAAATGATGCACTTTAGTAGATTGGCAAAATGTGGCCTTTGAGATCTTTGTTTTGAGGTTTTTAACCACTTCCAAATTATAAATTGTATTCTTAGCCTTTCAATGTCGATCTCTTGGGTTCATTGCCAATAGATTGTGCATAGCTGTATTTTAGAAACCAAAAAGTCAAGGAACTATTCTTGCATTCACCATAGAGACATAGATCATCATACATAATTTCCTTTCAGCCATTGTTGACTCCCATTTTATCTCTCTCTCTCTCTCTTTAATGAATCTGTCTGTGATAGAGAGAGAGAGAGAAAGAGAGAGAGAGTGAAAGAGAGAGAGAATGGGAGTCAACAGTGGCTGATATAAATAAGGGGGAGCTTATATTAGTTCTAATATCAAAAGTCAGATTTGATTTGTGTATATTCCATTATGGTAAATGTTTACTGGGATGACAACAGGTCAGATTTGCTGAACCTTACTTCTCATATGGGCCTTTGTGTGGGCATATATTGTGTGACCACAAGGGGCTGTTCTGGGTGGGAAAAGACAGTCAGACTAGAGCAAAGGGCACCTATATTAAAATATAAGCCAAACAAATGAAAGTGCAAAGCTCTGTGGAGGTTTAAGTAAAGCAGGCAGCTGCTAGTTTTAGTGCTTCTTGGAGTTTTAGGACAGATTAAATCAACCCGCAGAAAACAGGCACAATCCCAGAGGCAATGCATGCAGATTTCTTTCCATATTGAAATAAACAGGATTGTGAGAGGAAGCTGCCTTCATTTTGATTAGGTTTTGTGTAATTGTTGTAAAGCAAAAGCAAACACTCATCTGACTTGTCATTTCGGAAAAGTGAGCAGAATATTTTTATTCAATCAGGTTTCTCAATATAGAAATAGAAACAATGTACAAAGTAGAATGTTTTTCATTGCATTTGATAAATTCACAATTACACAATACTTAATATAGCTTTCATAGAACAAATGACAGAGCATGCTTCACAGCATAAACTAGAGAAATTAAATGTAAATTTATAACTGATATATTTTGAGAATTTAATGGATAAAGAATAACAATGAGAAACAAATGTTCCACTGACATGGTATGTAATGAAACATTTTTTATACAAGTAAATGTACTGTGTTAAGGGTTTGTTGGGGACATTTTTTGTCCTCTCACAGAAAGGAATTATAAATCAGGTTTGGAGTTAGAGACCAGAATTTCCGTAGAAAAAAATTCAGAAAAGCTGAGCACAAAGGCAGATGAGCTACGTGGTGTTCCTGTATGGGATCAGAAAGGTTGATGTGATAGGTTGAAGGGATGTCAGAGAATAATTCTCCCAAACTTTAGTTTTAACTCAAATAACAAACTGACTGATTACCCTTCCAATGTCATATAAATTCATATACCCTGAAATTTCTTTCTCTTCGTGTTATTACATTCACTTATTCAATTCTCCCACCAGCGCAGTTTTTCTGTATTACCAGAAAAATACAATTAAGTTGTTTACACGATACGTGTTTTTTAGCCTTCCCATGAAAGCATCATAATGAATAAATAAACAAATAAAATTTCATATTGTGTTTGCAATACAAAATTGCAAACACAATACCCGTCCCGGGTCTTTGGGTCAGTCAGGCACTACTAGGACATTGTGTGGACATGTGTCCCTGCTGGGGTTTGCGCTTGGACACATACACTCCTACAGAGCTCATGCTGAATTCAGGGCACATTTCACATTTTGCTTGTAGGGATATATTTTAATGTAGCGCACTGAAATCTGACCCTGCAAACAAAAGGTCAGGTGATTAAAACTGTGACTCTGTCAAAATGAGCTTATGTTAAAGCCAGGGTATCAAATGTATGTAAAGTATATGCTGTATGTGTAAATTTACCAAGCAACACATCAATGCTTGCTCTTCTTCTTGCCCTAAAGATTTGTTCCTTAGAGGATGAGAAAAAATAAAACAGCTCTTGACAATGACATTTGTTGGATGTTTCACGCACCCTTAGTCCCATAATAACATCCAAAGAATAAATCTGCTTTATGGATTATTATATTTCAAAGTCAAGCTAGCAGAGTCTTATTGGATATCTATATAATTGCATGCACCAAGTATTTCTACCTCGAACCATTGTTAATTATGTATATGTATGTATATAACTTATTTAATCTTAATTGTGTGTGTGTGTGTTTTTTTACACATACTGGGTTGCATATTCATAGTTAAAGGCAGACCATTGAATGAATGAAATAATTGTTTGGGTTTAATGGGTAATGTGGTGTTTATCCTTGCTTTCAAGTGGGCCACCATCACATATGGAGTAAACAGCGGGCAGTATAACATTTAATTTACTGCCAACTAAATAGGTCACTGAAAGACAACAACAACTACCACTATTCAGACATAAGCACACAGACACACACAGGCAGGCACACACACACACACACACACACACACACACACACACACACACACACACACACACACACACACACACAGAAGCAGCGCAATTCGTTGGCCTCTTGATCTTTGTTGTATCTTCCAGCGTTGCGTCCTTTTTTATGCCCCACACAGGTAAAATATACTTTGTGCCCACATTAATTAGGCATTCAGCTCTTGATTGGTTCATTTGCTTAGTGCCAGCACAAAGGAGAATTAATTGCTTAGCACCATTCTGTAAAGCTCATTAATTTTCTTTTGATGTTGTTGTGAGTACATGCAAGGATCCCGTCACTCTGACATGGTCCTGTCCTCTTTAAGGTGTGAAGAGCTGAGTAAACAGACGTGCTGTGATTTCCAGCCATTGTAATTTGAGTAGAGTAGTTACCAGCAGCACAGCAGCACAAAAAAGGGCTACAGGGCATCCCAGTACCATTGAAGACCAGACTCTTACATCTCCCTCTTTTCAGCATGTAGCTCTACATACTTTCAGACACAACTTGCACAGCTCATCTATGACTGCATCCCAGTCTGCATCTGTCCATGAGCTGCAGACTGCCAAAAAAAGACCTGAAACCAGATGGTGCCGAGCAGGTGTTAATGACAAACCAACAATAACACCCCCGCGTCCAGAACCACACTGCTGCCCTCCAATATATCGCTGCAGGATGCTGTTCTTGACCTTTGTTTAGTTCAAAAGCTTTTTACTACTCGTACGAAAACATCTACGGGGAAGGAACGGGCTGCCCTGTCGTCAGGTGAAGTTATCCTGCAATTGGATCTTATTGCCTGCAGAAACACTCCTGGCCATCCTCTGTCTCAGTAGAGGACTTGCTTTGACAAATGCGATTAGCAGGCTGGTCCACTGCCTTTCAGGTATTCTGGGGATATTTCACTTCCAGACTTCTAACATTTTTAGATCAATAACTTATTCTCACTGTTTGCTTGACTGTCTGTGTACGAATGTTTGAGTGTGCATGCCCATGTGTGTTTGTGTGTGTGTGTGTGTGCATATTTTTTCTTGGTCTTTCTTTTTGTATTTTTGTTTTGAAGGACAGATATTTGACTTCCAAAGTGGCTGCTGAAGGATGTGCCAGGTAGCAGCAGTTTTTGGAACAAGGTGATGGCCTGCAGTCAGGGCTTCCGGCCTGAGAGAAGCTCTGCACGGGCATCCTCCCAAAGCCCTTACACTGCACACGGCTCCCCCACGGCTTAACAGGGCAGACGGCATGCTTCCAAAGACTGGAGTGTAGTTCTGTCCCTCACACTCTTCTGGGCTGAGTCACGCTGCCCCCATTCAGTAGCTCACCAAGGACCTGAATAAATGAGATGCTGACATAATTACAGTTCACGTTCATTGATTTCTTTCACCATGTGCCCAACCACCCCTTCTGGTCACAAGCAGCTAAGTACATTTACAATTTCCATAAGGCATCAATTAGTTTAGTAACAGCAGGATATTGGATATGTCTATAAAGTCCATGGGGTCATTCATTTTCATGCAGTACAATTACAGTTTTTGGAGCATAAATGAAATAACTTTAAATCGTGGTTCAGGTCAGACAATTCTTAAAAAACCTCATACATACTTGTAAATACACCAAATTATACATGAGAGATATACTAAGGCAAACTCATCCATGTGTGAAGAACATTTTTTTGGTGAAATTCGTTGTCACATTGTTGTAGAGGGTTGTTTAATTTCATTTTATTACTATTTTTTAAAGTTTAATTAAAAAACTGTTTTGTAAAACTAGCCATGCATAATGTCTCCTGCCAGGAAGAGGAATTTGGGAAATTGTTACTGGGAATTGATTGTATATTTACATCTAGCTCCAAATCATTCATCCTGAAACACCTCTTGAAATATGCCTGGGCTGTAAGACTGTGGTTTAAACCAGAGCTAAAAGAGGGCAAACCGGCTCATGCGCTGACCACAGCAGCAGGGATAGTGTTGGATAGGGTTGCAGGCCAGCTTCAGGCCAGGGCTAGAGGGCAGCTGGGACATAGTTAGCTTTACTGCACTGGTGAGACAGGGTGGGTTTCAGCTCGTCAGGTGAGTCATTGCTGCGCTTGCTCCTCCTCAGGCTGCCAGGTGCACCCAAGTGATGCCCTGCCCTGCTGTGTATGTGGTGTGGAAAACAGTCACTGGCTTGCAGGCAAGTGCATTAAAACGGAGCACACTTGAGCAGCTGCAGTCCTCCTGGGGCCCAATGTGGATGGCACAGTGATGACTAATGTGTGGCTTCACACTGTGAGGAATAAAACTTTTAGAAACACAGAGAAACAGTGAAAGGAACAAAAAGTAATTGGTTAACCATTTTTTATATTGAATTGAAATGAAATGAAATTTAATTGAAATACATTGCAGGAAGTACATTCAATTTGAAGTCTTCACGTAACAAAAAGTAAAACTTTAAAAACACCAAGTTTTTGTTATTTTTTATCCTAGTCTACATTTCATACATGATGCATTAATGCTTGTATGCTTGTAGTAAATATTTAAATATAAAACCTTGAATTCTATCTGTTCAAATTAAACATTTCAATGTACTTTAAAACTTTGCTGATTAAAAACCATAACTCATGAAGCTGTGGTTTTTTCCCAGATATCCAGATATCAGGTTCCATTGCAGGGAAAATAAATTAATAATGCCATGTATTTGTTGTTGAACTGCTGAACTTGGAGGTAGTGGGAAGAAGAGCTTATAATCTTGAATTGTTTATAACTATGTCTGCAATTAGAATACAAAAATTGAGAATAGACAATGACCTTAAGCAGAGCAGATGAGGTCAGCAGACTCTCATTACTAAGTCAGAGACATACCCTCTCACAGCTCATCTTAAGGTCATCTTCTGATGATTGTAGCCTGTGTGAAAAGGACAATTCACCACCAGGAATCTCAAATTTTAAAACTGTCATCCCCTTCTTTTGAGATAAGTTGTTCCCTTTTTATGCTCACAGGCATTAATTACATTCCACAGGTAACATTTTAAAATCATTTCCTGATTTCAGTCATATTATCGCATCAATCTCCTCACTAGAGTGCTTTGTAGGACTGCTTCTTCTTCCCTCTCTTTAATCTATGTGTGCACAAAAGACCAAACCTGACATCATGGCCCATTGTTTTTGAGTAGGTTTGTTGTCGGTTGTGGGACGTTTTATTTCCTCAAGGGTTCATAGTTAATTAACATGGTTCAGAAGACCGTAACCTGGTGTCAAACAAAGGAATTGTATCAAGCAAATTAACAGCGCAATCAAGAAAAGACATTTCAAGGCTGTCATATTGCTACATGCAACAAGCATTGTGAGGAGATGTTAATTAATGGAAGGTCCATGATTTTTTTGTCTTCGCTCTAATTGGTGGGGATCTCCTACCGTAACTGAAGGTGTCTAGGATGTGCTTGCCAAACTGCAGAGTGAGAGGTTGTCCTGGTGATAAGCCGGGTAGTGTGTGCTGTTCACTTGGTGCTGTTGTTCATGCATGCTGGGAACATCAGAGAAACCAAGGAGATGAGAGCTGCAGTGGGATCACAGAGCAAACTATGACAAAACATGATCAATCATAATACTTTAAAGACATGTTTCATATTGCTGGGTATGAATTCTCATAAACTATATTATGGGGTGTGGGGGTCAATGTGTAAGTCAATGTGGTATATTATTACAGCAGAAACTATATAGACTGCATATATTATATCTGTGTTGTTCTGGGCAAAGACCAGGTAAAATAATATTTCAGCTTTTTAATCTCACAATTTTCTTCAAAATCAAAAAAAAAAAAAAAAAAACATATAAATCAAAACTATATACCTGAGTTGTGACTGCTCTTGTGAAAGCCTGCTTTTCACTAAGATCTGTTGCTTCATTCTCCTTGGCTATTATGGACACTGCAAAGGCTGATATTTACCGCAAAAAGATATTGAGCCCCCAGGCACAAACCAAATCATTTCTCATTGCTTGTTATGGCAGTTACAGAGAGTCAGCAAGAGCATGACTGAGCGGGGATTGTTTAAAATTTTATCCCTCAATGCATTTTTAAATAAGCAAGAGGCTGGCAAAGTAGAAATCACTGAGAATAAAATAACACAAAGTGCGCAAATGCTAATTAGATTTACGTATGTATTGATTCTTTCTCTGGGACTCAAAGGAGGGAATCAAGAGACATTACCATCACTGGCAGTTTAGGCAGACATGATAGGAGTTTCAGGAGAGAAATGGCACAATGGGACCATTGCTTTAAACCCTGTGTGTGAGCTTTTCAACATACACATGTAATGAGACCAGTGGCAGGCCAAGATTACTTCAACAAATTGATTGATAGACACTCTCCATGTAGTACAGCGCTCTTTGAGCCCATAGTTATTTTAATAGTAAGTTGCTTGATTACTTTCCAAAAACAATGTGGTTTCCAGTGGCAGACAAAAGTAAATGGCTGGCTAGTGTATGTGTTGCTAGGGTCATCTCATCAAATACGACTAACCAAGGTCATGAGTACAATTCCTCCAATCTTGGCCTTTGCATAAAATAAATATATGAATTTAATGTCAATAACAGCTTAATTCATTACAACTACACCTTATTTAACCACCTTTATTTAACCACATTCATGAAACAAGTAACAGTCACAAATGAAAACTGTAATTTTTATTTGTCAAAAACTGATAAGCTACTATCAACCATTCAGAGAATGTCCCCTACTGTTACATTACTTCACTGATGTGCATCATGTCGAACAGAAAAAAATGGATGTGATATCAGAGCCTTTTTAAAGAACCAGAGATGTATTGTAAGAAACGTGTGCCAGCCTAGTACAAATTGGCTATACCTGGCTAAACGCTTAGAAATTAAAAACACTACAGTGGTAATTCCAAATCTTTGGCAAACTTGAAGAACTGAAAAGAAGTGCAGAGAAATGGCTCTAATTTTATCTCCTTGGGGGTGTGTTCATGTCTAAACTACAGCTGCATTGTTGCATCATACATAAAAGAATGCACAGCAGCAACGTGTTTCAATTTGTATTTACTAATCAGTAAGCATGTTGGGTCTCTCTCTCTTAATGACATGATATGTACCAATGCGATTTTATTCATTACTAAGTTTAGATAACTAAAGGCTTTCAAAAAGTGGTGGGAACGAAATGGGCCTCAGCAAAAAGTGTGGGGACATGTCCCCAGCGTACCCCGCATAGATGACACCTATGCTAGCCAGGGTGTTTTAACAGTTGTTCATCCATAGCATAATGTATTCATAAATCCAACAAATGCAGGTCCATGCTTAGACTCCTTATTAATCTATAAATAAACATTTGTAGGTAGGTGGAAGCATTGATGTATGGATAAATGTATGAACAGAAATTATATTCTTTCAAGAGGGTCTTTTGTCCCTCTATAAAAATATAAACTACTTATGTTCAGAAATGTTCTCAAACTTGATATTATACTCTTTAAAAAAACATGTAAGGCCCAGGAATAATTAATGAAACATTCCCATTACACCATGATAAAGCAAAGCTAGGTTCAGTAATCTACCACTTTTCTTAGTTTTTTCTCACCATGAAATGTAATTCATATGATAATAAGCTTGGGAAAGGAAAATGCAATAGAATATTAATTAAAACCAAAACTAAGTTAACATCATTTAAAATAAAACACACACAAAGATGCCAGATGAGGGCTACAACCTAGCCAACACATTCAATATCACCTAAGAATGTTGCATAAGTACAAATACAATGACTATAACATTAAATATTATAGAATGGAAAATTTAACAATTATATACAGTTCCTTGTACCAAGGGCTACATTCACCAAATTCTGTCATATCAGATCCTTAGCATCAAGTTAATCTACCCATGCGTGTCATCACTCAGATGGATTTCTCGTCCCTCTTAGAGCTCTATTAATGCATCTGAATGCTCACTCATTCACACACAGACACAAACACTCACTCATACACATATGCACATGCACACACATGCATGCACACACAGCAGCACTGTAGAAGAGACCTGTCTCTGGCCTGAAGTGCCCTGCTACAAATCTTTAATTAAGTATTCAAGTCATATTCCAACCAGGATTCACCTAAGTTGGCTTCTCAGAAAAGACATGTTCATTCTCATAACCTTCTCTTCAACTGATATCCTTCCCCCTTGACCTGAAAAATACCCTCAATGGCTAGGCAATAAAATTGCTGCAGATACTTTACAATTGGGCCAACCTCAGAACTCAGAATAGGATGTTACAAGATTGTTTAAAATCATCTTTGACAAGTTAACCATCATGGTCATCAGAAGACACATCTCGCACTTAATAACTTAGACCTCACACACCCTCTGTAGGTCAGTCTTCCCTGTTATTTATCATTTATAGGTAAATGATATGAGGGTGAATTGATGAGTATATCAGGGAGTATTGACTTTAAATAGTAAAATATAGCAACCTAAGAACACTAATGCATTCACCGAGACAGACTTAAACAGCAACAGCAGTGCACTGGGATCTGCTCCTGCATTTTAAATGAGGTGTACTATGCAGGATGTGCATATATATGTTGGGTGGTTTCAGCAGTTGTGCGTTAGCTGTGAAACAACATTGAGGAGACAAGCAACCCAATTTGTATTCAGATATAGAAAAACAGGAAGGAGACTCAAATAGATATGGGCTTGGAGAAGCATGACGAAACACCATATGATGGAATTATGCCCTCTGAGGCCCAAACCTCCATGGCGTGTGAAAATTGTCTAGATTTTTGGCAGTTACAGGTATTATCGTAGCTCTTGCTTACAGAAAACCATCAATATATGCACATGCATGAATGGGTATGATTGTGTATTTTCTCGAAACCCCCATGGACTGAGAAATGCAGCTGCATGCACATCCATTAAGGTGTACACATTAAGAATGCCAGCCTTTATTTTTCATTTATTAAGCAAAGCTAACATTGGCACTGTGCTGGGAAACAGATTCAACAGCACAAGCCATGATAATGTTTATTTTTAACTAAATGGAAGTTGTACATGAAGTGGTAAATATAAAAAGGGATAAATAGAACAGCTACATTGTAATTAAATAAAATCCATAACATGCATCTCCCTAAATGATTGTAATTAGTCACACACATTTCATTAGTCACAAATGCATTACACTCATATCTCTGGCCTGTGTTTGGATCTCAGAACTACAAACGGCCACACACACAAACACACACACACACACACACACACACACACACACACACACACACACACACACACACACACACACACACACACACACACACACACATCATTCTTTCTCTCTTTCTCTGTCACACACACACACACACACACACACATTCTTTCTCTCTGTCTCTGTCACACACACACGCACACACACACACACACACACACACACACACATATATGTATTTATGTATGTATGTATATATACCTCATATCATTGCATCCTCCAGCAGACAGACAGAATGGATTTATTGCTCACAGAAATAATTCTCTCTTTGATTTGACCACAGTGATGATTTCCCTGGTGCTCTCATCCACTACTGCCCCCTAATGATGCACAGGTTATCTCTCCTTTGTGTGACAGTGAGGGGGTGATGGGAGAGTTCACACATATTGCTCAAACCATGCTTTGCCTCATTGTTGAATGCAGTATAAGGTCATATAGTATGAAGGGTTCGATTACACTGAAAACGGTAAAGACGATTTGATCTCACCATGGAATTGAACAGTCCAGCAGATGGGGAATGGCACATGGCTGTCCTGGTCATCACTGATCAACAGTTGAACCAGATTGAATGTATCAGAAGTGACTGACAAACTGTGCCTGATGCACTCTCAACACTAACATTGCCTTCCCGCTATGCAAAAGACCTTTTTCTATTCATTAGGTTCATAGGAACTGTTACCTAAACATATCTTTTATTTATTTGCAAAACACTAAAAAGTGTGTCGGTGTGAGTTGGTCCCCTCTGTCATTTCTTGTCACGCTACTTGAACTTCGCCCTTTATTTCAGGCTTATTTACACCTTCTCTCTGTTTCCAGGCCAGCCCTCCTCCTGCTCCAGCCAGACACTGAGTGATGAGTGGAGAGAGTGATGGATGCTTTTGACTCTAAATCGGGTTAATGTCGGAGCCTCAGTTGCCAAGGATTAGGTGGATTTCACCCTTTCCAGGGGAGCCAGACTGTGCCTGGAATGCCAAGTGTGGCGATATTAATGCCTGTCTAATTGGTGAATTCATCAGTGCGCATTGTCTGCAAAGAGCAGCACTGCCAGACCTTGAAACGTCCATCATTACTACTAATTGTCATGGCCATGTAACTTATTGACCTTTTAACGTGTGCTGTAATAAAAACTTCTTTCCTGCACCTGGTCAGACGGGGAGCCTCTATTGGGTTTCGACTCGGGCTCTAATTGTCTCTGCGCCGGTTCTTATTGGTGTCATCAGATAGCCTCCTCACGGGCCGGTAATCCTGTGACCCATGGAGAGATGGGATAAGATGCAAGACATGTTTTTATTAGGTGCATGCTGCTGTAAATGAATGGATTAGCTGAACTGCTGAGAGGACTGGAGTGATCACCAGAGTGCCGGTGGGACTGCAGTGGAGAAAAGAATCCACATTTGTAGCGTATGATGCGCAGTACAGACATCGCCTTTTCATCCATGTGCACAGGGAAATACTTTGCTAAACTCTGCTTTTTGCAATATAAGATGTGTAAATTTTAAATAGAGCACTAACTGACATGGAATTTAGAGAAGTCACTGCATCCTCAAGCCATAATTTCACAATTGACAGATTTATAAAAAGAATCGTCTTTCAAATGCTGAAAAAAGGCCTTGAATGCTGAAAAAAATAACTCATTAGTAACATTAATAATGTCATTGCATGGATGACTATGATGAGCTGTCATGCAATAATATACACAGCTTTGATTAAATTATTCTTTGACAAAAACAAATGGGGTACATTGATAGTCTTACCAGTGTTGAGTATGTGGAAAATAGTCTCACAAGCAATACATAAATACATATTTTTCTCAACATTTTCTGCTCCATCAAAATTACTTAGCATAACTCATTCTCCATGAGCATTTAAAATTCTGGAGAATGAGATGGAGAGGCGTCACACTTATCCTTTGTTAATTAGAGGCATATTGGAACTTGAACTATGCCAGTGTGGAATAAAATTTGCATTATAAATAGAACTGTAATAAGATTCTTTACACCAGGAATAAGCACACAGTTCTGTGTTGTTCGTCCTTATTTCATTGTTTTTATACCAATTATACCAATTTCATACCATTGTTTTTTTTTATCAGTTTCAGTTCACTATATATTTAAAGACCTAGCCAAACATAGAAGCACACACAGCATTACACAGTTTAAAAATGTTGAAAACTGTTTGTTTACTGTTATAGTTAGGTGGAGTGTAGCTACTACCCTGGAGATAAAACTATTTGCTAAAAACCCACTAAAAATGTATATTATTGTGAAAATGTGTAATTGCCTACTTAATGAAATAATAAAGATACATATGTCTGAGCTATTTAAGCAAACATTGGCCATGTTTGATTAATGTGAAAAACCTGTTCATTAGAAAAGGACATGTAAAAAAGCAGAACAGATGTTTTGGGTAATGGGAGTAGGCACAGGCCAGTGTCCTCAACAGGAACCCTTCGTGTGTTCCTTTTACTGTGTCACTACGAGTTCAAAAACTGCTCAATCAAATCTCCTTGTTATGGAAAAGGGATCTGGGTGACTGAGCGCTCTGAGGTTTAAAGAGCAGCAAATGGCTTTTTTCAGAAAGCCTCAGAAACCATGGTCTACCTTCATTGCTCAAGATTGCACGTTTTCTTCTATGCGCCTGGAGAGACAAAGCGGCCATAAGATATTCCTCCTCCTCCCCACGTAAAGAGAATAATGCCGCTACCTAGAACCAAATCTGATATTAAATGCAATGCATTGTGAATGATCTGAAGGCAGGGAGGATGAGCTTCCCAGAATAGACGCTCCTCTGGGACAGGAGTGTGTGGGTGAAGCTGATGCCTGCGTGTGCTTATTTATGGAAGCCGTTTCATAATGCATCGAGGATATCCCTTTGATAAGGAAGAGCATCGCTCTGATAGCACCAGCAGTTCACCACCAACAGCCACAACAAAAATGAATGGGGGGGAAGGGGGTGGGCAAAAACCACTGAAAGACTAAACATAATCAAAAATTAGGTATTAATTGGAAAGGAGGGACATTGAAGGTGCATGCATGAGTGAAAAAGGACTACAGCTCACTCCAATTAAGAGCAAAACGATCATTAGGGACAGGTCAGGGTGGAGAAGGTATGCTGCGCACACACCAGATGGGCTTTCAGGATCACAATGTTTTAAAGACATGGTGATACTCCTCCACTTCGTTTCCCTCCCCTTGAGGCCTCCTGTTGTTCTGATATTGCATGTTCAATGCTGCATCCACCAGTCTGTGGAAAACATGCATGGCATGTGTTGAAGATTAAAAAATTCCTTCATCTTTTAAATGCTGCACACCAACAGAATATTGCAGTATGGATTAAAAAAACCTGCATAACCAGGACTCTACTTGGCAACAGAAACAACAGACAGTCCATTTGCAGAATGAATACACAAATGGTATAAAATTCCAGTTTGCCCATTGGGGCTTTGTATCAATTAAACATGGTCACAGCTGGGCCTGCAGACAGCACTATCTTTTATCTTGACAGAATTTAATAAACGTGCATAGTAACTCTTTTTTAATAACTGTAAATTATGACTGCAATAAACTGGTTATAAAAGTGCCTTTTCCACTATGCTCATAGGTACTATTATTTGTTTGTTTTGTGATTTTTGTCAGCAAGAGCAGTTTGCAAGGTTTCAACTAAATTGCTGTGTTTTTCTCAATAGAAAATCACATGCATTGCCAGAAATTAGACATGCCAGATCCCCACATTCTTCATCAATATGCCTGTGATTGGTTCATGGATAATGTCTGCAGGGACACATCACAGAATGTCGCATGCCTCGGCCCTCCTACATCGCAGCTTTCCACATCGCAGCTTTGATTTTTTGTGGGTCAGCAACAAACAATTAAATTGGAATTTTTTGGGAGCTTTGTGGCCTTATACAGGAAATCGTGTAGCACAGAAGACAAAGTGCATAGCAGATGAAAAGTAAAGAAAACGTAAAAACGTAGGCTAGCATAGATCCAGTACAGTAGCTCGTTAATTTCAGGTATTCTGACATAAATTGTATTTTTAATGTTTGTTATGAAATTCTTTGTTATATTTTTTTTCTCATATTTTTACTGGCCTTAATGTATGACCAAATACCCATCCCAAATAGCCTTAAAAACATCCTAAAACTAGTCAAATCTCCCTGAACCCTCCACTGGAGGTGCTCGCTTTGCTTCACTACGCTTGTATGCTCGCCTAGGGGGGCCAAAAATTTTACACGGCAAAATTTCCCATGTGAGTAAGGTCCACAGTCATGCCTTTGTTTTTCAGTGCACTACCACTAGAGCTCACTCTAGATCAATGATACTCAAGACTATAAAAGAAGAAAGGAAGAAAAGCAATATCATTTTTATAAACGATGCAGAACAAAATATTGAAACTGGGTCTTCAATTTTAGTGTATCCTCTCCACATTTACTATACGAATAAAACATCTTAGATGCTTCAAGGGAAGAATGGGTTTACTCCCCAATCATCATGTAATTGGCAACGTCCCTCTAAGAAATGAGTCTTCTTATCACCATTCAAAAACACGGCCATCAAATTAGTTCTAGGTTTTGCCTTGGATAAGGACTTATTGACGATGATTTCATTCCTTGGTCTAACTGACAGTGCTGGATTTCATTATTTCCTGGACAGATTGGACTGTAAAATAATCACTCAGTTAGAAAACGATCTTCTTGGTATGATTTTTATTAATGTCTGATAGCTCTTCTTTGGATAACTCTTTTGTGTTCTACATAGCCCTTCAGTTCATGCTTAAAGGGTAAAGACCAAAAAACACCTTTTGACATTTGAATCCTGGTACCTCTCTCCATTCTGTGAATTTCATTTGCATGAATATTTTGTTGCTAAAGCATGGTTTTGTTCTGCAGCTTTTTCTTTTTAGCCATTACTTAACTGGGGCTATGCACAATGATATTCCTACACCTCCTTTTTTTGCATTTTCAGGTAACCTTGACTGTGTTGCACACAGCTCTTTCAGTATGGCACAGTACAAATCGATTCCTTTAAAGAGCTAGGAGAGTGACTCATGCGCAAGCAGTAAAGTTTTGAATTCCAAACTTTTTTTCTCTGTTAATGTCCAGACTAGCCTGTTAGTTAATAATTGGCCGATAGGAAAATTATGCAGCTGACTTGTTTCTGGAATTGTTAATTGTCATCATTATAAAACAGAACATTTGTAAGAAGATACAAAAAAATATATATAAATGGATGCCATGCGTATGAATGGTTGTGATTTAAGGTCTTTTCTGACATCACCAGACAAATGGCCATCCACCGAAGCAATCTGATTTCCTTTTCTGGGGCTTGAGGGGGTTGGGCACTATCGCCCTGAACAGTAATAACGGTTTGCTAGTACACCACATATCAGAGCATTTCAAAAATCAGACCCGCACATGACTCAAAAGCCCCGTCAGCAGCCGCTGGGTGAACTGTATTCCAGTCATTGCTGTGAGGGGCCCCTAGGGCAGGCGCGTCCCAGAAAGCACCCAGAGAGAGGCTGCAGGCAGCCATCAGCAGGGTGCATGTGTTAGCAGTGGGTGGCAGTGTGGTGCAAAGCTAAAGGGCTGGGCCGTGTAACCGCTGTAACACACAGGTGTTTGATGCTGCAGTGTGAACACGCTGCACTGTGCTTTGTCCATCTGAAAACTCTAAGTCTGATTCACTTTGATGAATTACGATCAGTGAGTTCAAAAACCTATTCCCCCCGTGATCGGATGGCATGTTCTAAAACGTTAATTTAATAAAGTCTATTTGATTAAGGGCAGTTGCTTAACAAATATGTTGCAAAATATTTCAGTTAATAGTCTCAATGAACAATATCCACAAAAATTAAAAAAAAAAAAAAGACTTAGCACTATGTTTGTTATGCTGAGGGATTTTCACTGTTGAGTACTCTGTACACTCAATCACATTTTGAATAATCCTTTTGCATTCAAAGGCTCCAAGCTCCCAACATCAAAAACAGTGTAGGTATAGCAGCCAAGAGAAACAGAAAACAAGAAAAACTCATTATTGTGCTCTTTTCTTGGGAATAAAAATAGCTGATAATGACAATAAAAGTGTAATTGGCTTCCTTACATGTGACATTGATATAAATAAAATAACACTATGCATTCACTGCACTATATAATAGATTAGCTTTGGTGTTGCGTGGGGTAAAAATAACTGCAGTTGTTGGCTCGGTGACATTTCATAAGCACCATCCTGATGTGGTGGTGGGCTGGGATCGTGTGAGGCTTGTCAGGAGTAGTTCTGGCTGTGGCTATGACAGACAGTGCCAGGGGAAATAAAAACAGGGAGAGAGGTGTCACCTCAGAGCTGGCGAGAGCACTCAATTACAGATAGAGTTCAAACCGTTTGGTTCACTTATCAAAAATGGGGTAAAACTCCAATTCGATGGAGTATGGGGAATTCAGAGGCTCTGTCGCCATTGAGTCTGTGAGGCAATCTCAGATCTCTACACAGAGCCAAAGTAGGAGGTGTACAAAGGCAGAGAGACAGAGGAGAGAGATGGAAGTGCAAACCTCTCTTTTTGCAACATGTCAATTAAGACAGGACATTGCCAAAGGAATAAAACTTTATTAAAATGTTCTGTGGTGAGATGACAATAACCCACTGACAAATTAATTGAATTTTGACAGACAGGTTGAGCACAAAATACAAAAAGATTCCATCTTGAAATTCTGATGGAAAGACAGAGGGGAGAAATGAGTTTACTCATTCCCACAATCTATAACTATCTAAACAATCAATCATCTGGCTTCTTAAGATGATTAAAGGTGAAGGGGAGTAAAATGAAACGCAGACTCTAAGATGTAAAATTGATTGAAAAAGATACTTTAAAAAACTGACCAATGAATGAATATAAGATTAAGTTCATGACATGAATATATCTATCAATCTGTATCAAAACAACACTGCACTATATGATTACAACAATGTATGTTGCCATTGTCTTGAGAAATCAAAATGTCGACAAACCAGCAATGAAGAATGTAATCTCTCATTGAATCTCATTGGTACAGAGATACATTGTATTCCCCAAGAAACAGCAACTATTTAAAAATATTTATATATAATATACAGTATATACTATTTTTAAAAGCATATGAGGCAGATAGCACAAGGGTGTCACACAGACAGTGAAAATGAGCTGTCCAAGCATAACAAGTAAAGGGTTTCATGGTTGATGTGCTGCTTTCTGAATCTCAGCTGCAAAGCTTTCCTGTCTGAGGTCTTAAATGCTGTGCCGATACCAACACACATCATACAGTTCCTGAGATTTATTTAAATTTATCTCCAACATGAGGACTGAATGAAAACTTCCATCATTCTCTTTACAAAGCACAACTTATGAGGTGTGACTTTATGTGCATGTTTGTATGTCTGAGTCTGCATGTGTGCATGCATGTGTGTGTTTGTGTGGATGTATATATGGGGCGATTACAAATCTCAGTTGTGATTCATTGTTCACAATCATTGTATTTATTCACACATTCATTTGTGGCAAGGGCCCAATGTTAGCTCCAACAGTTACTTCTTCCTTCCCGGTTAATGTATGTTGACAGATTATTTTACCAGGATTAATGATTTCCTCTGCCATATTCTGTGCTTGCCGTCATTCGAGTGCTACTAGTTTGACCCTCATCACCAATGATGGAGTATCATTTGATTGATACCAGGCCTCAGACAGCACAGAGAGGTGAGGTCCATTCAGAGATGTCACTCAAAACAAATATGTAGCTCTTAGCGATATACTGGCCCATGGTGCACTGGGGCCAGTACAGGATCAGATTGGAACATGATGTCAAAAGACGTTCTCAAAGTGCTTGTATCTGGACATGCCACAGTTTGAGATGAAGATATCTGAAACTGTGGTAAATCTATATAAGCCATTTTCAGGCAATATGCAAGATATGACTTAGAAATTGAACATCTATTCTACATAAATCATGCATGCTTCATTAATTGTATCACCTTTTGAGAGAAGTCGGTCCTCTGAAAAATCTTTCCTTCCTTTCTTCAGGACTGCATTGGGATTTTAAGGGATTGTGTTTGAGCCAGCATTCATGAGGTTTAGCGCCTGGCTCTGTGAGTGTTATCAGTCGCTTTATTCTCTCTCTGATCCTCTAACTCTCACCTCAAAGTCACTTTCTGTCATACGTGCAAGTGCTGCAAATGGAAGGACCAATCACTGAAACCTCTCTCCTTGTCTGGCAAAATAAATGAATCTAATCTGTCATATTTTCTTTACAGAACTTCATTGTGTTCTCTGTTTACCTCAAAAACTTTTTGCTGAGTTTAAAACTTATGACCTGTTTCTTACTAGGGTATATGTAATTACAAAATAACTTCTTAGTGCTTATTCTTTTAAAGTAAATGGTTAAACTTTGCTCCAGACCCTGTCGAATGCATTAGGCTAAAGAGCCTCAGTAAGAGAGTGTGGGATACAGTCCTGCATTTAAAATAACCATGCAGAACTTGAACAACAACTTCATCTTCACCAACTTCATCCTGTGAATTCTTGAGAATCAGCAGCTCTGTTTGCTTTTAATGGGAAACAGTTAGCATTAGAGTTGCCTTTACATCACTCACATCTCCAGCCAAAGTGAGGTTCTTACCACTAAACGGACTGCATTGCTGAGTGGCTGATGGCCCCACCTGTCTATTTATTTTATGTTCTCAGACAAACTGGGCCTTTCAGTTTGGAATTTATTAAATTATTATAGATATTATAGATGATAGATGATGCAAGTGTAGTCATTTTTACAACACTTTAATACAGACTTGCTAATCTGAATAGAAACAACATCCATGGTTTACATTGTTTGGTATTTATTTGACAACTTGTTGAAAAACAAGTCAACAATTTGTTTAAAAATCTTGAATTGTAATGAAACCTGAAACAATGCTTATAAATAAAGTTTAATTGGGCACCAATGGGTACCTCTTTAGCTTTGGTTGTTCTTATACATTCTGTACTAAAATGCAAAAAGTTACACATTTCTAACACACCCTAATATCGTATCAAATGTTTTGATGTTCTAGACTAAAACATGTTCTATCTGAAAAAGCTAACCACCTGTAAAATTAATTCAACTCAATTTAGTAACACTTTTCTAAAAGGGAACATTCATGGGAGTTTCACAAAACATTCATAAACAGCTTTCTTGAAGTATTTATATATACATTTATGTTGATTGTTTCATAAACATGGTATAATATGTCATATTTAATCTATTAGTTGGGAAAAAATGCCTGTGACTGCATTGAGATACCGGACCATAGTTGACAGTGCTGAAGAATACATTGAAAACTTATTACATGAGCCATTATATTATCCCAGCAGGAGAACAGTAATTGGCATAACCAAGTGAAGTGTTCTGTAAGAAGTCTAATTGGTATTTAAAGTTATACTCTTTCAAGTTAAATTGGAAATTATGTCCATACAAGACAGGGCAGATGTGTGCGCGTGAAAAAAAGAAATGACATTTCTGCACAGCAGTCTGAAGGTGGAAATGAAAGGTGAGCGTGAACATTAACAAATGCTACCATATATCACATACATGACTGCCAATCATTACAGCCAAAGTGGTGAATCACAAGGATTTGCCCTTCCATTGACAAAAGAAGTAAAAGAAATAAAAGAAATCAAGAAGCATATAGGAACTATCCTGGTATGCAATTCCCACATGTCAAGGGTTTCTCACATATGCAACCCTCCAGCCAGAATACAAGAAGTCTTGAAACATCAATCATTTGGTCAATGGTCCTGAAGTGCATGAGAGGAGTGTAACTGGTGCCACAGCCAGTGTCTAGGCTCCGAGACCAATCTCTATGCCGTTGGATAGGCGAAATTCACACTAGCAAGCAAGAGCTTTTACTGGTTACATTTGAGAGGGGATTGGTTTCCAATTATTCTAAACTCAGACATAATTAACTCTTGATGAATTGTGAACATAATTGGATATGACTTTAACAGGATACATGTTTTCACATTAGCACGATAAACCAATTATAATTTAATCAAACATTTGAAATAAATTAATTTTGAGTTTTACCCATTAAAGTTTTACTTATTAGTTCCTTGATGTTAGCTGATCATTCACTTCTTATTTGAAGACTGACAGACAGATCATATTCTCATCCATTTGGACCAATAATGTAGTGGCTATCCTGTTTCAGAACTCAAAGCTTTCATGCTGTCAACAGCAAGCTTTTCAAGAAAACAATATGTGTCTCTATGTCTTTCATTTATCGTTTTCTATTAAAAAACATTCTGTACTCCAGAAAAAGGAAAACTCAAAATGTGGATTCAGTCAATCACCATTTGTTTCGAACAATACTTTATCATAATTGTTTGACTTAAATTGTGTATGCCCACTTATAGTCTGGTGAATTAAATTAATGTAATGAATATATGTTTCATTTTAAAATATGCAACACATTAGCCCCTAATTAAGCTATTCAATTAAACCCTTATAACCCTTATTAATCCAAATCTAAATCTGTAGTGTGAGACAGACGGACTCCAGCAGGTCTAATTTACGAAGATCTTTAAGTCATCAAATGTGCCAGCCATGGAAAAGCGGGTCGCAGTCCAGCTGCTAAAGTGATTAATGTGATTTGGTCATTAAAGTCAGGAATAGAGATTGTGAGCAGAGGCCCATGACAATACTGAGGCACACTCTTGCGATGGTTATCCAAGAAAACTCTTTTGATGAAAGAGAGAGCAGCTGTTTCAGAATGTAAGCTGTGAGGTCAGTCTCATTTTACATTTAAAGGAGGAGTCACATGTCCACAGCCTGTGACAGGAAAAGCTTGCTATGCGGGAGATCACCAGACTTGGTTGAGCTTGTCCTGGGAAAAAGTACAAAATTGGGATTAAACAATTTGGTAATTGTTGTAATACAGTCAGCAGCTTTCTTATCATGGTCATAATGGAATGAAATATAAAGTAAATGAAACAAGAATAATTAGTTGATGGAAAAGTGCAATTTTACTGTAATTTTGTAGCCAGGTATGTCATGTTTACAGCATTGTTCATTACTGCATTTGCACTTAGTTATTGAGTGTATTTATATAGCTTGCAGTTTTTTTCACTCTGTGAAGGCCTTTTTATACTGTGCTTTGTGGAGAACTCTATGGTTGAGAATAACTGCTCCATGGCTAACCCCTTTTTCAAAGCTGCATTTGTTAACCAAAGGGCAGTGCCTCAGCCTTGGGTTACGGATCCTTGTAGACACACTGCACCCTGAAGTCCAGGGTTAATGTGTCCTTTGGAAAAGTAATACATACAGCCAATGTTTTTTTTCTTGCTCTTGTGAATTCATTAGCCTATGCTAATTGGAAAAAAGCTGGGTATTCAGTCATCTTGATTAATGACTATAAACCAGCCAACTACCTTAGGAAGTTAACATTGTAATCAAATACATAGATAGGTATTTATAATGATATACCAATTTACTCACCTAGGACGCATTTTTTTATAAACTGTAGGTAAGATCAGTGAGGGAATATTAGCTGAATTTGCTGGCAGTAATTCACTTAGCTAACTAGTTTCCATGTTCCAGGCTGGGTGCAAAACAGCCTTACTGTGTTCTCATGATCTACCACTGATGGAGAAAATATCAGGATTTTGAGGATGTACAATTTATTTCCAAAATGTCAATTTATCTAGCCTGGATCTCAAGAAGAGGTTCATGGTGAAGTTAGCAAAGCAGAAACAGAGAAGCAAATCCAGCATTAGTAGGGCGTATAAATTAGGTGATGGTAGAAGAGACAGGGACCTCTACCTTTGTTGCTAGGGTGATGATGTCAATATACTAGAAGTAGTTTAGGACAGTGACACATTGTGGTGTGGCCAAGTCCAGTTAGATTATTTTGGACCAAAACACAGCTGGACAACCTGCCCAGTTGGATAAAGAAGAATAAATGATGTGTGGATGCAATGGAGGTTAGGTTCTTTGATCGTCAGTCAGATCAGCAGTTATTTTCCCTTTAATACCAGTCATTAATGCCACAGCACAGCAAACTGTCTATATCCATCATGTCTGATGAAGAGCGAGACCAAAGTTTCGAGAGGCTCTGTCAAGCTTTTCTTTTAACAGGAAAGATTTACTCTTAGAGGTGTATAGTCACCTCACATGAGCATTTATGGACATTCAGATAAATCTCTTTGGCAAATAATGTTAAGGCAACCTGCTAGCTTTATTTTGTGACCTACGTGAGAATTTTTTGACATGCACCATCCCAGTACAATGTCTTACAGAAAAAGTGACAACCCAAACACATATTAAAATTCAGTATACAATACTATTGTACAATGTTTGAACATTTCTCAGAAGAATGTTTTCTCTGCATCAATGAATGCATCTTGGCACACTGTACATTAACACTGAAAACAAGAGAAATGAGTTTCCTACAAAAAAACTTTAAATCTTTTCCATTCTGATGGGTTTGTCCCTTTTTGTTTTTAAACTGCAATTATGCAGTTTTGCTGTAATGTATGTCAACTTTTTAAAAAATTTTGTTTGTTAATTATAGCTTAAATGAATTGTATGTCCTGCAAATCCCCACAACAACATATGGGGCTCTTCCCTATGTTTCCTCAGCCGTCTGTCAATTGTAACTGCATTTAATTTTTAGAGGGGTCAGTGATTGTATATATTTGCATATTTAGTAGAAATCACTTGAGTACATGCTGAGATTCACTATTTCATTTAATCTCAGGAAATAGGTTTGGTATTTCTGTAACCTTGGCAAATGGTCAAGGTCAGGGTGAATGAACATACTTGGAAGGTCACATGAATACCCTGACATGTTTGTGCCATACGTAAGAGAGAGGGATTTCACAGATGCTGAGAGGAGATTTTTCTGCCCCATGGGAATGTGCATTTGTGCTGATTTTGATTGAAACTGGTCAGTGGGTGCTGAGGGCACACAGGCCTAAGGGAGCACAGACAGAACCCTCGGGCAACTGCTTCAGCTACTGATACCAATTACTGTCCAAATATTCAAAATTAAGTCTGTAATTAAAAAAAAAAACTGTACTTAGCATTGGTGTTTTACACCTATGTATTTATTCCGCTTACCAGCAGTGCTGCTGATCGATGGATAAAATGTAAAATCTGTTCAAATTTTGTTCATATGTAGTGCCATCATTGGTCAGTCCTCATCAGTCACAACGGTAAACTGGCTGATTCAAAAAGCTCTGTCTGTCCAACAGGCACCCAGACATACTCCAGATGCCGTTCTCTACAAGCAGCCAAAGGCTCATTTGAGTTTTTGGTCCATTTCACTCTGGAGTCAAATAAAAACAATGTGTAATATGTTTATATGCTTGATATGATCTGGAACTATTCTATGTTACAGTCACATCGGCTGTATGTAGCAAACTACCAGGCAGTGAGTACACCAGTGACAATAACAATGCCGAAGTTGTGGATCAAACTTCAGCATGCCTTTGAAATGATATTTAAAAACGAATTAATTGGTGAAGGTGCTCCATATAAACAGAACAGATGGATGTGAAAATAATATCTACTGTGGCAGCATTAATGGAATGATCACTTAAGAGCACCGAAAAGAAATGAAATCCTTTTGAATTTCCTGCTTGCATTTTGCTACAGTAATAATTTGCTATTTCATGCACATACACCAAATATAATCTTTGAAGTCCCTCATTCCCTTTTTTTAGCCATGTTATGATCAAAAATACTGATCATTCATAAGCCATACATAAAAATTAATTGTTAATGAAAAGCTTTGGTGTGTAAGTTTGTCCTGGCCCACTTCAGGCCTTCTACCATCATATTTTAATAACAACTTATATGAAATTAATCATATAAATGTAGTTTAAAGATTTCCACTCATTTGGTATGATCAGGATTTAGTACATCCCCTGCCAAGTGCTGTAATAAGCAAATCATAAACAAGTAATCTATTCTAATTTATTCATAAGCAAATTTGGATTTCATCTGAGAAGTTGACATGAATGTATTCAAGCTTTCACAAGCAATAAAATAAATTAACCATTGCCTCAAAAAATATATCAAAAAGGACATCATATCATCATACTTGGAAGTGAACTAGTTATTTTCAAGGAACAAAATGCAGATTTGAATTGTGTGTCAAAGTAATATCTTTGAACTGCCTAATGAAATGTCTCCCTAGGATTGTGCACATTTTATGTTTATTTAGTGTTTTTCTTTTAAATAGCACAGAGCAAAATCTTTAACATCACACATAAAAATCAGATCTATGCCACATTAAGGATCGTAGTCACGCAAAACATTCCTATTTCATGCTACAAGAGAACAAGATCTTTTTATGTAATTTAAGTCACCACTGCATGCTACTATGTCCAGGTTTGCAAAGTGTGCGTATGTCTGACATGTTCTGGAGGAATCACAATGGGAGCGGACCAGGGTTCTCTGGTCGGTAATTCAAGCAAACACTTTTTGATCGATGGCCCATTGGATCCATGGCCCATTGGTATTGAGCCATCCTTTATCAAGCACCTGTTTGCTCTCCCAGCATATATAATTTGAGAAAAGGGTACTGCTTATTGTATGGGGTAGAAAACATTAGCATTACCAATATTATATCAAAAACGGTGCAGTCTATGCTTGTGTCAGCCTGGACCAGCTTCATAAACTGGGTACCATCTTTTCTACACTGTATATATCTTTGCAGACTGTTGATTTACCCAATGATTTGGCCACATGCGGAAAGTGTTTGGTCCTCCCAATGGGTTAAACAATTGACACTCAAACCAGGCAGATGTAGTACCCGAAGAACATGAAAAAATGACAGATTAATTGAATTTATTTTTTTCTGCTTTTGTATTCTAATACCTTCCTTAACAAGATGACTTTAGATACTGTAATCTAGTTTCTAGAAGATGACTGATAGACTCTTTAATATTTGCTGAAGGCAGTGCATTCATGCAAGTTCAGGTTATCTGTTCTCTTGTAATGTGTGAAGTAAGAGGGCCTTTGGAAATTATACATAATGGGCATTTAAGATTTTTTGTCATTCTTTGTCAATGCCCCATGAAAATCTTATCATAATGAAGTAGAATACCCTGGATTCATCCAAAATACATGCAAATGCATGCAAGTGTTCATTTTCTACTTTACATACACAGTTTGAAAAGTCAGTGATGGTGATCATTGAACTCATGGTGAAGATGGAAAACATAACGTTCAGAAAAAAGAGGCTCATGTTTGAACTGAACAAAAATAGCAGATATGAGTGCAGTTTGGCAAGGTTATTTTGATGTTTGCTGCTGAAAACCAATGATTTTATCCCCAAGCACACTTACAACAATGATAAATTAAGCTGAATGCTCTGACATGCTCAATTTCACCACCACCACCACCATCATCATCATCATCATCATCATCATCATCATCATCATCATCATCATCATCATCATCATCATCATCATCATCATCATCATCATCATCAGTAGCAGTAGCTGCAGCACACCTTATCACTCATTTGTACATACATTAAACTAACAGTAACTAGGTATGGGATGTATGCAGTTACATTTGGGCAAAGCTCACACAACAATGCACAAAAATTATATTAACACAAAAAAATGTTAATATTAAGCAGTAAAATCAAACCTAAGAATTTCAAAGTTTCAAAGCTAGCTGATACTTTATCAATAGCATAGCGGCGACATGTCAATATCATAAAAATGTAATTATAAAATTGCATTTTATATCTGATAATTACATTTTCACAATTTAAAGTCAACAGCTTATTGCTACTTGCAAGGTCTTAGTATACACCAGACATTCTGGCCAAAGTCATTTGCTGAAGTCTTCTATGTCCTGCCCTTTGCCTCTGGGTCCCAAGCTCCCACTCATCTTCACATCTGACATTTTCACATACATCTTTAATGTCTTCGTTCTCACAGTGTCACTGAACTTAAGATAGACGTGCTATTTATAGACCCTCACATCTCATCAGCACCATCAGACCTGTGAAAAATTCCAACAATAGATGTTCCTCTCCTTTTTGTTCATTAACATTGATAACAAGAGGTCCGTAATGGAAAGCCGAGGGGAACAGAAGTAATATCAATCATTTCAGCAATATAAATATAGTTGTAGCTCAGTCTTGGAAAACCTCTGCTTTTCTGGAAATATTATATACCTAAAACACTGTGAGATGACTACATAGGATTTCCTGAATGAATAATATCCTGATAAGATTCTATGCCATCTTTGATTCAGAGGACAAATGTGTCATGTGTCAGAGTAGGAAAGCTTTGTTCTAACATGTATTTGGTGGTCATGTATGGGGCAAGTCCACATTTAAAAAATCAGGTTTAAGGTTTTCTTTTCTTATGTATGGCCTGCATTAAATCTCAAAAATGCATATGATATTTTGTTAATAAAAGAGCTGCCTATATACAAACAGTGATAACTGATGCCCAGATTGTGTTATTGTACTATTTGTAGAATACATACACAAGACTGGACCTCAGCGAGTTTTCTTTGAAATCTTCCTTTGACTGTTTTATTCCTTCAGTGTAGAGAAAGTGACATTCTGGGAAAAAACCTTTACTCAGAACTGCAGTCTGAAGAAACCTGACACATCTAACCAATGACAGGTAATGAGAGAGCTCATCGCTAATGGATGTAGTCAGGAGATATTTCCCCATTCTTTCAATGGAGTCATGGTTTGGTATACATAAAGACTTGTTCAGCACTAACTCCAGTTTTTTTTAGGAAGAACAGTATGATATAACAATCATTTAAGCTTCTGAGAGGAAGAAAGGTGAAACAAAATGTTTATGTTTTTTACCAGTCACTATGCAAAGATCGGTAGTACATTTGCACTAGTTTTTACGTTTGATTTGTTTCGTACATTTGAATCGTACAGATGCTCATTCAGATGCCTTGTGTTTTACATCATTACTGTAAATATCACATTCATGTCATAGTCTATGTTGTATTGTCTCTACTGAAATACAAAAACCACCCTCACCACTTCCTTACTGTAGTCACTGTGTTTTCTATATCAAGTGTGCATTAAGCTTGAATTAGACTGTTTAATTGACCCTGGGTGGAGCAGATAGGATTGCGAAAGCTGCTTCTCTGTCTTCCACACTGTTTGTTTTGTTCGTCTTGCAGAGGCACAGATTTAGTAATGGACAGGTCAAGCCGGTGTGGGTCCATCATGCCCTGGCATGTGTTGGAGGAAAAAAATGGTAATTAGTTTGTAGGATTCACCAGTGGTGGCTTGCTGCTCATAGCCGGCTAGACGTGGAGAGGGCTTAAGGTTACACCGTCATCCAGTATATTGCCAGAGTTGCTATATATCACATTGTACAAAATACCTTTGAGGCACATTGTGAGACAAGCAAGGATCTTTAGAGAATGAGAGCAAAGTGCTTGAAGGCCAAACAGCAGGCCATACACTAACTAGCACCGGTACTTATACAGGCTGGAGCTGTAGGGCTCTGACGCACACAGTCTAAAAAGAGGGTACAGGTAAAGCCATTGCAAGCCCCATCGCCTCTAAATTGGACTGTCTATATAGGAATGCCCTCACTTTGGGGCCATTTGGCTTAGTAGAGGAGAACCACATGAATTCTAAATTAAGCATGGTGTTAAGGAATAAACCCTGATGAAGGCCTTATCAACCCAAAAACTAAGTGATAGCACCAAAGTAATAGCATCGGCAATGTTATTTGTCTGAGTAATAAGGGGTAATATTTACAATAAATAAGCACAGCAGTACAGAAAGGTTGGGAATAGCTCCCTGGAAAAGTACATGACAATCACAATCAATTCTCAGAGTAAGGCTACGCGCTTGTAGGAAATCTACAAGACAATCGACCCTTTTGAAATGGGATATGATGGTCATATTCAGTCAATCAGCCCACACAAAAAAGCCATAGACATTTTTTATCCTATTTGCAGTGGAATATCCATTTGAAACTATCCAGGAATCTTGTGGGGTGGCAGATAATTGGTTATAGCATTGACCAATGAGGGAGGAGATCCCTGGCTCCTCCCTCTGTTGTAACCACTGTCCCATTCATCCAGTGCAACTTCACATCCTCTCAAGTTAACAAAAGATTTTACAGTGACTGTAACATTGCAAATAAATAATTCAGGAGACATGTTAAAACAGAAATAATAATAAGATATACAGTAAAGAAGTCTGATAATAAGATCAGCATGTTTCCATTTTTAAATACTTTTAACACTAACCAACATGGTATGCATACATTAATATTTACCAGTAACCACTTGCATTCTTCCAGTCTTTTGCATGTTAAAAACCAAAAATAACATTTTGAAACATACTGAAGTGTATTTCAGAATTCATACTGAACAGAGTAAACACTGAGCACCTTTTGATTATAAGGCCCTGAAAGGGTTTAGTCAGTGCCGTAGAAATCCAACAGTATCAGGCATACTTTTTCATATTTCCATGGAGACCAACTTTTGATTAAATCTATTTCAGCCAGGATCAGGAATGATACATGGTGTATACTGTTTAAGTTCAGGATCACAGAGGCTCAGCCCAAATCCCATCATCATTATAACAGAGGCCAGCAAAACCTAAATGCATGCATGCATTTTTAAGTGAAGGTATTATAACATAAAGTGGCTGACTTCAGGCCCAGAGCCACTGGGCTGTTGTCCAGGACATGCCCTTGCAGAGACACACCATTGCAGCTCTATATTGTCCCTGCTGTATTTCAATGGAAAGTTCTGTGGTTGTTCAAAAATACATGTCCTGTAAATGAACTGTTACTGTCTTGACTCACAGCTTACCAAAAACTGCACTATAAAATCAAGAAAACTGGAAAGACCCTGAGTTTAATCAATTCAATTGTGGTGGACCTCAAATGTAAAATAGTTATCTAAAATAAGAAAACATATTTAAATTTTATTTAAACTGCATAAAAAATAAATGTAGTCAGTTGAGATCATAAATTACTGTGTGTACAGACTGAATCTGAATAGATGGTCCATAACATGAAATCTATTGTACTTTTACTGAAAAACTGATGATCAGTCTTCTTTAATTTTATTTTCTCAGGCAATTCATCTTTCAGATGTATTCAGAAACGTTGATGTAATTTTCAGTTTGGGATATTACAGGTAGGCTGCATATTTTTTTCCAGTTTTGAATATTGATGCATCACGCTGTTGTCTTCCCCCATAAAGAGTGCTGATTATTTAAACCTTTCCAAGGTCAAGGGCCTTTAGAAATGTTAAATAGCCAGAAAAAAATCTGTATCTAATTCATAAACTGATTACTGATATTTATCTAGCACCCAAAAAACAATACACTGTTCTCAATATATGAAGATATAACGTTGTACCAGTTTTATTACTGTCAGGTATATAGTGGAAAACACAAAGCACTTTGACCAATTTTCAGATAGAATATCTGAACTGAACATAAACATTATACAGAGAAGTAAACAAAGCAATCATGTTATAATCTTCACAATAACAGTGAAAACATTTCCTCAAAGTTCCCGATGGCCTCAAATAAAGAATATGGCAGGTATCTGTCTGCATAACGTGCATCTCCTGCATAGTTCTGGAAAGGAGCCATTGTGATTAAAAGAACAGAATTTCATGGGTATTCATTTGAAGTTAAACAACATTATAACAAAGCAGATTACCTGTCAGAAACACCCAGAATAACACTGACAATTCATCTTGCTGTAGATTATCCGTTGAGAGAGTTTTCGACATGCTGTTGACACCTAGGACTAAAGAAGTGTTTCCATTTTCACAAAGGCGTCATTGTCAAATCGTGTGAGGAGTGTTAAATTCAAGTTAAGCTCTTGCCCCAAATGAGCATCTTAGTGAATTCCAGGAGTAAGAGGGTGAAGCTCATTATCACAAGGTATTTAGCTGAGGATCAGTAACTCATTTATACACATTTATGGATGGGCCTACAATGGACTCTGCTCTGAAATGCATGGTGATTAGACTCTGCTCTTAAAAATGGTAGACAGAGCAGACGTTTGCTCATATAAATAAATGATTACATAATTTAAAAATTAAATGACACATTTGTTCTGTGTACCCGACAGGATTACACCAATGAAAACTGAAAATTACTCAGTGGCTGATTTTCTCAAAGACATCCATTCCCATATTTGTAACAAACCATTCTTACTCCACAGAATTTGCAAGGTAAAGTTTGCTTTTTCAAACCTTTCTTCATGTTGACTCTATTGCTTTAGCAAAAGTGCAAATGCAGAAAGTTTAGGTGACTCATTAGCAGCTTTCCCAAACCTGGGGAGAGGGACGCATAGGTGTCTCCTTTTGATGTCACTGCTACCAAAAAAGGCAGAGTCACTGGAAGTAGGTGGAGCTGGAGGGTAAATTTTAATTTCTAACATTTTCAGGATATGAGTTTCTTACACAAGCATGCTGGGGAATAAAACAAATATGTTTCTGAAGATGCAGCTGATGCTGTTATTCCAAAGGTGTTTTTTTTAATTAGACAGAAAACAGTGGATTAGATCAGAATGGGCTGGTAGCCGTGGTGATGACTGATGAGGGATATTTACAAGTGTATTTCCACTCTACCAAAGCGCACTGTGCACTGCCTGGAGCATGCCCTGGGTTTTGTTGAAAGATGGTGCTTTTTTATCCGCCTAAATATCATCCATCCTAATTCTCCCTCATTAATAATTTTCCATCTCCCTGAGTTCATGAGTCAAGGTTATCTGACAGCAAATCTCAATCCAATTAAAACGTATATGCCACTTGCAAATGATGCCAGTCCTGTAATTTTATAGCTTCCATAATTAATTATCACAAGTAATGACATTTAGAACTCAGGCTTGTGACCCCACATGTGGGCATTGTATAATAGGACCCTCCATTTCATTTATTTGCTTGAAGGGGCATTCCACCACCTTGCTCAATAGCTGTGATATACATGCAGTGAATTCTCACTTGCTACTAATGTTCCTATGGTGGAAGTCTGGCTGCACCACTGAATTCAACCGCAAAAGCTATACAAAATATTCAGCTACAAGAAGGCGCAGGGTTGTTCTTTTGAAAACTAAGAGAATTGTTTCCTGCGTTGAGTACCAAGAATATATGCTGCAGCCTTGTATTGACTGCTGCTTTGTGTGCACTTGTGTGTCCATTCCTTTCACTGCTTGAATACTTAATGAATTGCAATACCAAGCCTTACATAGGTGCATTCATTAAGCAGTAATGGTAAGGGTGCTGGTTTGTCATCAGAAAATGACCTTGGATGCTATCCAACAGGAGGAGACTGTTGGAAATGGCTGAAAATACAACATAAAACCTACTACATTCAAAGCCAAGTCGTGCCTTTGTAACTGCTGATGTCACACTCATTTCCTTCAGCTATTTATGCATCTGCTTCTATACTCAACAATTACATAAATGCTGGTAAAATTACAAGTAATTAATGGCTGTATGCTGTCCACTTGGAGATCAGCCTATGTATTCTGACATTGGATGGAGTGGTGAACACATTTTATATATGTATGTGAGAGCCAAGTGTCAAAAGGGAAATGTTTGTTTGATATGTCAGCATTAGGCCGTGTTTGCTAATCGTGTCCATGAAACTACTTAATCTCTGAAAAAACAAAGGTGATCATCATCTCCATAATTAGTTCTCTCAAATGTGTGATGAAAACAAAATCTAAGGGATATTCTTTACCAGGTCTTGTATCTAAGACTTATCAGTTATCCCTCATAATGTATTTAGAATTAAAATTTCCCTTCTTCCCAGCTGAACTGTAACCTGTGTTCAGCCCCACCTCCCAGGTTTCCCTCACAGACTCAGGAGAAAGCCGCTGAACAGTGACTCTGACTACTGTAGATCATGCTTTAGGCAAATAGCCTTTGCCATTTAGCACAGATTTCACACGTTTAGGGATATCAAAGATGTCACTTACAGGAATGACTAGTTCATTCTGATCCATACAAATTATATCAAATTGAAAAGAAAATTGTCAAGCATGCAATACATAAAAAGTTAATAAAATAATAAACAGAGATACCTTTATTGTATGTGTATTCTGACCTTTTATGAGAGCATAAATCATTTCAGAAACAAATATTTGTTAGGAAATGTATGCAATCAGCTGAACAGCCTTTGTCTGTGTACAGTAATAGGTTGTATGTGACACATTGTCCACAGGATTTAAGAATAAAAGGGAAATGAGCATTCACCATTATGACTCAAGGGTAAATTTACAGAAAGGCACAGGTCAGGATATCTCAAGGTCACTAAATATCGCTTTGAAAAGTCAGTCACAAGGACCTGGGTAAGTGTACCACTCCACCCAGAGGCTCCACAAATCCTTCCTTCAAATCTGAGCACAAAATTAAATGGGTAAACACTGGGGGGCCAGAGGCAAATCTAAAATAGGCTTCAATGACTGTGGTAAAAAATGTTCAAGAAGTAGCCATATAGTAGCTGCAAAAACTATGTATTTTCTAACATTGGTATGGAGAAATATTCACTCATTCCAAGTGCTCAGTTTTGAAGGATAACCTGATTATTGTAGCAATTATACATAGTTTAACAATTTTTTGTTACATTTTGATGGCAGTGATTCAAAACTTTCCTCTTTCATAATGCATTTATTTACCATTATGTCCTCAATGCAATATTTGTCATTCTAATGTACCAGAGAAAATGACACTGTTCCTCCCCATAATGAATCTTCTGTTCAATTTTTAAAAAGTTATTCCAAAACACTGCCCATTCCAGCGCAGATTTGCTATTTACAATGTGCCTCGTGGACAGCATCCTCAATGAGTATCCTGTAGGCCAACCTGTGAGGAAATCAATAAATGTTTAATAGCCTTTAGAACATCAAAGGATTGGGAGGTTTCTGATGAGGGTTGCATAATGTTGAGCCAAGAGAAAGTTTTTTTTCTACTCCTTAATGTTTAAAGTCTTTGGCTGCCTTCTCCAGTCTCTACAGTGCATTTTAATTGTTTTTTTTTGTTTGTTTTTTTTTTTCATTTTCGTCTGATTTGTTTCCCTCATGTCTCAGTATGAGATGCTCCTAGAGTGAAATTATACCTCAGATGCTCCATAGTCCCTCTGATTGTGGAGGAATATTGTCATTCCCTTACTCTGAATTTGTCCCAGGTTAGTTCAGCCGTATGCAACATTAATTCCTGAGATTTGTTTGTTTTCTGGTTATATTACACCCACAAACCATTGCATTGCCATTTACTGAAGATTCAGTCTCCCCAATGGCATTGCACTAATAGCCAATTATGGAGATTCTGAGACAGGAGCAATTAGCCCTGTGTGCAAGTTGGCCGGTTATATCATATCTGAATGAGATGGTATTATCCTCATGGATCAAAATTGTCATTACACAAAAATGGTCAAAAATCCAACTGAGAAAATTCAAAACCTGGAATGTCCTAAGTGTAGAGTGTCAACCATGACTGCCCAAATAACTGGCTGCCTGTAAATGGCTTCTCACATAGCTAGTCTGTTACAACAATTGTGCAGTTCAACTCATTTTCTGCAGCTATAATATATTTTGTGATGTAAAATTTAGTACAAATTAACATCTTCTGGCACAACATTTCCCATGTCACCTCTGTGATTTTAGACAATATTTAATGTGACAAAATACTGTAAAAACCGTGAACAAGCATTCTAAACAGGGGAAAAGTAACAAGACTTTAAAATCTATTGGTTAGTTTTAAAATGGGTGCTACTTGCATTCTCTCTGCCTACTTATCTATCAGAGGCAATCCACAAGCCTCAGAAATACTGCAGTGCCTGGGTCATGTATCAGCCATTTATATTTATTGCCTAAATCCTGCTGGCCCCTGCAATTGCACACAGCTCTCTGACAGAGATGAGGCCCATACAGGTTTTAATTCAGTGCCATGTCAATCTTTCACTGACAGCCTCACCTCATTAAAAAGGATTTTTGTATTCATGAGAAAACAGAACCAAATTGCATTTCAATTTGAGTTCTACGTGGTTCTGGAACCTGGTTTATTTAATTCCGCTCATCTCTCGAACACTTTCAGAATCCTTTCACAAATCAGAATGTGAATGAAATGCTCAAACTGAATCACACATGTCATAGTATTAAAGATTTAGGTGTTGTTTCTACTTCAGGGAAAACATACCATCCTTGAGTTTGAATTTTAACTTTTTACTTGCTGAAATCTGGGATTTTTTTTCCTTTTGTCCTCTCACATATATATATAAAAATATAGTCTAACTGGAATATTTAATATACTCATGATGAGTATCATGCATAACGGTTAGATTATGGACAGATAAAATGTACTGTGCCTTCTGAGGATATTCTCTCCACAGCACTGGAAAGCAGGCAGAGTAGAGTTTACATAGTAATTCAAGACATACAGCTGATGTACAGGCAATCATGTTAGTATAGACTGTGTACACAGGGACAGATATTCCAGAGGAAAATTGACATTTGGCATTCATGTGGTACACATACACAACACACCGCTCACTCATGGTAATTTCCTGTGCCTGATTATCTCTTCAAGAGGTTTATCTTTTCTGAAATAAGGCCCATGCTGAGGTAAACTTACCTGCAGTGGAAAAAAATCACACGTGGGTTCAAAGGCAAGATTCACAAACATCAATATGAGAAATCATGCATGTCAAGTTCAACTGAATTATATGTGTTCTACAAAACTATGGATATCTTGGATATCTTGCTGTAACTTAGTATTCTGCTGTAACCTCATCAAAGTTACGTCTTGACTGATCATGAACAAAAAATTGTATTTTATTGTACTTATTGAGCTAACCTTTGCCTCTACCCCATGTCCTGCCAAAAAATGATGCCAAAAAAAAAGAAAATGGACCTTGGTCCTTGAATACAATTTTTACGACATCTTGCATTAGAAGCAACAATAGGTAAAGTAATCTGAAGTAATCTAATTGACATACGATAGAAATTAAACAGAATGTTTAAAAACACAGAAGCACAATTTCAGTGCACAGTTTTACATTTAACCAAAAAACACCATGCAAGCAGCATGACCACTTTTATTTCACATCGTGGACTAGTTAAGTTTAAATAATACTCCTTTTTCTTTTCTTGGTTGGGTAATATTGCTGCTCTGCGTCCTGCTTCCCTGACCCACTGACTGTCGTCTGTCTCCATGTTTCGCTACAAAGCCTCTGCCATCCATCGCATGTTTATTTATTTTCCCATCACTGTGTTTGCAAATCGCTTGCAAGGCGATCTTTAAATAGCTCTCAGTAAAATAGAAAAAAAAAAAAAACAAGAACAACAACAACAACAACAACAACAACAACAACAACAACAACGATAACAACTGAGAGAGACAGAGCTACTGAACTAGCTCCCAGTCACCAGGGAGGGGGTAATAACGCTGGGCCAGGCAGCCGCCGCAGTGGGGCCGGGTGACTCATCCCCTGGCTGTTCCACTCTTGGCAGCTGCCATTAATAACTATTTAGGTGTGTTTGAGTGCCAGTGTCAGATATCACTACGCTTTGGTGTTCCAAAAATAAAAGCCATTAATCCAGCAGATTAATGCCCAGGACAGGCAGAGTTTAAAGGGTGGTTGTTCTTGATCTTTTGCTACGCACCACTTCCTCCAAATGTTCTGTAAACTCTTTGCTTCTGTTCATTTCTCTCCTTCTTTTAGTACTTGTCTCTAGGGTAATAATGCTGCCATGTTTCACTGCTAGGATAATTTTAACGAAGTATGTGATCATGTAAAGCGATCTAATAAGGGACTAAACAACACTGGCTGTGTTTGTTGGTGAGGGTGCCCATTGAAAGAGTTAATGGGGGCTACACCTCATTACAATTCAGGGTGGAATTCAATTACTCCTGTGTTGTGTCAGTTATGCTGTAGTTTGGACTTTTGCAGACATTTTGGGAGGCCTGTCAGTGTACTGGTATTTGGAAATTTAACTTGTTTTTCTTAATTGATACTTTGATATGTGTATTAATGCTTGAGGTTTCCTATATCCTGACATTTAAGGCACGGTTTTTGATGAATGAACATGAAAAATATGATGTGACGTTTGCACAGATTTATATAGAATGATAAACTGAATGATTATTTTATGTACTAATGGGCTTTATATATCAGCTACATGTTATCCTCATTTGATTCTAAAGTTGTGTGCAGTTGTTTCCAGCATTATTGCGTTTAATGTTAACATGTTTCCATGTCTCCAAACACTTAAGTCATACATGCCACCACCCATATCAAACACACACGCGCACGCGCACGCACACGCTCACACACACGCACACGCACACGCACACGCACACACACACGCACACACACACACACACACACACACACTATGTATTGTATAGAACTTGTTCCAAAAACATTCAATTTTATGTTACTGTAAAGCCATAATTCTGAGATTCATAAAATGTTTCCTACAATTTGTTTATAGTCCACAAGTCCAAAAAGGAAGCAAGACAAACATGACGGATGAAGCATTTTATAGGGAACCTATTTGTGTATATGTGTAGGCCGTTTTGGCAGCATTATGTGCAAATGATCTAAAGCTTCTGAGAAGGTGTTGAAACAGAGCTGATACTTAGCAACTGAAACCTGGCAGTGCTGCTAATGTTGGGAGCAATTCAAATTTTCTAAAGTTTGCTTTTGTTCCACCATCAGTTTTCACATTTGTTGCCTCATGAACATGTTTTCATTGGAGGACAGAGGATTCAATTGATTCAACAGCAACAAATGTAGACTCCGTACTGATGTTGCGTGATTGAAGTCACACATTAATTCTGTTTTTCTTCAATGTGAATTCTGAGACCTACATAGGAGTTCTGAGTCCAGTATAACCATATGGGGAGGGGGCCAGACTGGAATATCATGGATATGTAAATCGTCATGGTCTTTATTATATCTGTCTTACACTATGAATAATGACATGTACACAGTCACTCACAGGGTACCGTTCACATTCACTTTAACACAACCCTATAAATGACCTAACAATTACAATGGCATACACTGTTTCAAACGTTAATGTCCACTATTTTGCTATGTCTATAAACAGCATTTTCTTTCTTTATTGCTGAACATACCTGCTTTTAACACTGAAGTCTGGTCCTAAGTCTTCCCTCAGTGGTCGATCAGCTGTTACTCACATGGTTACATTTTCTGCTGACCTGTAGTAAAAGCACAGGGAGATTTAGAGAGCTAACCCCTGACAGCTATTGATGTGCTATTCCTCCTACAGCCAGGTTCCTTAGAATTTAGCATATAAAATGGTGCCTCTAACAAGGGAAGACAAATGAGATGTCAAAAGATCTTGGTATTAAATTGTCTCCCTGACTCAGTTAATTCCTCAGGCCATGCATGATATCATGGAATCAACATGTACTATACTGAAAAAGTCTCTCCTAGTGCAAAATGTGGACCAGTATCTCAGATTTCAAGAGTTCTGGCAAATGACTCTCAGAAACATGGGACTTGTCTTCAGCTCTTGTTTTTAACTTTTTTTTAAATGTATTATTTTAAATGCATGTGTTATGTTTTGATAAATCAGTAATACATTGACTAATGATACCATTGGTTTGGATTAAAACACTTATCAGGTATCTGGCAAACTGCATTAACCTGCCTTGATACCCACAATGACGTATAAAGACAATTCTATTTCAACTTGCTAATCTGGATAGTGTTCATTGTTTATGACAGCATTTTTCCCCCCTGTGAGTGGGGTAATAAAGGTGCAAATTTGTATAGTTAACTTGTACATGGTATGAATTGAGTTTAAAAATTGCAGTTTTTTGGTATTGGCTGGAAGGAAAACAATGGAATCTCAGCATGGCATCTTGAGGTTTATCCCATCCTTGACCTGATTGGTGAAGCGTCAGAATAGGAAATGTTCTTGTAGCAGGTGTGTGCTTTCAAGTGGATGGTGGTTTGGAGCCCTTCAGATCTCCACTTTGGACAACACGAAAATGAGGCACTTCAGTTCCTTATTAACACTTGATTGGTTCCACTCTTGATGTTCTGGACATGATTTCAAATAAGACTGCTTGGCATCTCAAAAAAGTTAAATATATCAAAGCATCTCTCTTGAGGTTTCAACATAAATATAACTTGAAATGTGTCCCTTGCCAGATTTTTTGTAATTACTCTATTCCTGTACCAGTGCATATAATATCACAGTCATGATTCACTGTCACAAAAACTCACCCACTATCTGACAGAAAAGCAAATATCATGTCTGGGAGTTAGTTTTATATCCTTAAAATGTTCTGGTATTAAAACAATAAATTAATCAATCAGTATTCTAAATTGTAGTTTTTTTGTTGTTGGGAGTGTCTTGATTTCTGCTGGGGGAATGTAACACCAAAGTTAAGCTTTAAGAAAGTCGACAGGCTCACACTTATTATTAGAAGTAGGAAACATAATTTTAATCTTTATTCTGGTGGGATTTGTTTTTATGGAGGAGGTCAGGAAAAGTAATTATTTATTTAGCTCATCTGTAAGTTCAATCCTGTGTGAATCAGCACTGTCAGTAATTTTAACATGGCAGGGCAGTGTAATAATTAATGACTAAAACACAACTGTCTTTGTATTTCTGTAGTCCTCTGACAATACAAGTTCAGTCCAAATTGCCCTTTGTGAGTTGGAACAAATAACTAAGATTTCTTCCTCCTGACTTGGGTTTTAAGACATTATAGCCAATAAAATTGTTTTCTCACCAGATTGACAACACAGATTGCATCTGACTCATATGGCCATAGGAAAAATCCCTCCTCTCTATATTTGATGGAATACCGATCCCTTTCAGCCCCAAACTCTGACTTTAGCAAAGTGAATCTTTGTAAAAACTTAGAATTGTTACTATTTTGTGGAACTGCTTATCAATATTAGGTATTTTTTGTCATTTTCAAAGGGCCCTATATGTGTACATTACATAGTAAAATTATGTTAAAAACATGAATGTATATAAACTATGCCAAGAAAACACACTGAAACTGCACTCCCCACCATTACAGAACCAGAAGAACCCTCCAGTGCTGGAAACAGTGCTGTGTTTACACATGTACTTCTGCTCCTCGGACATATCACTATCTGCCCCTCCGATTCCATTTTATATTTTATTGTCATTTGAATATATTACTTGCAATGTGATAAGCATTATCACAATTAATTTAGCATTATTAAAGGAAGTCAACACAACACTGAACATCCTAAATGAATGATCGTCGGACTCAAACTTTTGTTTATATTGATTTTCTGCCTTCTCCGAGGTAATTGGTACTTAAAATGCAAGAAAGCAAAGTTTAGCTTCAAACCATCTCTTTTTGAAGACAGCGAGATCCTTATTCATCAATATGACCACCACTAAAGTTTGTTGTTTGCTGATGCACAGTTTGAAGGCTCACAATCAGACACAATCACATACCTATTTTATTCTTTAAATGCTTAGATTTGATAACTATTTAAATTTTCTCTAAACAGATGTACAGGACATGTTAAAATTCATGCAATTTACAAAACGATAAATGAACCAATTAGCTTATAATATGACAGTTGAAAGACAATGGCAGACACATTGAAAACATACAGACTTATTACTGTTTTGTATAATATATCAACGTATATATGTAATCAACTCTCAAAGGGCCAATTCCATAACAGAGCTACAAAGATATTCCATAGGGATGACCTATAATCAATTGGCATAATCAATTCTCTATCTATTCCATTCTCAATTCTAAATCGATACATAACCGACTTCTTTAGTTTGTGATATGTTTGGGTACTAACATTACCTGGATGTTCATATTATATTCAATAGCAGTTTAACAGCAAATGTACCTCATACCTGAAAAATACTCACTTCCAGGGAGTGACAGCTTTTTTCTTACAAGTGAAAGATGGCTCTTTTTGATTTACAGTGCAGATTAAAGTTTCCGAATTAAAACTTTTCAGCTTACCTTTTCATTCATTTTTAATTTTCTCAAACTCTCATCTTTGTAAAATGATATTATATAAAATTAATAGCTATCCAGGAAGTTAAGCATTGAAAAGTTGTGTAAATTTAGGCAAACAGAAGTTTAGCTACTACTGTGCACAAAGTCAGCGGGAAGGCAGGGCTCATGCTTGCCTATAAACCCAGTGTGAATATCTACTAGGCCTTTGAAAAACGATTGTGTATGCACTCTCCACTTCATTTTCCTCTGCATTTTCCAGCTGAATAAGAGCATAAATATCATTTCCCTTATGATTTCAATTATTTTTGATATTTTGTGAAGTGAGCTTTTGAACATCCATTACACATAAAGCATAAATATAACAATCCTAAAACAGTCCACTGCATGTTTGTAAGATGCAAAGTTTATGAATTCTTAAACTATGGAAATTAGCATCTCACAGCAGCAGCATACTTTCTTTTGTCTTGTAAGCAGGATTAAGGGACTTTTACACTGGAACACCCACGGTGGAGTCCCAGTTGTGATGACCTGCTTCCTGTTTAGATGTGGCAGAAACAATAGCCACAAAAAAACACAAAACCAGCACTTCAGTAGACACTGCTTTGCAAAGAGGATAATTCAGGTTCTACCCTAGCAGCATGGGGAGTATTTCCAGCATGATCTACTGAACTTAGTGGCAATCTTTTCACACAGCTAACCAGAGAAATTTCAGTGCAGCATTACAGTTCATGCACATGTCCCTGTAGGTTGCCACCGTAACCACTCTGGATTATGGTAGACAATGCCTTTCATTTGTTTAACACAGCTTTAGAATGTTTCTAGGAAAGTGATGGTATTGTCTAGAGGTGTTTTGGGAGAGTGTAATCTCTTTGAGATGCAGAAAAAAAACTTTCTGTTGGATATTGTTTGGCAGTATACAGTGGTGGAATGAATTACCCAAAGTAGAGCCTAAATGGCTTACCCACTATGTGCCCCAACAAAACAGTAACACAAATAAATTATAGGCCCTCCCCAAGATGGGGTGACCTTATGATTTAGTCTGACGTGTTTGATTTCATTGTTGCAAAAGGAAAACATATATAAATATATCATATAAGCATATACAACTTTTAAAAGTCAGTAAACAGAATTTAACGTCCACCACACTCTGGCTTAGCTACCATTTTCAAAATCTAATTGACAATCACTATTACAGTTGAACCTCAGGTTTGTCAACATTAGCTAAAAATTAGCTTGGTAACAAATTAGACAAGTCACACATATCGATTTGAAGCAACACAAACATGGTCTTGCACACTAGATAAGCAGTCTCTGTATAATATTGAGTATTTCCGAAGCTAAGACAACATATTTAGTTATAAAATTAAACCAGGTCACTAATGGTAGCTGTGGACAAGAAGCAAATTGGTTTTAGACAAGACAGGGATTTAACATTGTCCATTCAGGAGAAATATCTTCTGAAATCTTTTTGTCCCTCACTGTCCTCCATATCCAAAAAAAATCCACAACAATATTCACTGTAGTCTTCAAATATTTCATCTTATACATTCCTGCAAGTCTCTTGCTGGCACAGACTGTCATACTTGATGATGCGAGCTGACAGTTTTGCATTTTTGGCTTTTCAAAATTAACTGCCACCTTCCCCCTCATGCCATTGGTTGTGGCACTGTCAATGGTGTAGTCCAGCTACTGTGTATTTAAACCCTAACTTTAAGGGCAATAAACTCAAGCAGGGTTGAGTCTACAAGTCAGTGAAGCTTTTTAAATGATAAAAAGGGATTTCTTATGGTCTTGCAACAGAATTTATTATGGTCTTGCACAAAATCTTGCCTATTGTACCTTTAAGTGAGCGTATTCTCCGATGTAGGATTTGAGCCTGACTGACTCCATAACAAGGCTGGCAGTTTGTATTAAGGCTTGACAGGAAACAAGGACCTGATGTTAATTTAATGGTTTGGCTGGGATGTGATCTGTTTACAAAACAAGTTTTTCCATGGCGGCATCTGTGTGCTGCTCATAGAATTTTTATTTCAATTTTTATTTTTTTGCACCTTGTTGCAGGTTAGAGAAAAATTACAGTGTTTCAAAATGAATAGGTATAAATAATTTGCATGATTAAATGTTTATATCCCTACTCGGAAGTTCCCCTTTTGGGGTCAGTCGGGGTGGGGGATGGTGATGCTTAATGACGTTCATGTCTGAGTTTCTCCTTGCCAAGGTACAATAAAAGATACATCACATTTATGAATGAACTTTCTAGCTCATATTTTATTAAAATTAATGTAATGTAGGGTTTCCTTTGTATCTAAACAATAAGAACTGTCTTTACATTAAGAGCATTATGCATGCAGCTGTTATGAATTATTTTTAAGTTCACAGTCATAGATAGACGCATCCATATTTGCTTAGCTCGAAAAATGATAATGCAAAAACAATACACCAGTACTGTGTTTTATGTAGCAACACAGTACAATTTGTCTCGAATTGGTAGCTTCGTACTTAAACCACATTACACATGTGCTCAAAGATTCTACAGTTTTAGTTCACTCAAACAAAGTAATACATGAGCTGGTTAGGTGGGGTCATGAAATAATAATGCAAATAACTACCAATCAAACAACAATCAAACCAGGAGCAGGACGTTGCGTGTGTGTGTGTACAAGTGTGTGTGTGCGTGTGTGTGTGTGTGTGTGTGTGTTTGTGTGTGTGTGTGTGAGGACCTGGCATAACTGGTCCCATTAAACAGCCCCATAAACCTCTTAATGGATAGCAAATCAGTATAGTATCTGCCTGCTAGTACATCCTGTTTTTTTGTTTTCTGTTAAAAAGAGTGTAAAATGACATAGTTGGAGAATTTACATGCCTTGAAAGTAATTTCACAAACAATAGCAATTATTTCCTGAAATGCGTCAGTTTGAATAACAGAAAGTTGGCTCCAAGGCGACACAAACAATTAAGCGATGGTGAGTAATTTACCCAGAAACACTGTTTTAATGAGGTGCTGTTTTCCCCTCTTGGACTTCAGCAAAAGGGCTATGATTCAAATATTTGGGATGTCAAATTTATTTTGACATATTTGCATGAAAGGTTTAGTTGATGTTTTGATGTTGTCAAAACGTTCTAGTATATGGAAAGCTTCCAAATGATGCACGATCATGATCTGTACTGTAGCCGCAGAGCTATAATTAAGACAGAACAAGTGGAACTATTGTACACCAAAAATATTTCCCCTACATTAGCAACCTATTTTTATATGGTGGATACATAATCATTAGCTTCACAGTGCAGCTACTATGGTAGTCATTTTGTAGTATTGGACTAATTAAAGTTAGCTAGTCAAAAATTAACTTGGTTTTATCAAGGGTGATATTCAAAGGAAACCAATTTCTTCAAACCATGCCAATATGTTTTTAATTCGGCTGACATGAAAAGCTTGGCAAAAAAAAAGAAACATTTTGTGACTTCAGTCAAATCACATTGTATTATAAACACAAAAACACAAACTCTCAAAAACTATAATACAGTTTCTACTTACGAAATGCATCTACCTATAAAATGTTTTGAAACAGAGATGATTTATCTGGTGAATGGTTGGCAACTCAAAAATAAATGTTCTTCTGATTATAGATTATTGTTCTATTATTAATTAGATAGAAACTAATTCATTCAGTACATTAGACTCAATGTCCAGTTACTAGGTGTTGGCTATGTCCATGGAATACTCAACAGAATAATTCTTTAAAAATGTAACAATAAAGGAATTTCACACAGCTAGCACGCTCCGTCTCTATTCTCTTTTTTACTAAGTATGGCCGGAGCAAACTCGAGCCTCACAGCATGGACCCACTGATGCCCTATTAATATGGCAGCCGTTATGTGTGGATGAAGCTTGGATCCCTGGTCGCTCTTCAAAATATTGCCTGAGTGAAATACAAAACCATGTCAGAGAATGCAGTCCTCAGAGATTAAGCCTGGAACATTGAGGTAAATATTAAATACCTGTTACTATGGCTACCAAAGTTCTTCACTAATAAAACAGAGTGAGAGAGAGAGAAAAAAACCTTAGATGGGGTTTTGTGGTGTCTTACCTGTGCAGAATGCCTGGAGTTTCAAATCTAAGGGCTCATTGACAGACAGATGGTGGCAGACAGCACACTGCGCGTCTGTTGTCAAAGCCAATAGCTAAAGTTTTAAAGCAGCCATTAATGTGCTTATTGCTATTTGAGGCGTTAACATATCTGTGATGTCGGCTCCTGGCAGCAATCCCCATGCTCTGTATTATGCCATTTTCCATTTTAACACATTCAACATGAATGCTTTTACAAGGGAAATAAGTGAGGACTGGAGCACCAACTGGCTGAAGTTTGCAGTTGACAGCAGTGACAGAGATGTTAACTCACAAGGTAAAGCATACAGATAATGTAATAAATGGTCATCATACTGCCAATATTAAGGTTTAAAGCAAAAAGGATTTAAATACTAATGGATAGTTGGTACAGAGGCAGTAGGAGTAGAAAGGGGGATAATGGATGTATACATACTACCTCCATACCTACATCATTTTTGTATGTTTTAGTTTCACTTTACATATAGCCCCCACCCATTCGTTTGGACAAGTTCTGATTAGATGGGTGTGTTTAAGTGTTTCCTGTTGCCTTAGTGCAGGTATAAGACAGGTTTTAGTATGTAGTCTTGATTCTAGGTCTTTGATTGCCTTTGGAATCTGATATTGCCATTTGTCAACATAAGAACCAGAGTTGTTGTAGATTTAGATTGAGAGGGAGGTGTGTGTGTGTGTGTATCTGTGTGTGTCTGTGGCTGTGTAGAAACGTAATGTATTGCAATGCCTCCATAACGCAGTAAAAAAGTTGTCGTGTTTTTTGTAAAGGCTGTACTCAGTGGTACATCCTTTGGGTTTTAAAACAAAATCGACAGACATTGTGACGTATCATCAGTTGTGATGGACCCACTCTGGCTGTTACTCTGCGCTGTAGGAATAACCCCATAAAGTGTCCTGATGATTGCACATGCAGTTTCATATTTATGTTTTGTTTTGTTAAATATTTTGGCCATATTCATAAATCCAAACAACATACTCCTAAAATGGAGTTAAAAAAACAGCTCCAGGCTGACAGAGATGGCCAAAAGACAGGGCAGTAGATATGTCTGGTCAAAATTTCTTGACTTAGATTTGCTATACTGTAAACAGATCCAACAATATCCATTTCTTCCTCTTTCTCTAAAATGTTTCTGGTTCATGTGTAAATGGTACCTGAATGACCTGACTCAGACACACAATGCAGAATTGTGGATGTTTGGGCCCCATTCTTTTAGCTCAAATGTTAGCTGTTGTCCTGGGTGTACTTGGTATTCTGCAGTGCCACAATCTTGACAAATCATGCATCAGAGCAGACCGCTGGATGACAAATCCCATGTCTGACCACTCACCGCACCTGAAGAGGACTACTACTGATGACAACACCAGATGTGTGCTGTTTCTCTCAGGGTTCCTGCTGCCTTACAACAGTCAACACATCTCCCCTGAATGTGTCAGAGGGAGTTTACAACAGTGCTGCTGATTTCAATAATGAACTGAGGAAAGTTTGCAGTTTAAACCTTAAAATTCAGTGTAAATTCCATACTTTTCAGTTCAGACTTTGTGTGTTACTTCCATTTCAGTTTGGTTGAATGGGAAAAAAACATGAATGGTTCAAAACTAAAATGGAGCAACCAATATTTATATTTTCTTTAAAGCTGTCAAAATATTGGGAAAACGTATAGTCTATCTCAATTTGGGCATGTGTGTGACAGCAAGCTGCTGTAGGAAATAAAGATCATTTAAAGAGATTTAATCACATTCATTTTAATCTGATTGTTGGCAAGATGAATGTTGTCTCTGAACTATTCACAAACATGAGGAGGGGTTGCAATGCAATATCTATCTTGCTTCCTGATTCTATGGGGCAGAGATGTGCTATCAATTCCTTGTACAGGGACAAATGACTCTGTAATGCTTTCCCTGCCCTTCACCAATGCAATAAAGACCCTCTCACCTGCTCTCCAGGCTCCAGTTCGTGAGTGAGCCTGTCTTCACTCTGCCTCACGGATCCCCCTCTTTAGAAATGATCCCATTGGGGTTAGCGATATTGCTATCACATCCATCAATCTCATTTCTCACAGGCTCCGTGTAGACTACAATATGCACTCCGGGGTCTCCATGATTAACCAGAGCCTTTGATATTCGACAATGAAAGTGAGGGCACAGCAGAGGAAATCCTACAAATCTGGTGGCCATTAAAAATAACTATTTTACCACATCATGGCAAGAAAGTCTATTAGGGATCTCATAGAAGTGGTGCTACCCAAAGCAATTCTGCCATCCTAAAGCAGAATTAGCCCTATAGTCTCTGAAATCAGATGGTCACACCCATGATTATCTTTGTTAAAGGATATGTATCTGTACTTCATCTTTTCATCTCTAAATGTATAATGGGTCTTTAAGAGCTATCATCAATAGGAGGGCCACCATCTTGGTTAATGCAATTGTGTACTGATTATCATTTCAGCAGTGATTTCCCCATGTCAGTGAGCTGAGGAGATCACATGATTTAGTATGCCGCGCATATCATAAAACAAGGACCAGGTCAAGTAACCACAATAAAGTAGAGCAATGCAAAGAAATTATCAGGTAAGTGGCAATATTTTATTTTTGCATTAATACAAAGTTTTGATAAATGTTTTCAAAATGACATCCACATTTATTTCCAAGACTTGCGTGTAAATATTCCATGAGGCTGAATGAAAAAGATCCTTGGATGTGTGGTTGCCAGGCAACTCTGCAGTCATTTTCTTGGTTATGACCTTTATATTTAACTCCAGTTTGCCTCCCTGTCTGTGCAAATTATCAAAACAATTTGTGTTAAAACTACTACTCTCTTTGTTTGGTGTTGGACCTATTGGAGTCTGTGCTGTCTAAGTTATGCATAAAGTAAAGGCACAAGATGGATCTGTCTGTCAGCCTTCCCCACAGAGAAAGTAACCCAGCACACAGTCGCAAGTCTCACTGCCTATTTATCACTATGGTTCCCTCCTGGCGAAAAGGATGTCTCTCCATTAGCATAGAGTAGGATTACTGAAGTATTTTTTGAGTCACTTGCTCCCTGAACTTCACAACTTTGACAATTCCCAGCTCAATATTGATCCTGTCAAGAGAAGCTGGTAACATTGGCTAGTTTTAGTGTCGGTGATGCACTGCTATAAACTAGCAGTACCAAGTAGTCTGAATTACATTAAATAAATTAAAGTGAATTAAATGTTTCTTCATGTTCTACAGGGGAAAAAAGGGTTTTCCAGACTACCCACTCCACCGCAGTCCAGACATCAGTCACATTTACTCCATGCTGAATGCTACACACTCTCCCTTTTCTGACAATACATAAATATCACAGAACTATTCCTTATTGTCATATTAGTTCCACTGTCATGCTTTTTATTGTTCATCTGTTGTGTCTACAGTTGTATTATTTTTTATTTTAATCATGTATCCACATTGGCTGTGTATTGGTATATGTGTGTCATGAAAGTAAATCTTATTTGTATTTGAATTTGTTGTTTGTTGACACCAGAGACACCTATGGCCGTTGCTATGGCCATATTCTGTTAATGGGATTTTGCACAGGATGAAGGATGTTGACTGTTTACCCTTGGGCCACTCAGAATGGCATTTTGGAATATTCCCTTGTTGTTGTGATAACTAACCTTGTGCTAGTATTAACAAAGGAACTTGTTTGACAACAAACACAATGTTTGGTCATTGCTCAACTAAAGTAAGCACATCTTAGCTGAGTTGACCATAATTGGCCCCCATGGATTATGTGACTATATACTCATTGTATTGTGCCGAATGTAATGAGGCATCAAAATTGAAAGTATTAAAAATGCATTTGAAAGTTTAAAGATTGGTATGAAGAAGTTTGTCATTTAATTAGTATGTATGCATATTTTAATGAAATACAAATGAAAACTGAGGTAAGGCATTTATGTACTTTCCTGAGGCTGTTTAGATTTGATTATACCTCAGGAACACACTTGTGATATGTATCCAATTTTACAGCGTTTCCATAAAGCACAAAACAGGTCCAAAGAAATTAGGCCTAGAATACTTTAATGTTGAAATGGTCAGTTGAGTTCATTGGAAATTCCCAGGGATGGAGAAAATACAGTGAATTAAGGATGTGAACTTAATTGGCATATTAATTAAAACTAATTGCAACTATTTATTATATGTAGCAGACTGTAAATCTCGGCATTCCTCACAAATAGATTTGTGATAGAGAGGGTTTTCTATTAAACCAGTCAGAGCAAGTGGTTAAAGAACATCTTTGGCTTTAAAGATAATCTTGTAATATTTTGGTCTCCTCTAGAGGGCAGCAATCAAAGTAAATTTATGGTGAATAGAAACAAGACAAAACATGAAAAATAACAGGTTTTGGGATCACATTGCCAAATTAAATAAAGTATTTTTTGTGATTGGAATTTAACTTAAAGGGTACAAGTAATGATTTATGAGCAGAAGAAATGCATGGTATTTCAATAAAAAATGGTATTGAAAGAGTGGATAAGCTATGCCAAACACATTTCTACATTAAACAGTTACATCTTAAAACTCTGCTTAACTCTCAAATGTCCCATGTGAACATGCCAGATGGGACTCTAGCAAGGTAAAGCAGTTCTGGACAGGAACAGATAACCATGGCAATGTACCAGAAACATTGGATTGAAGTTGTTTGTAAGGAGATGATTCTCAACAGGAAGCAGGTGTTGAGCAGTTTCTATGCCTGAAATCAAGAAAAGCCTGGCAGTTGGGAAGTGGAGTGAGTGCCTCGCATTGCTGCAGAGGCAGCCCATTCTCAGAGGCAGCTCATCACAATTCAGTGTGTGATTGGAAGACAGCCCCCTACATAAAAACAAGCCAAGCCACCACAGACCGTCCACAGCTGGTGACCCAAGCCAGCTGGGGCCTGTCACCATCAATGTGACAGCAAAGACGTTGCATGCTACTCAAAATTCTGACTGCAAGATCCCACCCAAACAATGGGGGAAAAATAAGATTCACGCAGGTGAAACCACAGCATGAAGGTCTGAATCCCACCTGAGACTTCATAACTTAGACAATTAGACAGTTTAAACAGGTTACAAACCAAAAGGATTACTCAGACTATGGTAAAGTATCTGAGGATCATGGAACCCCCCTGAGGGGTCTGCACAATAACCAGGGGAGAGTCATTACATCTCTCAGTGCAGCTGAGTAAGATAATAGGGCCATGATTCCAGAAACAACAGCAGAAACAAGACACTAGAGACCCAGTGCAGCTTTCCCTGTTGGCTCTTGACTCACAGGCTCTGAGGATAGGATAGCCGGAAACAAACTGCAGCCAAGCCCCAGTCACACATGGACTTTTCTGACACAATTCTTCACCCCTAACCTTAAATATGTCAGAGTGGGATCATTTGTATTTTAATTTGCAATTGTACTATTTCAATAATATATTTTGTGATTGTGCAATTAGTTCACACATTATTTAATTTTATACTTACACACTGTCAATATCATTGAAGTGTATCAAAAACATTGTCCAAGCATTTAGTATAAAATAGAGGACATGCTGCACTAATGTTATGTAATGCTAAGGTCAAAGCAACTGTATTCATTACAGGTAATTGCTTGGGGCAAGATTTAGTTTTTGGAAAGTTTTGTGATTCTAACCTTTACAAAGTGTTCATTGATTGGTGTTCAATGTGGAGATAGCAGGTGAGTGAAAACCTTGATTAAATTTGTGCACTAGAGTGCAATAAAAGTGAGACAGGCAGTAGAATGTGTTGGTAGCAGGCCATTACTGTCGAATAATGTTGATTTAATGTCTCATTTGGTTCATTGAAACTGTGTAACTTTCTTTTCATTATCATGTCCATCACAAAAATAGCCGGCATGTGTTTTCATAATGAAATAAGTATCGCTTAATAGAGTTTATAAAAAAAAAAAAAACATCCAAATTAAATTTTTTACACCAGTGTACATAATATTACACCAATGCACCGGTGTTGTGAAATTTTGTTGTGGATTTAGACCGACTTTAAAGCCCATACCCTGCAAGCCCACACTCTGTCTAGAATGGTGCTGTTACATTGTAGCAGTTGCATCTTACATCATGTTACCATAAAATTGTTTACATTTACATCATTGTGTTAAAGTAAAATGGTTTTAAAGTAAAATGGTCTATTTAAATTTCATGCATTCCTTTTCTTCTCTTTCAAGGTGAAGTACACGAAAAGGGCACAATGATTGCATTTTCCAGTCCTCCAATGTTTAGAGCTAATATTTCTTGATTGTATTGTATTATTTGCATAAATCCAGGTTAAAGAAATGATTTTGAATGGTTCCTTCTTTCAAAAGCTGTACCCATAGCCTAATTAATGCAGTGTCTGGTGAATCGTTCAGTAAGCACAGGATTACTGCAGACACAAGCTGAGTTTCAAAGCATATGTTTCAGAGTGAAAGAACTCTATAAATAAACACATGGCTGTCTTCGCATGCTACTCTTTGTAGGAAGACTGACAGAAAGGGCAATTATGCCATAGATAAATGACTTACCAATAACGTTACAGCTGCAGGAAGTAGGGGGTCTCAGAGGTATAGGTTTTTGTTGTCTTTTTAAAGTTTGAAAAAGCTGTCTGAAAGACACATTTTAAGGATATTTTGGTTATTATGGTATGGGAAAGAACAAACAAATGTTTTATTTCACCCAATAATGAAAGAGCATGAATTACTATCTATTCATTAATCCATGTAAGTTTAAGTAAAATGGCTCTAAATGACATTCTCAAGAAGACATATAGTCCCAAAGAGAAAACTGAAATGTTTCTGAACTTGACTTGCAGTGCCTGTTATGACCTATTATAACTAGTATAACTGTACATGAGAAGCACAGATAAACACAGTCATTGTATAGTATGATATTTCTGAATTTTGGGGAGATTAAATTCCACCAGCATTTCAAATCAATAATGATATTTCTTCAGCTGATTCTGTAGAATACAAGTACAGTGCAGGGAAACTAAGATTTACTGAAGTTTTAACTTGAATGAAATTTTCAAAGTCATAATCATGCCATGGCGTCTCTTTACTTCTATTGTAATTAATTTAATTTTTTTCATTTAAATGTAATTAAGCTTAAAAACACATTGCAATTGTTTCATAGTTGTTTAAAATTGGCAATAGGTGCTGCAGAACCTTCAATCAACTGTATAAACTTGGAAGCACCCAAGAACAAAAGGAGGGGGTCGTGTTTTCCCCCACAAACAGGACCAATTTGGAACTGAAGGGCAGGTAACTCCCCAAGGCTCTGCATGGCTCTCATGTAATATTCCCCTTGGCTGAGTGGAGGCCACCCCTGCCCCCACTCCCCAACAAGTGATGTAATGCATGAGGTGACAACGTGACCAGACTACTCCCTGGGTGTTCACGCATTCAAAGGAACCGAGGGCATGGACTGTCTTTCTCACAATGAGTCTCTGAGAGATGCCAATCCCCTGGGATGGAACGGAAAATAGCCTTGGTTGGAATTTTTTGCAAAAGCCAGGCACATACACTTTGCTCAGAGGGACTCAAAATAATCGCCCACACCTGCAGGTCCACACCAATTAAGAGCCAGCACAGGGTTTTCTGTATCCCTATGACTATTTAGCACATAAACAAGGTTACGAAACCAAATGAAAAGACGACACAGAAAATTGCAATGTTGGGTTTTGAAATGATGTGTCATTATTCAACACAGTGTTATTACTTGCATTTCAGTATTGACCAGTTGTGAATATTTTCAGTTGTAACGATTGAAGATGTTGATTGGTGTTGAAAAAATGATATACCTGCATAGGAATGCATTGCTTTTAACTCTGGGGTAAAGGTTTAAGGGATTGCTGCAATTATCTGTGTGAGAATCTTTAAAGTGCTGGCATCTTTGAATGTAACTGGATTGATATTTTAACTTCAAGGGCTGCTTTTCTTTTTCTCTGTATCTGTGAATGCTTGAAATGGTGCTGCACTGTATAACACTTTGGAAGTGATATATTTGACTGGGTGTGCATTTCATATTTTTGTTCTTTGAAGATCGCAGTCTCCTTGAAAATGGCTCCCACCTTTTTAAAACGCTCCAAAATGCTCTGATCGTAGGCATTCCACTTACAGAGCTAATCAGTCAGAGAGAACTTGTTGTGCAGTTTTGGAGGAGCCATCCATTAAAAACCCATTATTACAATGAGAAGCATGCTTCCTTTCTGTAAGTGCATGTAAATAGTAAATACAAAACACATGCCAAGCAGAGGGTAATTCACACCCTTGCAAACACTTATGCTGTTGTTGCATACATCAGCCGGGCCCCAAAGCCCCAAAGCAGGGTGGACATGCATCCTAACTTCTGGAAGCCCCCAATCCTGCTAATGCATATACATTTCCTAACCACCCGGTTTGGTGGCAAGCCGGGATTTAATGGAGAGGCGGAGGTTAGAGTCACCGGAGCTTGCAAATTGGTTTGTTCTCCACGAAGGAGCAGAACCACTTCAGAGTAAAAAGGGTTGGCTTGATTTGCTGGTGCCCTGCAGGGAGACACCATTCTCTCAGGGAGCCTCCTGGGGCCCTCTGGCTATAAATCTCAAAACTTTAAATGCAGGAAAGTGGCAACTTCACTGAAGCTCAGAGTGCCACATGCAAAGTCATCTGAAAAGGGGGATCGGGCATCAGGATGGCTATTCTTATGAGGCTCCACAATTAAGTATATGCAGGCAATTTCTATTCCATGCCAAGAAGGGACAACCTCTCCTTTCTGAGTAAGCCATAACGCCTACTCGAGTCCGTCCCCTGGAAATGTGACTCTAGTGCTCTGGAGAGACAATGCAAGACATTAATGTCTAACCTCATGTCAAATTATGGCAGTTCAATGAGGAAGCAGACATACACATAAGAACGTGATAAATTTAGATGCTGAGAATAGGCCATTTTCCCCATCTAGGCATGTCATTTTGCCTGCAAACTGGAATGTAGCTAGATCTGCTTTAAGCCTTATTTTGAACCCCCTGGTTTCTGGTTTTCACTTTGATTTCTGGTTTACCATTCTGAGCATTACTACCTACCCAGAGGGAATGTATAAGGATAGGCACTGTAACCCACAGAAACCATGTATCATGTGCATTTTTACATGCTTTCTTGTTAAGAAGTTATTGCAATGTCTACCAACTAAATCTGCCTATGCACAAAAGCAGCAATAAACTTGATAACTTGATAAATCACTCTCTATCAACAGCCAGTTCAAACTTACAGAAAAATCACCATTTAATGTGCAGAGTAAAAGCAATGTGATAATATCTGATATACATTTGGACATATTTGACATACAAATGAATAAATAAAAGAGAAATGTCCAAAGAATTCATATGAATTTGAGGATGCTCAAATAGTGCATACAATAATACATTTTTTACATTGTTATTATATCCATTTTATCAAATCATTATATCAAATCATAGGTATTTTTTTAGAATGCCTGAACATATTGAAATGGATAGCCCTTTTACTATTTCTCTGGCTACAGACTAATTGAAAAAGATCAGTGAAGGTCAATCTAGACATAAAATGTACATGTACCTTAAACTGTGCAGGTGGTTGCATATTATGTGACTCATGGTGAACATGACTAAACATTATAGTCTGTAATCAAAGCATACAAATAGCTACCTGTCAATACCTTGTGTATAGAGGCTCTTTATTTGCAATTAAATGTACAGGCCAAAGAAAAAGTTATTTAGTTTAGTACACCTCCCACTTGATCACTCGCCCCCAGATAACTCACAGATAACTTTGGAGTTGGCACTAAATTTCCGGTAATGTTCCAAAATTGAAGAGTGGGCACCACATCACTAGCATTTAATATCATGGCCATTTATGTAAATTAGGATCGGCAGATGCCCAACAATCAGTGGGAGATTCTACTTCCTGTAGCACCTTTTTAGGCATTAACTACCTCTGAGTTTAGTTAACCTTCAGGGTACAAGATATAACTGATGTCATATTATCTGCAACCTACACTGTGATGTTCTCAACAAAGTAGCTACTGAGTGCATCTGCAATGCATGCCTTTTAATAATTATTTTACCTGTTTTCAAAGCTAACCTCTTCCTAAATAGGTCCGCAATAATATTCTGAAAAGGCACTTGGGTGTACTTGCTCTATTTACGGATCTTGTTCTGTCTTTTAAATAAAGGACTATCTGTTCTTTTATTAGTTATTCCCTGGCTATCCTTTATGATTATGTTAAACAAAATTATGTTGTTCTCATCCATAACTCTATTTTTATCCAAGTCTGTTATGCCAGGTTTGTATTACCCAATGGTATCCAATACGTTCCAAATAATATATATATATATACGCACACACACACACACACACACGCACACACACACACGCTTGCACTTTTGATACCCTTGTGTTTTCTTTATAATGCAGGAGTACTCCAGTAGAGCTGTATGACGGTGCTGTGCAGTGATGGGGATCCAGCTGAAGTGGGACTGGGGGAATTGTCTCCAGATTCCGTTACTGTGATGGATGGAATGAGCATCATCCTCCTCTGAAGTATCATCATGCTTTAGCTGCACCTATCAGCATCTACCCCATATGGTGATTACTAGACAGCTGCTGTCAGGATACCATTATGCGGCCCTGTGACCTAACAAAGCCACACTGTGAGAGCTTTCAACATTTTGGCAGTCCCCATTTATAGCTATATCTATTGAGCACTGCCCTGAACCCCACTGAAACAGGACTATTAAACATTAGAGTGATGACGCATTACAGCTCATTATTCATCATGAAATAGACTTTAAAATGTCTGCATTTAGAAGCCGCATAAAGTGTACCATAAAAGTCCGTCGGCCTCCACTGTGATGACAATATAATGCTTGGTAGGCTTTAACTGGGAAGAAAGGCCATAGGGCAGTGTGTTCATTTGTGTCTACTGACAATGTGGTTAATGCCAAAGTCCAATTAGACCCCCGCTGTCTTGACTTGTCTCCATTACCACTGGGTGTTCTGCCTGCCGAGTAAATACAAGCCACGTGCATGCAATGGATTTTCAGCCTCACAAACTGCAAGAAGGGAGGGCTGTATGGTTTCTGTGTCATAGATCTAGATTTGAAAAAAAAATCAATGGTAAATTAATTCATTCTGATGTCCACATCCTGTGCCTCTTGTGGCACTCCACATTATATGTAATTATGTGAGCACAAAGCTGCTTCAACATTGTCCAAGGCAATGTCCATATAAATATCTCATATAAGCAATATAAATGTTTAATAAACCAGAATATTTTAAATATTATACAAATCTTTCAACTCTAATGGTGAAGATCTTGAGCTTTTTGAGAATGCTGAGATGTTAATCCTGCTCAAGACATTTAGGTTTTGAATGCTGGGCCATTTGTTGCTTCGGCGATGCGGACCTCTGGCCAGAGCCAGGAATGGCATGACTGGGACATGAAACTCTGTCTCAGGGTTAACACTTTGCATCTTCAGAGCATGAGTCAGCAAAACCTGCAGTTCAATATAAATGTCAGAAAGTTCCACATAAATGTTCCTAATTTTAATTAATATGTTCATGGTACAAGGTTATAATATAAACATAATTCATCTTAATATAGCAGGTCTAACCAAGATGGTGTTGGTGATGGTGTTTATTATGTGACTTGTATTGGATTTGATTTAATATATCTGCTGTCTTCCTGTAGGGTCCAAGAGAAATTTGCATTATTTTTTTAAGGGGAGCTACTAAAACAACAAGAAGTATCATCACATCTTTAGGAAACCGAACAGTTGAGAGATGGACCAAGTAAACGTAAGAGTTTATAATTGGAACGCTCATTAGATGAGTAGTTCTCAGGGGTGTGAACAAACTGGGGACTGCTGCACTATTACATAAAATAAACAACAGTGTTTTGGAAGACAACATTTAATTACAAAAATAATAACCTGTCATTTATGTTTCGCATACAAGAGTTTGCATCATAAACATGTCACATATTCAATAGCTTTCCAGTATACCCACAATAATAATTAGTTGTGTTTCCAGTATTTCATAGAATCCAAGAAAAGTTATCATTTATGTTCATGTGATAGGAGAACTGTAACTATTGCAGATAACACTGGAATAGCAGGTATGCCATCAACCAAGCTATTGGTTGGCAATGAGAAACAATGAGCTTTAATTTGTAACTTTTATCTTTAGCCACTGTACCTATTTTCCTTTGAACACATTCTCTAACAGCTTTGAAATGTTTCATGGGTGTGCAGTGTTCTGAGACATTATCATTATTATTATTTACTGCAATCACTCATTGAGCTGTTAACATGTAGAACTCGATTGTTGAAATCAAGCTCCAACAAGGAAGTAGGAAAAGTAACATAATTAGGCTGACCCGCCGTTCTGCCAGTCCCGCTGAGTGACCCTCTCTTACAGACTCGGAAGGAAGAGGGAGGCCATGAGATTCCTATGTTTCATGTGGCAGCCAGCCTTCACCTTTCCTATACCACAGATGCAACAGCAATCACACACTGTCTCTGCCATCAGAGGAGCACAGCACCAACAAAATAATGGCCAGGAGCGGCCAGTCCAGAGTGCCTAGAGTTTTAACTGACTTTACCCCAGTATTTTTTCCCCAGTGGGACTGAGCCAGTTGTTGTACCATGAGCATGTGATTTTATCCTTTGAGCCATATGAAGGGCACAGTAAGGAAATTTAGCTGAATGTAATACACTGCTAATTGCTCTTATATAACAAGTCGCTGATTTTTGCATTTCTGCATATAAATTTATCAGTGACACTAAAAGCACTTCTTTGTACATCTCCTCTGTGACAAATCGCTTTTGTAAAGTGCATTACAACATTAGTTAATAGTCTACATGACTATTAACCCATTTCTTACAGCTGTGGTAAAAAAGAAAGACAACATAAACATTTGTTCATTTTATTTTGCCTGTTATTGGCAAAGAACTTATTAAATGAAATAAATGAGGCAATCAAAATTCCGGAACTCAATTTCATAAACAGTCCACTCGCATTTTCCCCAACAGAATGCGTCAGATGACAGCAGGCAGGAACCGCATACAAATGGCAAAGCAGCAAACTTAAGCAGCATAATTTATACGTTTGAATTTGAAATGCAAATGGCTGGTGTGACTCACGCTGTCTTGACGAGGGTGCTGTGGAAGATGAGGCAGCCACTTTGCTGCTTCGGGTGGACCTGCTGATTAATTGTTGTGTAACACAGTTTTTGGGGGTGATGACTCAGAATCCAAAGATTTTGTGAAGGATAAAAGTGAGTTAGAAAAAATGTACAATGAACAAATGGATTATAGAAAAAGTTTATAAAAAGCTCTCCAAAGCCAAAATTTATTTGCTTTGTGTAATTCGTCACATAATTTATTGCTTAGTAGTGGCACAATAAACTATTGATATTCACTTTGCCAGATTTCAAAAGTTGCGCAGATGCATTCTAACTCAAAAGTGTCCTTCAAAAGCCAGAGGCAGTCAAGAAAACACAATTCAAACCTCAATAAGTTTTTCTCACTGAATGAGGGCGCATTCACAGCACAGGGTGATTTTGTACCTTTTTGACAGCTCACAGCTTAGAGAGCTTTTTAAAAGAGACACCTTGCTTTCATCCTACAGAGGCTTGACTTCAGTATGGACACCCAACATGGGCATACTCTCAGGGGGCTTGTGTGTTGGGAATAGATGTATATGGATTGGTTTATTCCAAGGTCCTATGTGTCCATGGTGAAGACCATTTCAGCTTTTGAAAACATCACCCTTTATTCATCTTCAGTCATGAAACCCTGAAGCTGTTTGTTCTTTCAGGATGTTGTTCTTGAAAATTCACTTTTCATTGCAATCAGTTCCACATCATACCAAACATAACTTGATTAATATCTTTTTAAATATCTCATTTATCACTGGCACATCTGCATTTTGATAAACCACCACGATCACTGGATGCCAGCATTTCCTAATTTGGATATGTTTTGGATTTGTTTCAGGCTTTCTTTTTTGTTGGTTTCTTCTATCCCATTATATATCTCCCATGTATTTTTGGAAACACAGTTTGTGGGTAATTATTCCCTGTTTTCTGACCACTCTCATTTACTTTCTCAGTCTTACAAAGAAAGTTTGTAAGCTTTCCCTTGCATCGCTCTCTTCAGAATTCATAAGGTGATAAAATATTTTTCTCGTTCATCATTTAACTAACTGATTGCTGATTTTCAGCTATGCCGAAATAAATAAACAAAATTTCACAAAAATGTGTTAATAGCATACAAACATTGGCTATTTCTGGACAGTCATTTATGAGAAAGAGTCATTTCTGGCCCAGAATCTGTTGAATTACTTATTTTTGAGAAGACCTTTGTTTATGAGCAAGACTCTGAGAATGGTTTTCCAAAATTCTCATATTAGTCTTCAATAAAAAAGAACTGTGTGTCAACAGAGCTCAGCAGCTGAGAAAAAAGATTAATTGGATGGTTAGGTGGGGTATTTTTGACAGCATGGAGGGAAAAAATTGAGTTTAAATTTGGCCAAGAAAGCTTCTGAGCCGCATGGCAAGGAATCAATGAGGCCGTTGTCAATATGATTTATTATTGAAGAAGAGCCAATCTGACCACTCACAGATAAACTGCAATTCCAGCAAGTTGGGAGAATAATGCTGGCAATGTTTAAGTGTTTCTTGAAGGCCAAGCTTAGATGCTTAAGGTTCAGGGAGAGATAATACATAACAGAGCCATGCATTATGATTAATTTAGGTAAAATATATTTTTTAAGTTGATTGGCATAGAACAGTTGACTGATTGAGTGGAATTCTTTTACCAAATGTACTGTTTCTGACACACTGAATTTATGAAATGTGTGGGTAGCTTTTTTATGTAGAAAATAAAATACCAGTGTTTTCATTGAGATAGCCTTTTAATTCAATGAATTTCCCAGTGTTATGTTGACACAAGAGTAAAACAAGTATTTTAATAAACTCCCCATTTTGTGATGAGTGAGGGGACAGTGACTTCACCACCTTTTCATCATAAAAGGTAACCTGCAGTTATTGTTTACAGAATTGCAGTAAAATCTTCATTCTTCCCTGAAAATGTCTTGAAATTTAAAGTTCCAAATAGATCTGTATTGTGACCATTGGTAAAACTAAACCGTAACATGATACAGTGACAATAAAAGCTGCAAACCTGTCACTGAAAACAAAACTACTTTAAACAATATTAAAGGCTAAAATGCAAATCTAAGCTTCTGCAATGTGATCTAGATTTTGGATCTAACCTCCAGGTCCTCATGTTCTCCTCTGGAAAGTATTATGCTGTTTCCCAAGCCTCCCCTGACTGACTTTATTCCTCCCCATCAACCTTGTTGATGTTATTTTCATGTAGGCCTACTTCAAGTTTACTGATCCAACCACAAATACATCCAAATGTAATGTCACAAGTAATGGAACATGAAGAGAAGTACAGCTGTAACATGGTTAGCATATTTCTGTATATAAATTCACTGTAAAATATTTAAAACTTAATTTAAATAAAGTTAAGGTCATTGTGATACATTTAGTGCATTGATTTCTTTACTGTATCCATTTATGTTTAAATGCTCAGTGGGCTCTCAAGATTAAGTCCCATGTGAAGAAATGTACTTTTGTTTTGTCATATACAATCACAGCAACGCTTGTTTCCCAAAGCTCAGAAGGAGGGCTCATCAGGCACCTTTGAAATTCATCCTTGTGATATTAAGGCAATAGGGCTGAAATATATCATAGCTGAAGGCTAAAAGCTGAAATGTTCTTTTCCCCTACAAACTAGCCCTTGGTGCCCTTCAAATAAATGGACACACAACTGATGCTTCAACTGAATGGATCCCTTAAGTGCAGGTGTTTGTTTTCATTATTACCTTACAGATGACAGGTAGCTATGGCTGCTGTGTTATGGGCGTTACTGAGTTTAAAGTATCCTTAAACTGCAGCTATGAGCACCCATTGAGACTGCATCCATACTTTCTAATCTTCTGAATGTAAAATAATAATCCTTCATTTTTCAAGCTCCATTTCATGAATAATCCTCAGGATATATGGGTTTATTCAAATACTATACCATGTATGTGGTATTTCTTTTAGTATAGATTTTAATTGTTATGAGTTGAAAATAAAGGAAAATCTGCACCATTTACACATTTCAGGTATTACATGGATTCTAGAAAAATGATAAATATAAAACTAGAGGACTATATGAATGAAGAAGCAAACTGGGTTTTTAGAATTTCCTACTAGTTGTAAAGCTAGAAAATTATATAAATTTTCTCCATAAACACTGTCCCTAAAATACAAACCAGAGAAATCACTGACATTCATGTAGGCTGAGAATATACTTCTTAAAGACAAAGCAATTAAGCAACAAGTATTTTACTATTAATGACCTAGTCATTATTGTTTCGTTTATCTCCCTGACTAATGCCCCTTCTTCCTTTTCATTAAACCCTCTTATTGTTTTATGTGACAGTTCTTTACATAATGAGAACATGATTAGCTTTCATTTCCCTCTGTAAATAAATGTTTTCCCAGATGCCTCAAACTGCCACAGACCAATTATGTATCATTATTTTAGCTCTAAATAATTCTACCAAACTTTAAATAAAGTAAAGCTGGTAAGTCAGCAATCTTATTTTCCTGGTAATGTTAATTCATGTATTCATTGACATGGATTTACAGGTGGGTGTTAACATCTAAGATAAGGTTTTTGTTGAAATATTTACATAATATAATACAGTGAAGGAAAACAGACTCAAGTGAGTTTTGCCAGATTAGTGATGGCCATCATTTGCATTTAATGCATAAAAAATACAGGATAAAGAACTTTTGCTTGGGTTGTTTTTACAGAAAATGACATGTATTGTCTACAGGGCTTAAGCTGGTTACAGAAATTGGTTCTTAGCATTAGCACTGCCATTAGCTTTCGGTAAAAACAGAACAAAACAAAATCTTTTGCAATACATGAGAGGCTTGTTTTGTACTTGTACTGTGTTGAATTTGTGAAACATGCATTAGCCTCCACATTGAGTGAAATTGACAGAAACCCCTGGGGCCGCCTGTAATATTTTCAAACACTGAAACTTTGACCGAGTCAAAGTTCTGAAAGTATCTTTGGATGAATGGAAATAAGATCAAGCTACTAAGCTAAAAATAATATGCATTAAAACAACAACTTTTATGACAGAAATAGGAACATGTTTCCACTTACACCCTCATATCAAGTAAATTATGACTCTATTTGTGATACACTAAAATATAATTGATATTGGATCAATTAAAATGGACATGTTTTCCCTGAAGAAATGTATAAGTACTGAAATAAGTAACTAACTGAACATAATATCCAACAGTTCTGTAGTTTATTTCTCTATTAATTTGATTCCTCCACTGTTCTTTTTGCTGGCAATAGTGCAGTTTCTCACAGGAAACCACTCTGAATATGTTGTCTGCTATAATTACTGGGATCTCCCTACAAGACACATTCAGCACAACACTCATCTTCCCTCTTCCTCTGAAATAATTAAACCAAGACAGCAGAAAACATATGTGTGTGGGACTAGGAAATTACATAAAGTAATTTTCCTTTTTTTTCTACCAAATTTTTTAAGCAAACTTGTTTTACAAGAAAAAACCAACAGACCATAAATGTAAAATTAAACAGCACATTAAAGTGTTTAAACCCCTCCCACCCCCTCTCTCTCTCTCCCTCTCTCCCAGGGTCTGAAGGTGACTGTAGAGGAGTTAGCACAAGTTCTGAGCTAGGCCGGCCCACGCTCACCATCTGTGGAACACATCAGAGCACGGCGTGTGCTCGCTCGCTCGCCACTTTCCTCCCTCTCCGAAATGCCCGACCTCCGAGACCCTGCCAGAGAAGTAACAGGTTCGTCAGACGAGCTCTTTTTGTCCACAGGGCCCCGCTAATATCTGTGGAATCTGCCCCGCTGCATGCACATTAACCTGCCTGAGTCCGAACCATCTCTGCCTGTATGTCTCGCTGCCTCTTCTTTTGGAAATTGGCTAATATAACCAGACACATTAGCTGTACCCCCACCCCCCCACCTCCATTCCCCAACCCCAGTACAAATAGCCCTCGTTTCACTTGCTTCAGGAATGTGTTGCATTAGCGCCTGGATGTTGCTAGCTCCAAACAAGGAAAGCAGCTTTATCGGTCAAATGTCAGATGAGAAGATTTCACAGCATGTCCAGTGTGGAGCTCATGTTGTATAACTGGACAAAATGGAAGGATTGTGGAAAACCAAGGAGTCACTAATGATTTTCATTTTTTCCTTTTCCATGTCAGTCTGTTCTACAAATTACCATAAAACATTTACAACAACATGAATGAGTAGGGAGAGGCAGACATTTAAATTTAATTGTGACATTAACTCGGTTTCACCCTAAAAATAAACATTACCATGAACAGATTGGTTTCCTTTTAGCAGGGAATATGTATAAACTCTTCTTTAATAAACAGAATATTTCTTCTTGAAGGAGAACGCACCATAAGTTTTCCTTTCTTTTTGCTGAGCAGACATTGATAAGCCTCTGATCTGTTCTAATCCTTCATTTCTTTCTCTTCAGATCTGGGAGGAAAAGGACAGAACAAATATCGTTAGAAATGTCACCTTATATTCTGTCATTAATTCTTAAAATCCCACCACTCAGGATAATGGCAAACTCATTCTGAAGACTGCGTGACAGTTTCTTTCCAAATACTGTTTTTTTTTTAAAAATATATTATAATATTCTTTTCTTTTGCAGTTTACCGATAGCACATACATTATAACGACTGAAATTATGTCCCACTTTATCCAAGATAAAATGTTTCCTGGGATACATTACAGATGAATGAAGAAGTTTCAGAGTAAGAAAATTCTGTAAAGACCTACAAAAAAACTAACAAATAAGTGACTACTAAAAAGCACTGGAATCACATAACCTGAAATTCAATCTCACATATGCATTAGTATTTAATGTAAGATGAGCTACTCTGATTTAGTTTTTTCTTGGGTAATTAACCATCAGTCCTGAGTAACAGATCCTTCATTAGTAAATCAGACCAAAGGCTTTGTGCTTTATGGGATTTTTATGCTATTGATAAGTATTACACCAAACAGAAGATTTTAATCAGAAGGTGGCAATGTGAGCATGTGAGCGTCCATTTTCTTTTATCCTGTGCTTCCAGCAGCTCTACGGCAGTGCTTGCCCTAGAGTGGCCCTGCCCAATAAACATGTCATCGGCCATCGTTGCCTAATGCTTCTTTATGACCCATGCAGGTTTGCAGGCAGATTTACACAGATTAATTAAATGAACCATATCCTATTGCCAGGGCTGAATGACACCCCAGATGAGACAGGAAGCATATTTTCACCTCTCAGACGTTAATGAATGTACACGGGTAAATTAGTCTACCACAGTCTGTCCTCACAAGCAGCCAATTCAATAAAACAAACTGAGAAAACATGTGGACCGTTACAGAACTGCGCCCAGGGCACCAAAAACTCATCCTGCATGTTAATGGACATTTATCACAATATATTCTGTCAGGGAGTGGTGACTATTAAACAAGATTAATGAAGAAAGTGCCAGAGATTATTTTTATTGCATTTGTCATGCAGGAATCCTGTCTAAGATGACCACAGACTAGGAAGTCTGTGTTTGTTGAAAATGAGTAATAAAACCCTCAACCAATTATTTGGTGGTTGAACATCCACCATTAATAATTATCATATTAGCAATCAAAGATTTGTGATGCGTTGATATTTGTTTACATGCAATTTAGACTGTGAGGATCATATCTGATCAAAGCTTGCATAATGAAGAGACTGGAGCTAACATTTTAAAAGTATTCATTCCCAAAGCAAAAATATTTATGGTAAATGCATTTATGTCATATTGACTTCACTGTCACTCACATTGGGCAACTTCATGGTATCCAATGTAAATTTTTCCTAGAAGTCACTATGCCATGGTCGTACAGCTCATACAATAGAATCAAGTGTATATGTGTATGAATCCATGTTTCGTAATACATGGACAACAACCATTATCATAATCATAGCATAACCAATCATATATATCTCTGCAAGTTTTAAAGCACATTTAGGGATCTGAGGTTAAAAGTGCAAAGGTAAAACTGCCGATGACTTAACAGAAGATGATGCAACATGTTCAGCCTGAGAAACCCTGGGGCAGAGAACAAGCCCCTTGGTCTGCATATGTCTTTTTTGTAGATTTCATCATGAGCCAATTATCCATTGGATAACGAGAAGGTTTGTGAGCAGGTCTTCAGCTACCCACATCTGATTAGGCACAGAGAGATGAAAGCATCTCTCCCCCTCTCTCTCTCTCTCTCTCTCTCTCTCTCTCTCTCTCTCTCTCTCTCTCTCTCTCTCTCTCTCTCTCTCTCTCTCTCTCACACACACGTAAAACAGGACATAAAGAAAATCTCCTTATTATTTAAGACATCCCAAAGACAATTCAGCATTGAAATGATATATATGGCATTTTTCAAACTTTGAATGTTATTGTAATAGTTGTACCTAAATTGCATCCCTGCCTTCATATGAAGTCATTATAGCCTGGGAATATATTAAAGAAATATGATACTTGTCTCTCACACATGATCAGCTGATTCCGACAATGGGGACCCTTACCATAATTGAAGGGCATTGTTAATGATGTAAAAGCAGAGATATTTAAACTTTTGTGACCCCCCCCCCTTTACGCCACTAACCATTATGCTTGGAGGTGTGTTTCTGTGCCCCCAGCTCTCGACTGCCATAATGAAATGTATTGCACCATGTTCCTCATCACTATATTCCATGCTCAACTGCCAATTTTATAATAACTATTTATTGCCTCCCAGACTGGTTCAGGTATTGCAGGACAAAAGCAGTGGAGAGCGGGGGATCTGTTTGTTCAACAATACAGTGTGCTGGAGGAGCTGGCAGGAAACCAGCCCTGACACACATCTTCTGCCTGAATTGTAAATATTGCTGGGGTGTAAACCAACAATAATCAAATGTCCGATAGGCTCACAGACACGGGGGAAAAAGTTCTGTGTAAATTTATGTTTTGTAGCAGATTGATGCGTTTTTATTTGTAACAATAGATTTTTTTTCTCACAGTAATCATTTAATTCCATAAATATTGAAGTCTCACTTGTCAGTTTGGTAACTTTGAGCCTGATTAATTCCCTCTGCATTATGGAATTATGTCACCCATCTTCATGTAAGTGTGACTCAGTAATAAATTACTTTTCTGGCTTACAACTGTTCAGCCACAATGTTTCATTCAGTTTTATAACATCGGTACAGTAGCTTTGAAGCAGGGACCCAATGCACATTGCAAACCTGTAAAATGATGAATTATAAGTACAAGTCAGGTGGACCAGTGGCTGCATGAAAAGATATCTGCCCCTGCCAAACAAATCCGCCTTCAGAAATGTGAGGGAACTAGTCAGAGTGCAGTCAGCCAATGCCAAGGAGAGATGCATGTTTTCTAATCGCACACACACACACACACCGATTCATATAGCTGATTTGATTATTCCACAGCTGATTTGATATAATGGGAATAACAGCATATAGTGTAACTGAAAAGATATTTTTCCTCTGTGTGAAACTGTGTAATGACTGTACATCAGGCGTCAAACAGAAAATCTCAACACATCCAAATGTACAATCATCTGAGCCACATCTTTTGTTTCTATTAACTGAATTCTAATGACTATATCAACATTTGCACAATTGTTTCTTGGTTGACACCTGGGAATATTGTGCAGTTTCTCCTCGGTTGCTGTCTTTCTTATGTTATTGTGAAATGACTCAGTGGCACTGATGTCAGATAGATAGGCATGCCCTTTCCACAGCTCAGCAGTTTTTCCTCCATGCTCCAAAAGCTGTGATGGACAAGTGGCTTCTGCTTCATCATCCTTTTTCACTTTGATCATTGTGCCATTTGCCCTCGGTTTCTATTAGCTATTGGGAGAGGTAGCAGGAAAATCATAGTAATAGTTTAAAACTTCCTGCCACAAAAAAACACAGTCTAAGGCTGTATGGCCTTGGTGACAAGATGCTGGAGATGATGGAGGTGATTTAGTCATTTTTCAGGACATCCTACAATGGGCTTGAGGTCATGAGAGTTTTTAACGGCAGTTCATCCACTCTCACCCATCCCCATCACACTGAGCAGGTCATCCATCCAGATACTGAACTGTGATCTGTGATGAAAAAGGAAGCAAAGGAATTAAAGGGAAAAAAGAAAGACACTTCTTTAATGTTAAACGTGCTAAATGACCATAAAGGTGACGCATTAAAATAGATTAAAATGTCTTTTGTTGCTGACACATTTTTTTATTTTTTTCCTCAGGGGATATCATTAATATTTTTCTGTTATCCAGTGGTGTTTCAGAAGAAAAGCAAAAAAGAAAGAGAAAAAAAGCAGAAACAAATTCACCATGACTGACTTTCTGTTAACTGATTGATTGTCTGACAAAGCACTTTCCATCCCAGGTGACTAAAGGAAGTGGTGAATGTTGAAAGTCATATCACTTCCTGATGTATTTGCCGTGTCAGCACATGCCATTTTGTGTATCATCCCATGGTTCCAAAGCAGGACCAATCATTGATGCAGAGTTTTTCCAAAGACTCCCTTCTGCACAGAAAGCTCTGTACATACCAGGATAGTTTTAAAATATGTTCTTCTTTTGTTACACAGAGAAGAAAGAAAGTACAAATTGATTTTCTTTGGCATTAAAAAAATTGATTGAATATAAAGTCGTGGTCAGTTTCAGCCATTTTAAGTGCAGTTTGTAGGGGGGGAAGATCCACACTTTTAAGGATCCTTAAAGAGACAAACTTCAATGTCTATCTGTCATGTGCAACACCTAATAGCATCATACCAGCAACATACATAGAGCATATGTCAGTCTCTGCATCTTTTCTATCCTGTCCACCAAGCGACAGGCTGAAAAAGATGATTCACCATCCAACACTACACTATGTCAAGTCTTGTTTTTCAGTTGGAATTTCTTTGTTCCCACACATGGTGGGCTTTGAAACCTTAATGCTGAGGAAAGAGTCTCACAGTGTACTCACTGATCTTCTCATCTTCTTGCAGCCACACACAGCCACACACCCATTGTGCAGGTATCTCTGGGTTTCAGGGAGATGAGTCATTGCTGGTTGGGAGATGAATCCAGCTAAATGGATTGTGACCACAGATGCAGTGTTTTTCAGTGGCACTAATGAAATGACAGGCCCTGATCTTTAACGTACCTGCGCTGGGTGGTCTACCTTGTGGAAATATCACTGTTGTCAATGTCTGAGTATTCAAAGATGACAAGTTTGGATGAATCTTTAGACTCCAGGCCCAGTGTGACAGTTTGCCTGTTTCTCATGCCTGTTTTTGTGGTCATGCTTCCAACCATTATCCCCATTCAATTTTCAAATAATAGGTTTGAGTGTTGGAATCATTTCTAACACCTTGCTAATACAAATGAATGTTTTTATGGTATTCAGGTTAATCAAGATCAATGGAAAAGGTACAACGATGTTTGTCACTCTCTATTGAACTGAAAATGAAGACTCCTAAGGGGAACGCCAGAGCTGTGCTGGGTCTCATGTGACTCCCACACTAATGAGAATCAAGAGGGCCAGAACCCTGTTGAGTTTCATGGCGTATAATTGCATGTATACAAATTTCAAAGTACTTATTCCCTTCTGACCACTATCATTCCACATGAAAAATAATTACAGAATTCCACAAGTCATTTACAAGCCAGAAAGCCATTTAAACCCAGCTAGAGGTCCTAAATGCTCCAAGAAGAAGAAAAACCCGCTAAACATATGAAATTCCTCAATAGCCAATTACTTTATCCAGTTCGATATAAGTTAGAAAAAGGTATATTTTGCTGGCACAGTGTGGAAAAATCCTGTCTAGGAGAAAAAGTGTGTTTACTCGTGATATAATAAAAGACTTAAATTATGCACTAAATGAGCTGAAACACACCACAAACCAGCATACACACATCACTTCAGTCATGTGGAGTTGTGTACTATTAAAATAGTTGTTACATATAAGTATTGAAACATTAAGAGAGCTATATGGGTACATTACATATTCATGAAGAGCCAAATACAAACAGTGCGCTTACATTCATTTTCCACACAACCCGCTATGAGATTAAGAGACTGCAGGTCAGGCTTCAGCCCAAAGCATAACTGAAAAGGTAACTAACACCAGCTATACCAGCTATCCAATCTACCCTTATTGGATTAGCCTGGCCTGTGGAGTGAGTTCACTTTGCATTGTGTGTTGATTTCTCTCAGCCAAAATATAAACATTGGAGTCCTTATTTATCTTTTTCATTTCTCAACTTCTTTTACCATGGACAATGTGTGCTATCTTGTTGTTAAAAAGCAAACCTGTGGTTCTAATCAAAACTTCATAGAAAGGAAATTAAGCTATAAAGCTATAAAAAGTGAATGCATGCACAGGTCCGGGAAGCAAGCTGATAGTATGAGATAAAGGAACAAAGAAAGGTGGAGTTATACAACCACATTAATTAACCTGGCAATGATTAAACCATGATTATGTAATAACTATTAACATACAGTACAAACAATGGCAGGCTGCTATACACTCATAAAAACATTCATTTTTTGAGCAGATGTAATTGCTTACACTATATGCTGAATTATGTACAAATTTTATAGTATTTTTCTAGTTGTTGTGCATTAAAACAATGCCGCAATAAGAGTTAGGGTTAGCGTTAGGGTTAGGGTTAGCATTACAATGTAAAATTGTACCCTTACACATAGCAAGTTTGTATTAGTTTGAAAGTCCATCAAAGCTAAGCACATGGATTTTGAACAAAAGTTGAATATTGGAGTTTAACTGTGTTTCAACAAATCCTGTGCTCATGGAAATATGTTTCATTATTTCCCTGACAAAGTATCATATATATTACACTATGACAGATCATTCAGTCTGTTTAATTTTTTGGAAATAATAATGATCAATGGACCATTTGCAAGGCTCCACCTGGGAAGGGTATACTTGGGCACACAGCTGCCCAGAATCCTTCAAACCAAGCTTCTGACTTCAACCGAAGATGTATCACCTAAAAAGTCTGTGTGAAAATGAATGCATACTGTAATGAGTGTGGAGAATAGTGTTATTTATGACCTTGCTGTTGTTGTTATGACTAATACCTAAACATACTGGAGCCAAGTTCTGTCAGACACCTTTCTCTGTTCCAGTCACACAAACTGCATGCTGCACATTTCATGCCAGAAGGCTCTGAAGAGGATAGTTTTTAAGAGCTTGTTGTAATGTTAGGTAGCCTCCCTGAGGAAATAACATAACCCTAGACACAGGTAAAACAGGACACACACACAGTTCCAATGTTGTTGATTTACTTTATTTAAATACATTTCAAAAATCATATTACTTACTGATATGTGGCATAACAAGCTAAAATCAGGATCCAGTCAAGCCAGCTGCCACTGCATATGGCCTGATCCTTCATAATGTTCATAACGGAGACTCATTGATCAAAAAAATGTCATCACCGTACATCCAAAAACAGCCTTTGCTACAAGGTACAACAAAAATATCAATTAAAAAGTACATATTCATCTATTTAGCAAACAAGGTATTGTTAATTGTTAACTTTTTGTTCTTCATGGAGTCAACATTAAATTTTAACATGACTTTCAAAAGTTTAGAGTAAGATAATTTATGTGAAAAGTAGTTTTGAGCAAGAATTGCACTACAAAACAAGAAACTCAACACTATTGGAACGCTCGGCCAATGTCAGCAGCACTGGGACTTGTGAATGAAGAACCTGGACCATCTCTAGTGAAGCTAGCACCAGTCCACTGGACAGATAATGAGTAATGAATTGATTTCCCTTTGCTATTAGAGTACACTCATCCATCTCCAACATTGAATTGCTATCTCATTGAATATTAGATTTACAAAAGGAAAGACACAGGGTGTGCAAATGTAGTACTTGTACTGTAGAATGGGAAATTGATGGGCAGGAACAATAATAACCAATAATAAAATTAATTCCAGACATTGTTCAATAGAAATAACCATGGCATGATAAATACCTGACATTGTGTCAGTAGTAAAGTGTACTGAAGGGTATGTCCTTTCCAGTACATGCACACAAGTTTAGACTTGAGACTTGCATTGAGGCTTTATTCTGCAGAAGGAATAGACAACAGCAGCCCAGCGCTCTCGGGTGTGTCATTTTTTCAACCCTCTCAACTAAATGAATTCTGATTATGTTTTAAAAATGATTTTTAACAAATGCATTTACTTAAAATATTCATGGACACCACAGGGCATCTGGACAGTTGAATTTACATCTTTTCCTTGAACATGGAAAAAGGGATGTAAAAACTAATTCATCAGTTTAAAAGGGACATTATTCATGTATGCTGCATGAATTTAAAATGGTGGAACTGTATTCCCTTTAGTAACAGCGGTGAGATTCAATCAAAACTTCAGAATTTTCTTTGGAACCAAATATAAAATCCCATGCCTCAAACTAACATGTTTTAGTGAAATCTTACAATTGATTAGACCTTCACATAACAGAAAATGATTACAGTACATTCTGGTACAGGTTGAGCATCCCTAATCTAAAATCCGAAATGCTCCAAAATCTGAAACGTTTCGAGTTCCAACATGACGCCACAAGTGGAATAGTCCACACCTGACCTACACAACTTATGACCATTCATACATACAACTGAAAAAAATACTGTATACATTTTTAAAAATAAAGAAAAAATAGGCCAATATGTAAATATAAAACTACGTTTGGCCGTACGTCCTCCAGTGCTAACAGCTCTGTGCATACGATAGTGACCTTCAGACGATAGCCCGGCATTGTGTACATCTTCTACATGCTACATGTGTACTTCTTAATGCCACGCTAACATATGTCCTACTTTTGTCCATTTTGAGATACAACCCGTTGGTCAGAATGAAACTGAGTTATATGTTGAGGAATGGCTGTATATTATTCCAAAATCTGAAAAAATCCAAAATACTTCTGGTTCCAGGTATTTTGGATAAGGGACATTCATCCTTTATTGTGAAAACCAGGTCGACAGCAGTATTGTTAAATTCGTGACCATGGCAGGAATGGGAAGGGAAATGTCATGTTTAAGCATTATTGTTGTTGCCTGATATAACGGCATCAATGATCCCCACTCCGACTGTTCACCGCTCAATGCTGTGTGATTGTAGCTTGATTTGTTAAGAAAAGTCCAAAATGGTATCACACTGGGACTGAAAGCAATTTGTCAATACAGACTCTCTCTGCAGCAGGTGTTAAGAGGGCAGACGCAGGTGCAGGCCTTAAATAGCAATTTACAAAATTAAAAGTGCACTGTTTCCCCACTGCTTCTCCACCCCGTATCTACCACTTTTTAACCACTGTTTGCTCAGAAACACCACACAAAACAGAATATATCTTCCAGAAATTAATATTGTAAGTGAATTTTACTATCTCGTCATATGTAATTTATCTTCATGTTACACATACAGCATACAGACCGACACTTTCCTGAGCAAATCAAACTGATGACCAAAGTAGGTTATAATTCACATAAATTTTAAACATGCAAATTAAAAAATAATATTGTTAATGAATTCAGCATTCACTGAGCACATCTGCACTCCCATAGGGAGATCAGCCATTATCAAGAATAGATATGAGTTGTAAAATAATGCATTTGGAAGCTGATAGGGAGCTAGGCAGGAGGTTCTGTTTTAATGAGCTGTAATTGTGCCGCTTGAAAAAGATATATCCACATATATCCACCATCCTGACATATCCAATATACCATTTTCAGTCGTTTATGTCTAGCATGAGATCAAAATGAAATCATACAGACACAACATTGTCATTTGGAACATTTTACACATGCCCACAGTTACATTGTGTTTATTATTAGTTACTCTAACATCAATACCAGTTATTACACATGTTATAATGCAATGTTTGGACACACTTTCTCCAATAAAAATAACATAGTAATGAAATTATGTTACTGGTCTTTCCTGATCTTGGAATGACAAAAGAAATTTCAAGCCTTTCTGAAGTTGCTCCTTGCTAATTTCAGAGTGTAGAGCAGCCCAGTGACCTTTTCAGTGCTGACACAAGGAATGTCAATACAAATCGATGTTAGGAGTTTGTATGTGAGGAAAGCCATTGGGCTCTAAATAATTCAGAAATGCTCCCCGCTAGTGTATTTATCTGCCTTTGTGCTCCACAATCTCCCATATGGCAGCATGGAGTCCAGGTCTGAATGCATGGTTCACAAAAGAGAGGGTGGCATCTCTGGGCTCGCTACTTGAGGCTAGCTGCAGGAGTTTGTCGACCTCTCCTAAATGTGAGTCATCCACAAGGGGTTTTTCTTCTTCTTTTTGCTTTGGTTACTCACCGCTTGGGGTTATTGACTGCCCGTGAACTTGGGCACTCCTGCTGTAACAGATCTGAGCGCGGGAAAGAGCACCATGCCGTAGAGAGGATGGCCATGGGCTTTTTTAAAGGTTAGAGGCAGTACGATCATGGCTTGACCTGTGGAATTCTCTCACAGATTTCATTAGCCTGCCTCTGAGGCCACAAAGTGAAATCTGTGGATCAGAGAACCATATGTCCAATGTAGTCATTTCCCCTGGGGCTTAGAAGTAGAGCGTGTCACACAAGGTATGGAGCGCAAGGCACAGTGGGCCACAGACCGGTTCACCATGGGAGCTTAGCGATTACCTAGCCGAGGAACATTTCAGAACATTTCAGCTTTTGAATACTACTTTTGAAATTAAGCTGATAGTTTTCGAATATCTATTTTCATTCCCTTGTTAATTTTATTTTTGATGAAAACTTGCAGATCAACATTTGCACAAACATCTAACACACTGTCAGTTTTAGAGAAACTCTAAAACTGTCAGTTGCAAACATTTTGTTCCCGGTATTAAGTGAAACTCTTTTCAAGAATTTTACTGGTCATTGAGGAGAGATTGTACTCTAAAACTGCCAATGAACCTGCAATCAGTAAAATGGATATCTGTTTATTCTTTCAGCACAACCAAATCTCTGAAGAGTGGTATGTTTTTTGTATCTGTATGAAATTTTAATGAAATTGCAAGTAAACAAATTAGAAAACTGACATTTAGTCAATGCTAATGGCCTCTCCAAAAGTATGAATTAAGAGCTAAATCATCATTAATTTGTTTATAGGGTATGTGTGGTTTTTAAAAAGTGCAGTTTTGTAGTATGAGTGAAATGACTCAGCTGCATATAAACAAACAAACACTCACAGAATGTTTCAGATACAGACCACCCTGCATCTTTAATTCTGGCCAAGTACGCTGTATTTTGATTGACTTTTTGTGCTCTAAATTTTATATTTAAATTTTTTTTTATTATTTCTTTGTTTGTGTTTAATGAACTCAGAAAATTTGTAAGGTCAATGAGGTGATGTTTTCTGATAACAAAATATGAGACAATGAATCATAGCTCCACTCTAATGCAACTGAAAAACATATTTTAATGAATTTGATGGAATAATTCTGTACATTCAACCATTTTGAACAACTGAACAAATAGTGTATATGCTGAAACTAATCTGAAAAGCAAATGCTGTAGACATCTGAAGACAAAAAGTCTAATTAACATTGAGGTACATTTTTTGGAACAGGCTTTTATGATTCTTCATTTTGATGTTTAAGACTGCAGAGCTCAGTTTAACAGTTCAAAGTGATTTGGGAAATGATCACAGATCACTGTTAATTAACCATTCAACTCTAGAAGCATCATTTTCTGGTTATGCAAACTCTCCAGGTCTTTGATCTTGCACCACACATGCACGCACACACGCACACACGCACGCAGGCACACATGCACAGCATGACACAATAATCTGGGACCAACCACACAAACTCTTCAACTATCATTAAGATTTTGTAGCATTATATAAAGATTTTGTGTTTTTATATTGTGAGTTTATGCGTACCTAAAACCTATGAAAAGCAGCTTACAGCTACAGCAATGTGTAAATGTAAATCACATTGGACTTATAGCTTTTCAGCACTGTGATAAGTACAATTTATTTGGAAAGTTATACACTTGTTTGTGTGTATTACGGTACGGAGGCACATTTATTCATTTAACTTGGCCCTGAATTTCTCCAGTCTCAAGAGAGTATATTGAACAGAATCTGGCGGAGTTTCACATATCTAAGCAATTGTATTTAAAAAAGCTGTCTAAGATTTAGATTTTTAATGAGTTTAGTAATAGTTTTTTGGACAAAAATATGATTACTGGCAAAACTGTGTTTTATAAGCATATGCAAATCTGGGCTATTGCAGTAAATGATAATATGACAGTGATAAAGTCCTGTTAACAGTAGCACCCTTTCTGGATGTAAGAAAGCGCAACATTGTCAGGGTGTATGACAGAAATTTGAGAGAAAGTATATATCTGATGTTCCATCTTGAACAATTCTGAAGCAAAATAGATGACCCAAAATGAGTATTTGGTTTGAGTATATGAGTTACCAATTTCAAAAGCAAATTCTCACTTTGCATCAATTACAATGAATGAAAAATAATATGTCCCATTTGTATGTTAGTCAGTGTACCACATGCTGTTGTGTTGTAAAGTCCATTGTCTCTGATTTTACATTTGACTCAGTTGTATGTCACGTTCCTCAGATAATCTGTGTGATTTTGCTCAGCTACATAATGATAAGGAGAGGCTTTAGTCATTATTTATCAGCCCATCTGTGTCTCTTCATGTCTGTGAAAGAATACGTCTGTCGAGTCTCGATGTTCTGAGATGCATTTTATCACCCTTCTGTGTGGCATGCAGTGTATAGTGAAAGCGAAGGGATCAGCTAACCAGACACATCAGCATTTTCCCAGTTACCAATGCAGATCAATGTCTCACTTGTAAAATTACAGGTCTGAATAACAACGGTTTTTGTTTTCTCTCATTCTCCATTGCATACCAATCTAAATTTCATTCATATTCATTCATTATTAAATGTGAATATAAAAATGACTCTGTTGTTTAATTACATCTGATGACCAATATCAAATCTAAAATCTGTATTGGTAGGGAGCAGTTCCTCTCTCGCTACAAATATTTGAGCTTTTTTATGTTTTACCTTAAATGCTGTCATGAAGATGCTGGATGAAGAGTTATCTGTTTGTCTGGTCTGCCTCCTTTGAAATGCATCCAAAACTATGGGCAGTCAACCTCTAATCTGGCAGAGGGGAGGCTGACTCTGAGACCCTCGCCAGGTAGCCCTGTCACAGATTGAAAACGTGTCCTTGGTCCTGTGAGGCTTTGCCTCAGTGCAAACCATAAAATCCTGCAAACGCTTTAATGGCTTGTCAGCACTGACATATCTGGCAGTATACACACTAGCTGAGAGGCATTCTTCCTTTAACCAAGCTCCCAGATATAGGCATGTGGGTACAGGCAGGTAATATGACCTTGACTGAAAATGAAAACGGTGTGCTTGATTTCTCAAGGGAGGCTAAAAGAGTCTAATCATACCAATGTGAACCTTTGTCCCTAACTTTCAGCAATGAAGTATGTTGCTTTTTGTCGATGCTGACGTGAGGTTACCTGACAAATCCAGATCACTGACAGACTCATGATGATGTAACAAATTTAAAATGTATGTCAATGTATGTGCTTGAATGAAGTGCCTTAAAGTGAAGAGCACTAAGGCCCTCTGGTAAAGGTTTGCAGGTGGAATTCCCGAAGAGAGATGAGATATTCTGATTTCTCAAGGACACTGATGGTCATCTATACCCTACAGTATTTGAGGGGGCAGAAAATTCACTACTACTAATCTATGACTAATTAATAAAGCGGTTTTCAAAATACTGTAACTGGCTTTAGCACATATGAGCTGCTTCACCAGTCTAACCAACAACCTTGCTCCCAATGTCCCCAGTACTCAACGAACAGTACGCTTTTCTCAGTATGGAGAATATTACAAGCTGCCATATATGTCTTCACGACAGCTCATTTCATTCCTCGTAAGGTTTGACCCACTGCAGGTTTTCACTGCCTGAAGAGCATTTGAAATGCATTGCATGCTCTCATGCAGCCTCACAGTTCTTTTTAATCCAACTCCATTTTGTTCTGGCTGTTTGGGTATTTTATTCATTTCCTTTGTGTGACACTGCCTTAAAATGTGATGGATGTCATTCTTTTACAACCTGTATTGTGATTGTTCCTTCATGAAAACCTTTTTTGTTCTGTTTCTCATGGTTCTATCATTATGCAACTGCCCTATTTTTAAGAAGGCAGAAAATGAGTTGTACATTAATTAAATCTGCAGAGTGTGGTTCCAGTGCAGTGTTGAACTGAATCTGAAGGCTGATTGCTGTTATGCCTTTAAAGGACCCGGGTTACAGCAAAGGACCCATGCACTGTGATCTGTAGAGCATCTTCAGAGACAGAGCAATTTCATCTGCTGCTTTGGCTCTTCACCCTCCAGTTATCAAAGCATGGTTCATATTGATTCCAGAATAAAATATCCCTGCAATGACACCTATAGTATGAAAGAGTAACCCATTCAATTTAATCACTTCCAGTCTGATGCTTAAGTTCTTAGTTCAAGAGATTCTATGTACATCTCTGTATATGCAGAGCAGAAGGTTGTGTGTGTGTGTGTGTGTGTGTGTGTGTGAGAGAGAGAGAGAGAGAGAGAGAGATAAGGAAAGGAATAGCAATGTCTTTTCAATTAGATCAATGGATCAAATAGTTATTTTGAGGTTTTTTAATGACCATTTGTTTATTTTATATCATTTGCGATATGTAAGGAATGCAGATTCATAATGAGCTGAGACCAGCATATCCTCCTCCCTTTTCAGAGTGGCTTCGGCAGCACATTCACTTTCAATGACTAACATATTAGGGATTCATACATTTTAAGTATGCATGCCCAGGCGCTGAGCAGAGACAAATGCACATCCCAAAAGTTGATGACCAATACCAATGAAACTACTGTGGATTGCTGCCTTTATTCTTCAATTTCTTTATTCTACAATTCAGCCATGACTCAAAGAAGATGTTGCATTTCATTATGCTTTGCATATAAATGCACTCAGCCAAAACTGCAAGGCTTCCCATGAAATGCTGAATATATGCACATTGTTTGGACATGATTCAATTGAAACATTTTCCTGGATATTTTAATTACAAGACAACAAAGGCAAGAGGGATTTTACATTTTGTAAGACTCCCATCTGTTCTAATTATTATTAGGAATCTATTGGGCTCAGTCCATGAGTCATAGAATAAATGGTGGTTTGTTAGGTCCTGTTAATTATGAATGATAAGTGATGAATGTTTGTATAGCGTATGCCCAAGTCCACATAATGCACTCTCTCAGGAGAGGGTGAGGGAAATATTGAAGAGGGATTTTCTCAAAGCTCAATGCAATCAAGGAGTGTCATTTAAAAGAGATTGTGGATGTAAGTGATGCAAGGTTTTGTGATGATATAAAGACTACATATCAGTGTAGAAAGTTTGGCATTGATACTGTGAATTATGTTTCATTAAAAAGGCATCTTAAGCAATATCAAGTTTCATTGGGACTTTGTGATGTTATGCTTTTAAGTGGCACACATTTTAGCACGTGTCTGAATTTAAACTGATGCCTCTCTGCAGTCACAGTTCTTCTGATGTCATATCCATTCAGGACAGGATGGAAATGTAGCGACATGATGTGACTGTAGCAGTACATGAGGTCTATTACTACCCTCCATAATTTACAAAACATGAATTCAATGATCATGTAACTCAACAACTAGATATAGATCTGAACCAAAAACAGACTGAGGCAGAAGGTTTGTAGAATAATGTACATTTTAATATCTTTGTATATTAAAGTCCACAACATCCTCAGTGTGTTGTGTATAGCCTCAGTATTGTATACGTTTCTGGTTGCACAATATGATTAGAATAACTTACACTTAAGCACTTAGGTTTCCAAACACTGGTGGTCACTCAAATAAGTATTCCTTCCACCCCCAACAGTATACCTTTAAAGTTCCCACAGAATTTAGAAAAGGCATGGCAAGTGTTACATGAGTGAAATGTATTATCATCATTATTATTTGAACTGCTTGTGTTATTCATAAACTTTAAACAGGGATTTTGTCCAAAGAACAATATTTCCCAACACATACCAATGTCACACATATCTAAGTGTTGCCCAGTTTCCATGGAAACTAGTTATTGCTTACCAAGAAAATAAATAGATTCTCCAAGGACAAGTGTAGACTTCGACAGGCTCCATTCTTTTATTCCTTACAATGATTTCTATTGAGAACAAAAAGAATAGAGTTATAATTTAGAAAGTAAATTCAAAGAAAAATATTTTATTTTGCAGGTTATTACAAAATCTCAGTGTCCATTGCTGCAGGACAAAGCCCCTGGCTCTTGTGCTTCTATAGTTCCTTGGGTTTTCAGTGTATCTCTTGTTCAATGGCTGCATTGCTGAACTGCATTCCAAAACCACTCCAAATATGATGCATATATTCCCCTCTGCTACATGGAATTATGTTTTGAAATTAAAGTTCAAATTTTGATTGAATCCAGGCTTAATGGTTTATCAAAGATTGACACCATGCATGTATTCATTAGAGAAAATGTAAAAGCAATGAAGTAATAGAAAGTTATATTAAACCACCAAACAATTGTTGGTCCCACTTGTGTCTTTCTCTAGTCTTCTTCAGCATGCATGCCTTTTTAACAGCTCCATGGGGATCTGTTCTTTGGAGTGTTCTTATTCTATTAAAGTGTAATCTTGTGGCTGTTTTTTCCCTTACTGTCTGCAGTCCTAAAGCTAAATGCCATTTAAGTGGCAGGTAGGGGTGGATGATGGCAACCATGGACTCTCTCTCTCGACTCAGTATGAGGGAGAGGGAATAATGCTGTCTACAAGGCAGAAAAGGCTTTTTGATAGTCAGTGTTGTCAATGGAGAATTATCACAATTGTGAAACACAATAGGTTGGGCACCAGTTTTATGAATTTACTGATATTATATTTCTCACAGGAATGAACCTTCCTCAATGCTTAAGACAATAGTCATTGAGTGGTAGTACATTTTTTGTGACATTCTAAGGGCAGGCTTATGGTGAGTGTGGTTATAGTCACATTTCTCAGTGGTACAAGTATTCTGGAGAGCAGTGAATAGGCTTGTCCCACATATATCTGTCCTGGGTGATATTGTGTGATCTTGAAATGAAAAGAGTGTCATCATATTCTTAAAATCTAACAGCTAAAAAGTGCATTTTTCAAGCAGCAGGTAAATATCTTACATAAAGAGTCATCAGCAAAGAAATGGACACAAATGGAGGAGTGACACTATGGCTGTAAAGGAACTTCTTTTCAGTAAATGTCTGTTTGCAGCGATGCTAACAGTCAATGGACACATCACTTAATGGATTAATGGACTGAAAAACCATCTTCACTTTGCCATGAGTTTATTGTAATGGTATGCAATTACCCATTCATTAGACACTAATCATTTTATCATTGCATCTCCACTTAGACAAAGTACACGTACTGTCAGTGAGCCATCAATTCAGCATTCATTTAGACTGAGCCTTTAGAAACAAGAGGTTCTTGAGTTCTTCATATTTATGTCTGCAATCTTCAGCATTTATGGAAAGAACATTATGCTATGTGAGGTCAATGTAAAGAGATTACTATTCCTACATGTAAAATTTACATAAAAATGTATGTAAGTATAGAGCATTTTACTTAGCAGAGCTGCACAAATGTATCATAACACAATATTAAAATGATATTAATATGAATCACCTCATTGTTAATGACTGTCTGCCTGTAGCGCTTATTTAAAAACTGAATGCTAAGTTTCCCTTGGGACTGATACACATGTGAAGTATACATATTGAATCAATATGACATGCTGAGGTGAGAAATATATTGTCTAGTAACCCCAAGGAGACCATATTCTCTAAGTGCATTTTCCATGAAAGTCTCCCATTTTTGCAATGATAAGTTATGTGGAAAAGTATTTAAGTGCAGGACTGAAATAGGCCCTACACACTCCACATATTTCTTGGGAAACACCAAAGGAAAAAAAAATCCTGGGAGATTTTTATCTAACAGGATCCTTGTCAGATCTTAAGTGCACATGGGTTCCAACAACCATGTACAAAAACACATGGGAGAACAGCAGATCTAAAAGGGAGATTTAAGTGAACATGGACTCATCAAGCAAATATCACAGAATACGATGAACATTTCACGTTTTGGTAAGAAGCTGTCAGTGGTGAGAGTAGCATTGATGGAATGGATTTGAGAGAGAGAAGTAGCACTGTGGCTAACTGACATATCATTTGTGATGCTCAAATATCATAATACTCATGTCTTATTAGACATCGGGTGTAGCTGTAGGTGGATTACAAACTGGAAACTTTTTTCTCTTTCTGGTTGTGGTGCTTTGTTCAGTGACCTTTGAGCTTTGCCAATTAAAACAATATATATACACACTTGATATGATGTAATTATTGGATGGGTTTGAAAAAGTTCACATCCTTATAATGGGCAAACCTTGATAAATCCTCTAAATGAGAGCTGATGGTGGAGAGTGTATGAAACGTTAATGACGCAATCTTAATCAACACCTTACCATAAAGAGGTGCTTATGTGCTTCAGAAACGAATGACTGTAATTTAAAAACAGTGTGGGAAATGGTACTTACAAATTCTGCACTCATTTATATAGTCTAAGTATCTTCAGAAAAACATTGACCATTTGTCCAGGTGCACCCAGATTCATTCACATTTACCTTTTCCATAAAGATTAACCATAAATATAAGCGATAAGCCATGCCCCATTCAGCAATAAATCAAACCTGTTTAATACATTGCATTAATCAACAAAAAGATGCACATAAATAATCCAGACTTTCTCATTATTTTATGTGGCAAACGTTTGTAGTCACATGATTAATGCAGTAATTATGGGTTTATATTCATATGGAGAAATGATTGGCATTTCCCTGCACTTTGACTTTTGAATGCAGTTAATGTGTCACCTCAATCTCGTAATCCCTCTCTGTTTTAATAGCACCACTGACACGACTTCCAGCTGAATATTTAATAGTCGTGTTACTGTAGTTGAATTTCCCTCTCGCAGAGTCCTGGTGGTTTGGAATACGGCCCTCATGCATTTTTCACATCGCAATCCCCTATTGATTCAGCTCCTTTTAATCTCAGCAGCAGGTCAGCATATCCAAACATCAAACGGGTATTTACAAGAACCACGGCACAGCAGCCATTCCACACCTCTGTGTCCTTTTCACTGGTGGCATGACTGGCAGCAGAATGCCAGGCAGGGGCTGATTCTCTGGCAGATCACCTCAGCCTCCTAGCTGGCCCCTGGATGTGTAACCCTGCAACTAATAATGAAAATGACAAATAGTCCAGAGGAAAAGGGTTACGGAACTATGAGAGAAATACAGTGTAGGTCAATGGTGCAGACTGTGGGGTAAATTGGATGTGGCACATGTCTAACTGCCACCTGTGCATATGTGTCCCCATGTGTGTACGTATGCAACAGGTGTTCCATTTTGTCATTTTATTAAAAGCAAAAAACTGAAACACCAATGAGTATTACAGTACCCTGCCAAAGGGGAATAAAAGTATAAGAATATAAAATAAATCATCTTATCAAAGATTAACCACAAATATAAGAGATAAGCAACAGCCCATTGCTCAAATAAGCTAAACCTGTTGCTGCTAGAGTCACATAAAAGCTGCTCCTTAATTCAGAAACTGGAATGAAATTAGAAAATGAAAGCAATATTTGCTTTAACATTGCCTCTTCCACAGTAGCATCATAAACAATGCATTCCATAATCACCATAAATCAATACTCTGTAGTTTTCCCCATTTAGAATATGCTGAATGTGGAGGCCAAAAATAAAATAGAGAAAACTTATGATATAGAGAACTTATGAATAGAGAAAAAAATGAATCACTCATCATGAATCATTTATTTTCAGGTTTACTTCAATTTCGATACAGGATCTAAAGACTGATCTGTTCCTAAAGCTTTAGTGTAAGGGGCTGGTCAGTGAAAATTATGTTATGGGTGAAGATGAGGGAGAACAGAGATAAGAAATGCTACAATGAGGGGACAGCAATGTTGGAGCATTGCTAGCACAGCTGTTATATTCCTGAAAGATCATCAGGGGAAGTCAGCAAATGTCTCAGTCTACCCATGTTACAATTTACTATCCAGTCTCGAGTCCTGACTTGTGCCCATTTGTTAATTTCAAATTGAATTATCTATTTGCTCTATTATTCAATACATAAAGCCTATTCTTAGTACAGTCTAATGTTGCGGAATTACTTTGCATCATTTATATTTGTTATTCACATTTCAGCGTGACTTTCTGATGGGAGAATGTGTTGCTCAATGTTTAGATTTTCCTTGACTTTGAACTGTATTCCAAGATTCATTAGTGTTTATTTATGCCAAACTAAAAGGATAATTAGTGCAACAGTAGAGAACATGTCAGGGACTGTCCTCTAATTATTCCCATGTTTATAGACTCAGTAATATGTGCATGAAAGCACAGGATGTGTCCAACTGGATATTGCTCCTCACAGTATTCTCCCCCATAAATTTGACATGATGACACTTTGTTCTTGGACTCAGATGTGTCATTGTTCATTTACCTGCTTTGATTTTCCTTAAGCAAATGTCTTTTGTCAGAAATGACAGGTGCAGGATTATGACCTTCATGGCTTTTCAGAAAATTATCATAATCACCATCATTCCTCTCTTCTATCCACACTGCAGGTGTGCCACCAATCACACACTGCCTATGTCATCAGATGAGTACGCAGTCAGCATAAGCTCAGTGTGTGCCTCGGCAGGCTGACCAGCAGTGGCTGCTACAGAGCAATGAGATGAACAGACTTAACTGGCTTAAACCTCTACCATCATCTGTGAATCTGGGAGGTCTACTACTGTCCTGTAGATCTCCAATACCAGCCATAACTGGTAGTGACAGTGGGATTTGAATGGGATTTGAATATTTGTTTGATATAAATGAGGAACCACTGAATAAAGCAAATGCTAAAAGTTTACATAGTATCTATTTCATTTCATGCATTATGTCGGGGCTTCATTAGACAGTTGGATGTAAATGCTTGCTTTGTCAGGTGAGGAGCCTGGTGCCTCTCTCCCTTGGGGTGAGCGAGGACATCTGTCTGACCTGTGAGATCACAGCACCGAGAGAAACTCAGACAGGTAATGTGCGTCTCTCCCCTACTGTCGGCAGGAGGTTAGCACATCCAATTATAATCCGCCGCTTCAAAGTGTCAGGGTGGACAGGAGGAGAGGATCCAACGGTCCTCTATTACAAGCACACAATCAGTGGCACAGTAGGCTGGAGCAGAGGCCCAGGGGTACTGTAGGGGTTGGTTAAAAACAATGCAATACTATTAGTTCCAAGATCGAAATTGTAATAACGTGAAATCAAATGTGAATTTTCAGTGTTAATCTAACACTGACAGAGTGTAACAAGGTCCAAAGGGAACCGAATGCACAAGTGTACACTATCAACATTGATTTAACGCTGACCATTTTAGCTTGTGATTGACCTCTGCTGCACTGGTGAGTCTGAGCCAGGGTTTAATAACTAGGAACGCTGTTGTGTCATCACTACTCTGCTGTGTTCGTCTGTGTTCTAGAAAAGAACATACACAATGCTGTTTGACTGAAAGTAAAAACATGCCAGCAGACCTTAAATCAAACATGCAGCATTGTATAATTGCATATGTGTAGCAATGGATGCAGCATAACACAGGCTAGCAAGTGCACAGTGCAGGAGAACAAATGCTTCAGTAAAGAGTAAAATATGTGTTATTGATCCATAATGGAAATGGAACAATAAAAATGAAAAATCTACCTTTTTATTTATTTTTGAAATGTTGACTGTGAACATGCAAAATCATGAGGGTGAAACTTTCAGTGCTCTCTTAATCTATTTACAATCATGTAACCCTTATTGCACAGGAAAATGAGCCATCAGACTTCATTGGAACACAACCAGGAAGATAAGGTGACAGGAAAAAACTGTGAACATATTGCAGTCTTGGACTAATAAAGGTATCTGCTCCACGCCATCATTGCATGTCTGAATTTGTTCCTCAATTATTGAATGACCTGTCAATCTGCAGCTGATTACACTGACCAGCAAGCCTTGACTGGAACTGGGTGCCCCTACCTTAAGTGAAGAATGATTTGTTAAGCCAACATGGGGCACTCAGGACAGTTAGACAGTTAGAGGAAGTATTGCTTTTGTGGCCATGGTCCAAAACGCACTGAAAAGTTTTGTGCTGATCTAAGATTACCATGTCATTTAATGACTTAAGCAAATGTGATTCTATGTCCCTTACATAACTGCTCTTTTCCCATTGATTAGGCAGAGCGATATTGTGTTCTCTAAATAGCTTTACAGGGTGATTGTTCCAGGAGTATTTATTGTGCACTAATGATGCCAGTGACAGAGGTCTCATGGCTGAGAATGGAAAGGGCAAGACCCTCTGCCAGCTGCCATGTCTGAGAGAGCCAGGAAAGAGCTGTGTTGGTGCTGTAAAGAGGCAGCTATGCACAGGGATGGGCATTGTCCATGTATAACTATGGGAGAGGGTATTAGACTGCATTCTGAGTCACAGTTCTTCTGGTAAAAAGATAGGGCATACTTAGTGGCCAGGAAATCATTAAAGCAATGTACAGCGCAAGATAACACTGTGTATGGACCAAATCTGGATATTGCTCCAAAAAGTCTAAAATCAATCAGGAAAATCAAACTGAATGTAACTTTGAGGGATCTCAGGTTTGCTTACTTGCCATATATGTTGCTATACATTTTGTAAAATGTACAAAAATGGTGAAATCCATTAGTATTACTCCTATTAAATTTCATGTACAGAGCTTCCAGATTAATCATGCGTCCTTTTGAAATGCATTTTAGGATTATAACTTCATTACCTGAAGGTTTTTCTTGGAAAGAATTCAATCCTGTTTTGGGCGCCACACAGATCTAGTCATTTCTTATGATTATGGTCTAAATGCTGATCATAATGGCATTTCTGCTCTCCATGTACAATTCATTTTCCCATGGAATTTAATCATACAATGAGTTATTATCAAAGGCTGTAGCCAGACTTCTTTCAATGAAATGTGCTTGTAGGATCGTGGGTGGGTATCGTGAATGTGCTTTTGTGAGTATGCTTGCATGTGTGTGTGTGTGTGTGTGTGTGTGTGTGTGTGAGAGAGAGAGAGAGAGAGAGAGAGAGAGAGCATGTGCATATGTATGTGTACATATGTGTGTGCATTTGCACATGTTCATATGAGCCAGAATGAAACGTGCAACACATTCACATGGCAAGCAGAAAACGGACTGAAAGATCCAAACAGGGGGAGTGGCTCATGTTCTGGCTGTCATGTTCTAGAGCGGGGGAAGTGCTACCTCCTCCCAACAGAGGGCAGCACTGTCTATATTACCTTCTGATCCCTGTGCACCACTTCAGCCTGTCTGACACTTACCACATCTCCTTTGTTTTGTACCTTATGAGAAGAGATGGACACACTACCTGGAATCCTCTTTCTTGGTCTATCATTTCATTATCATTTCACCCATAAATTGCCATGCTAAACTTCATGCAGGAGAAATATTCAAAGGTAGAATTATCCAAAGCCAATTACACAATTTAATCTTGCATTGGTTATGGAAATTGGCCAATTCTGAAGTCTTCCCGTGGACACGTCAGAATTATGGCATACAGTTTATATTTAAACTTGAAGGCTACTATAGTAGTTCATATGCCTAGAGTGGTTGGCTAAAAGGAAGCTTTTTGTGTCTTTGTTTTCTAATATATGATACATGAAAATAGAATAGAATAGAATAGAAGCATTAGACTGGAACTATGACATATGTCACTGTTGCTTTAGAATTCACAGCCATTTAGCAAAGGAAGATGGCTCTGAGTTAATGAGATTTAAATATTTAATTTCGTTATGTTACTGTATTTAAAATGCTTTTTGTTGATTTAAAAAGGTTTAATACAGCAAACAGTAGCTGCAAGAATGTCTCCGAAAAATGTCATATCCAATTGGCACATCAGTAACAAACAACATTTGAGACAGCTATCACATATCACTTTTGAAAAGCCATTTTAAAATGCAATTCAATAGAAGTCACACCTCATGCTAAAAATAAAGTTGTTAGCCAAACCCATTTGATTTTGAAACAGTCAGTAGACCTTACTTTGGAGATGTGGGAAAAGGCTGTTAAAATCCCTGCAGCCTCGGAGGTGAAGATGAGTGAAAAGAGTGTCTTGGCACACCTGTGATTTCCACTGGCAAATGCCATGCATTTCTTTATTACTGCCTCCAGGTTGTTAATTGGGAGGTGTTTTAAAATGTCTGAATATTTCACAAATGACATTTGTTCTGTAATTATTTTATCCAGCATTAAAGACCCTCTAAAAGGGTAAGTAAAAAGTACCTCTTCAAATTCATTCAAATAATTCTCACTATGCAGTGCTGCTTTTATATCTGTCAGTGATTGGTTTATTCACTTATTTCATTTTCAAAGCATTTTCAGAAAGAGAGGGCGCTTGTTTCGCCTGCTAAAGTGGAAGGTAGTACTCTCTAAGGTAGTGCAACTCTCTACTACTTCACTGTTTTCAGAAGTATGAATATATTGACATGTAGAGCAATGACAAACAGAAAAATGGACAAATCTTTCGACCTGACGCTTGGTTATAATACTAGTTTCTATTAATAGGATAAAGCAAAACTATTCTTCTGGTGGCTAAGTATATTTTAGAGCATATTTGTTGCTATTTCTTTTATTGTATGTTTATTACATATTAATTTATTACATATATTGCATAGTTGGCAGGAGGGGGAGGGGAGGACTTTGGGAGGGAGTTTTCAGTGTACAGGATTGTTCCTGCCTCTTTCCTGGAAATTGCTTCCTCTGGTCAATTAGGAGCTCAAGCTCTTCAGCTGACAGAGCATAGAGTACAGACAGTCTCCAGGTTACAAAAATCCAACTTATTGACAACTTTTACTTGTGAACGGACTGCCATAAAGCCTATTATATGAACAATTTGAGTTGAATGCAGACAGTTCCCGACTTACCCATCTCAAGTGGAAAATATTGTACGTTGAAAATGCATTTAATACACCTAACCTACCGAACATCATAGCCCAGCCTAGCCTACCCTACACGTGCTTAGAACACTCACATTAGCCTACAGTTGGGCAAATTCATTAACACAAAGCCTATTTTATAATAAAGTGTTGAATATCTCATGTTGCCCTATATAAGGGCACCTGCAAAGTGCTTCAGATGTTGTGCTATTGCACCATTGTAAAGGCCGGAGCCATTGGTGAAATGAGACGGGATGAAAGAGAAAAGATTGAATTGACAAATATTGGCTGAAAAAATGAAATGATAATGGGGGTTAGGGAATGGATTTGGTCACCATTGACTTTGCAGACATTTTTCATTCTGTATGAATCCCCAAAATCTGTGCTAATTAAATGAGCTATGCAGATCGATGGCATGGTTCTTGTTAAATAGAATTTCTTCTTTGTTTTATTTGGCATGGTTTTGTTTCCTACACATTCACTACACAAACCAATGACTCATCAGCACATATAAAGACATTGCTTTACGAGAGTAAATGCAAAGCCTACACAGCAGTGGACGTCACTCCCGGGCCTCTGGAGAGTCACAGTGTGCACTGCAGCTCTCTGGGACCTGGGGGAGGAAACCATTCTTATACAGCATCAACTTATTAGTAAAAATCTCATTTTATAGCACAGCTTCATCATGAAGTCATATTAATATGTTTTCTCAGCAAACAGGAAATTAAAAGACAGAGTTGTGCATGCTTAAGCTATTACCCTCTGTGTAATCACATGAAATAAACATTTGCATAGATTACTAATATCCTAAATGCAATTAGCCATCAATATATAACCAGTATATTACATGTAAGTTTATTCATTTATTCCAATAACATACAATATTATAATTAAAGTCGCATGTTCCTCAGGTTTTAATTACTGACATATATATTGTCCTTTAAATTACATGTATTGCAATGGATGTGACACAGATTGACTACATTTTACCAAGCTCTTATTCCTCTGGATCCTGTTACCTATTATATCATACCTCTTATACCTGCTATATTATTTTCAGGGAAATATGGACAATAGCTGGTAATTTTTCATAATTTTATGAAACTGGGCAAGTGAAGTCAAAGATAGTTTGGGCCATAAATAAGTATAAATGCATCAAATAAACCTCCAATTATTCTTAATTCTTTATGCAGACACAATAACATGCATATATCATTCATCATTCTATGTATGTTTATTAGCTGGAATGAAATGAAACAGAGCAGCCCTGTCTTAAATGGGAGAATATACATTAATGCACATGGCAATGGAAATGGCAATGGCAATGTGAGGATATTGGCTAAGCCCATACAATCACTCATCGTTACTGGGATGACTGGTGTGCTGTTTGCAAACTCATGGGTAAGCCCGTTTCAGGACTCGCTGGGTTCTTCACTATTTTACTATTTTTCAGGGATCCCTTCAGGAAGAACTGAACTGCTTACAGCTTTGCTGTCCTTACAGTCAGTTCTTACAGTAAACTTCTGACCTCCAAGATACACACACAATTCTGATCCAACTTCTTACGGTAACGCAATAACACATTGCTACCTTGAACCTTTCAAGGAACCTAAATAAGAAATATATGAGAGTAGCTTTGGGTGTTTTTATGTTGACATATTTTGAGATACATGTATGTTTTAATGGTTCTCTCCACTCTAAACTGTACTCAAACCAGCACCTGGATATGTTTTGCCCAGGGCACTTGGAGAATAGACAGAGTTCATGACCAAACCGAAATAAAAAAGCTCAAAGCTGCTCTAACAAGGCTGTTGCTTTACAGGGATTGCCACTATACAGGAGTCAATGGCGCCCAGCCTGTGTGAAAAGGGTACATTTCAAATATAGCCCACCCCTCAATGTGACATTGTTTACTGGCAAGCTGCGCATCAGTGGGAGGACAGTACCTGTTTGTCAGCTCATTGGGTTAAACAGAAATCGAAGCCGACTTCTTATTGAGTGCTGAAGGAGCCCTCAGGGCTTTTATTCAAGCTCAAATATGCAAAAACGGTGCAGACATGAAAAAGCGGACATTGATTAGCCCTGTGCTGTGTGCTATTTCGCCTCAGATGCAGAGGGACAGCAGAATGACCATGGTGCTCTGACAGCTCCGGGATGCAAGAGGAAGTGACAAGGTGTTACTCAAGTTTATGTGGGTCGATAGGTTATCACACCTGACGGGAATAGAATTAAAACCCAGCTTTAATATATTTTACAGAGGCTGGTGTCAGAAAAACAAACACAGAAGAACAGATATGTTCCCAAAAATACAAATCACAGACTGTCACATTTCAAAATCAATTAGGTTTAGTGAAAAAGAAAAATTAAAATAATCGTTGTTGAAAAGCAAAGCGGTTGGCCTCATTGTCAAGCAAACCACATTGTCGGACAAACTGTAGTCTAACTCCATTATTTGACATGTTTAACAAAGTGTAAAATGTCTTGAAATTGTTGGTCCTATTAAGTTGTATTAGAGACTGCTCATAATATTAACAGACAGCTTATAATATTAAAATGTTTCTGCTTCTTTAAGATTTATTTAACTGAGAAAGGTCTAAGATTTCCTTCACAATGCCAGTCATGGATGCCACATAAAATAATAAAGATGTCTATTTATTATTGATGAAATATTTGCCCTGACCTTTAAATGTATATAACAGAGAATAATTCATATGACAGGAAAATGCTTATTAAACTAATATCCAAGATTTGTCATAATATGTATTTCTAGTCATAATCATGAAATTGAAATGGTTATTTAAGGTTTTAGTAGCAAATGGTAATAATTCAGACTTTGCACATTAAAGACTGCATTCAAAATCCAATGGGAGCAACAAATAGCTGTTATGTTTCTTCAGTGTCTCCTGACTGTTCAGTGGGAGTACTAAAAGACATCGTTCTGCAGTGCAGTGCTGTAAATTACTTTGGTCTATGTGTGTGATTGCTCTGTCTCTCCAGGGCCGCCTGTCTTGTGATTGTTGTTGGATACATTTCTAAAGCGTTCTTATTATACCAGAATATGAATTTAGTAAGTAATCCTTAGCCAATAATAATTTTCAGATTCTTAAAACTAGTTTGTCCATACATCACAGATATTTATGATGTATGAACAAACAGCACACACACATTTCTATACTTGTTCAAGAAATGCATTTTGTTCTTTATTATGATGCTTCACCGAATTATTGTGCTTTTTTAAAGAAAATGAGGTGTCAAATCCAGACTGTCCCAGGCAGCTCTGCAGGATGGCCATAGCATCACTCAGGGGTTGACTGTGTCTTATCAACCTCAGCATCCTCTGTTTGTCAATCAAATGCCTGCATTCTGCTTTCACAAGCTGCATGGGGTGTTCTCCTCAAGAGCAGGTACTACAGAAATTCAAATGATGAACTGCAGATATAAAGTACTGTAACAAGCAGCTGACTGCAGGAAATGTTTTAGATATGTGTGTTGGCTTGCCTCCAGCCTCCCAAATTGTTGGTGGAGACTGCTGATCGAGAGAAATTTCATATTTTAGACTTTTCAATTTGGGGACCATTATATTATCCTATTATCCTAGCTTGGTCTGAGTATAAATGAATTAATTATGAAAAACAATAAAAAGGTCATTTTAAGCCACAGTGAAGGTTTTGTTTATTATTCCCACAACAAAATGTACTGCAACAAGCTGGTCTTTCTAAAAATATACAAGGTTATGAATCAGCTTTATTTTCACTCTATTACACTGGAGATGGATAAATGAAGCATTGCAGGACTTTATATATTCATGTGTAAGCCACCCTTCCCCTGTTTGAACAGCAGTGCAAGTGGAATTAATTATTAAAGGAAGCTAAAATTGTATTTAATATTTGTTACAGTTTTGTAAGTATGTAGACTGAAACACAAGGAATTGGTTTAAGAGAAATGTCCTTTTCCTTCCATAAAAAAGTCTCAGTCTGACATTCTTATGATGCCTGGTATTGTATTGCCTAAAACATTACTGATGGCTCATCCCCTCAAAATATTTCTACAAAGTCTGTTTGCCTGCTTTTGTAGCAAATAGTAGACATATACAAGACATTATCTACTCAATCAAATATGGTGGATAAACTTTTAAAGGAAGCGGCTAAGTTGGTTAACCTCAGGAATTCAAATGTTATGTGAACATACCTGCTCCTACTTTTAAGATGTTTGAGAGATTTGGTAGTTCAATGAACCCTCATGACTGACCTGCTTAATGCTGAGCACATTTTGTCTGAGATAGCACCATGTGCAATACTGTGGCATATCTTGGAAAGCATTGATATGACAAAGGCCAAGTAATGGCACCTTGATGCTGTTAATTTAATTTCCCTGCTTTTTCAGCTATTGTCAACTGTTACAGTCATATAAAACATAGTTTTTACCTGACATAATTATAATAATGATAAGAAATAAAATTAAATTTGACATTTCCAGTGGTGTTACCCTTTAATATCTATAAAGCAGCCGCATGAGTTAGAGGACAGAAAACATGCAATTAAATATGTAGTGCTGTCTTTGCATCCTTGTTATATTTAATTACTTGAACCTTCACAGTTTTGGATTCATTTCTGCTACATAATGGAGATGGTCTGGCAGGTAGTAAATCATTTCAACCAAATTTATTCTGTGGTTACATGAAATCCCTCAGTGAGCTAGATCAGTTTTCAGACATCTGATCAACTTCAAAATGTCATGGAATCTAAAGTGCAGTTGAACAATGAAACCTGAACTGAGGGAATAGAAAAATGTAGAAGGGAATTACAGTACAGTCAGTATACCGAATCTCAGAGGAATTGGGTGTTTCGTTACTTTGGAATCACACCACCACCTCCGTTTTCTTACTCAAACACAGCCAAACTGTTTAACCTGACCCTGCCAGCTCAGGAGGACACAGCCATGGCCCATGACTCCTCTATCCCCTGTGACGACGAGTAACTCATTTCCCTCCACACTGCAGACACTCAGTTACATCAATTACATCCATCATCAATTACAATGTAGCTGATGATCATGAGGGCAGCATATACTCAGTTTGTGCATCCACAGGTGCTCGACCAACTGGAACTGTCTGCTTGACAACAGTCAGACTTCCACCGTCAACCAACCTAACCCTTATATTTAACCGGTGAGGCTGGGCCAAGTGTTGTCCTGCTAATGTGAACCTCCACCAATACCTGGTGGTGGCGCAGCTGGGACTTGAATGTCAAGTCGTAGGGCTCATGTCTGTTTGAAAACGATTGGGCCTGTAACTATCAGTGGTTCAGAGGGTCTGGAGGAAGTTAGCTAGCTAACTCTACAAATGAAGAAGATAGCTACCACTGTTGATAACAGCAATGTATTTCACTCCACTAATCAAGTGCTTTGTGATACACCAGGACAAGCAGAGACAGCATCAAAGATAGAGTAGGGAGAATAATGGGGAACAATACACTGTGAGAGGAAGAGCGAGACAAGCAACCAGAGCAAGATCCAAAATGGGTATGAAGTAAGCTATTGAATAGATTATTGTAGGGTATTGAATGGAATGTTTGTTGTGGCTGTGTTTTTTGTAAAAAAAAAAAAACGTATCTAACCACTTTTGTAGAACTCAAATACACATACAGTGATTTTCTTAACAGACTAGCTTTTAGTTCAAAGTCCCTCTGTTGAATAGTGCTTTTTTCAACATACTACAAGTGCTTATTAGGCAATAATAATATTTTATGGTGCAGCATTTCATCCTTTAAATTGTATATATTATAAAATATTGAAGTGCCATTTGCTATAAAAAGTATTACAGTGCAGTAGATGCACTTTGGGGGAAAAAGGAGCCATTGAAAGCAGCACTTTGTCGTATAAATATTTTAAAAAGGGATATATCAAAAACAAGCACTTGATATGCACTCATCATACAATACCCCGCAGAAACGCCTGGGTTTAAACAAAGGTTTATTCCATCTCTGTTTGTTTGTGTTTTCAGCATGAGGGACCTAGCATGCTTTGATCATGTTTGACCTCGTTTGAGTCTTCCTCATACATGTGCATTCTCCTTTTCTTTGCATGTTCGTGAATATTCATCAGGAAAAGTGACTCAGACAGAATTACCCTTTAGATTGGAATTACCCAGGCTTCTGTGGGGTGTCCTGTGGTTTTTCATGGGGTGGGTTATCCTCAGATGTAAGATATTTTTATATCTGCCTTTATTGAGTCAAATGTTGCATTTATAAATCATTTATAAAGAGTCTTTCAGCAAAATCACATTTTTATAATGACTTTTTTGATGAAGCCATTTGTTCTTTCAACTAAAATGAGACTTAGCTTTAATGAACTGAAATGGCGAAATGTAATATTGTTATGTTATGATTGGGGAACACAAAGGATGTCCAAAATTAAAAATAAAAATAAACGACAGGTAAACTTTGCACTTGTTTTATAGCGGCATTCAAAATACAGCTTCAAGTCAATTAAAATTCTATTATGTTTTTTATAGGCTTATTGTTGACATATATTGTTTACATGTTTTTCCCAATAGTTAGTCAAAATTTGGACTGTCCAACCATTTTCACTGGCTACATTCGTCTGCTGCAACCCCTGCTATAAAACCGCAAAAGAGCAGACAAGCATGAACTCTACTCCAAAACAAGTGATGTCAGCTCGGGCCTCATTTCACACCTTAGCACACAAGTCAAGCCTGCACAGACAGGAGTCTGAGGAAGACACTTCACATGCAACTCCCACTGGCAGACTGTCATAGCCCAATTTACCAGCAGGGGTTGATGGTGAGCAATGAGACACAAGCACCTCTTCCAACTTCCACCCTCTCCACCTTGGGGATGCTTTCGCTTGCTGAGCACAGACACTTATTGGATTCAATGTTAGACCACAGAAGCCATCCGAACACTGGAAAAGTACCTAAGTAAGATGACCCGCCCTTAGGACATTATTCATTATGTTGCCAAAATATGTAGGACTTTATTCTTAATGTCTTCCTGACTGCAACTGACATCCACTCTAAGCAGCTGCTAATTAGATCTCTTGTATGTGTGAAACTAATTACACTGTTGCAATTTTGTCAGGTGTTCTGTGGAAAAATGATGGATATTGACAAATATAGGTCACTTGAAGGTCAAGGTTGAGAAATGCAGCTTCTTACAGCCTTTATTTTCAAGTTAATTGTATGAATTTCCATCACCGGTATAACACATTCATGACAGGCCGGGGTGGAAGATTTGCTATTGCCACCCTTGAATTCTGTTGACTGTGGGGGACATTGTGACATATTCATTCAGCTCAGGGGGTGGGGGAGGGGGTGCATTTCCTGTTTTTGTGAAAAACATTGTTAACACACAAAAATTCAGTTCCATTCAGGTTGATTCTTTTTCCAGGCATGAGCCCACTCTTTCTGCCCCCCAATATTTACGCCCCTGATTTTCATATAATACCAGGGCTTTCTGATTATAAAAGTATTATGACAGATTTACAGAGCAATCGTCTCCTTAAGGGCAACTCTAGTATCACCTAGTCCAGAAGATAACATTCAGGAATCTATCTGAGTAATATCAGCGGATTTTATTGAGTGATATTAATTAAGTCCACCGAGGAAGACAGAGTTTGATATAGGCCATTAATTATGCTGTGTTACACAGCTTAAAAATCAAGAGGCTAAATCAATGAGCATGTTTCTTTTTATAATTTGCCATGCAAGTACCAGTATTTCAAATTGACTTCAACACCTCTTTGCATCCTGCGATGCATGTATGGATTATAAGGTTTTCAGGAGTAACTGTGGTAAGATGACTTAATACATAAAAAAGGAGCCATACCTGGGAACCTGGGAACTCATCCTACACCTACCATCCTTACCTTCACTGTGTGTTACTCCTATTCCTCCTCCAGACAAATCAAATAAAATGCATATGGATTTTCTATGGGAAATCTATACATGGTTAGTATTCACTGACATTAACCAGTAAGTCCACAGAATATTTTACAATGTGCTTAGGTTTGTTAAAAATCTTTAGAGTGTCAATAGATTTTGCTAACAGATCCATTGAGATAAACAGATCCATTGAGTTTGATCTTGGTGGACAGTCAAAGGGGGCATGAGTAGATTGAGTATAATGATTTTTTAAAAACAATTTGATGGGTAATGGCAATGAAGACTCTTCTTTGTCCCAGTTGTTTTATTGGTGAACTGCAAAGCCATTCATGTGCTCTTCTTGGAGTACAATAGTCCATCCAAGCTAAAACATTCCATCCAATTCTGATATTCTATGCCTAGAAAATAGGTTATGAATACATTTTACTGCATTGCGCAATGCTTGACTGGGGATGAAAGCGATTGCCCTGAACTGTCCTCCACTCTCACAGAACACAAACCGTACCATTTTACTTGAATTGGGACACTGAGATTAAATGGATGGTGATGAAATGACATTCATTTACAAAGCTCTTAACAAATAAACATGTAAATTGATGAACTGTCTAATCAGCAGGATGATTTGCAGTAGACGGATGTGATGATGAGAGATGATAAAGACTCCAGAGCTTTATTTAGTTAAGTTGTATTCATGTTGGTTAAATTCCAACAAATGCAATGTGTCACAGAGTTAAGGAGAAAAGGAAGGAAATTCAAATTCAGTCCCTATTAGATTTATGCCATTGCAGTTTACACAAGTTACCATGTACATGTAGCAGATTCTCATATACAGAGTGGCAAAGCTTGCATTTCTACACACTATCCATTTTCTCAGTTGGAAGACCATCTTCTTAACCATTATACTAGTCTGCTGCCTGCTACAGCTCTCTTCAGGTCTCTTAGCAAAGGTAACTGACTTGCACTGCTCTTGTAACTAAAGCTTTCACTATGCAACACACATACCAGCAAAACTAAACTCATGAACCTTTGATTTATTTTTCTTTTCTTTTCCATTCTTTTTCTGTCCATAGGCAATTGTAATTCTTTGAACAAGCTGTGCGCCACTTTGTGTGTGTGTGTGTGTGTGTGTGTGTGTGTGTGTGTGGGTTGATGCGTACACGCACACATGCACACACACACACACATTTGTGTGTATGTCTGTGTGTGTTTCATAGCTCAATGGATTTGCCTGATCTAATTAGAAAGCAATTTGCTTACACCACTTTGCACTTACCCACTCTGTATCTTATTACATTAGATAATCATTCAATCAGTCAGTCGCCTTCTTCGTCAGAGGAAACTTCTTAGCTTCTGTCCATTGGCAGGTGCGTTGGAAGGGACAAAGAGATTCCACAGTGTAGTGGTAGGAAAACTAAACTGGTTTATCTTTACACAGTTTGTGCTGTTTTATTCTCCACACTGACCTCCGTCCTTCCATGCTAGCCCTGTAGAGTGACTGTTTCATTTACTATAAAAACAAACTCCATGAAACAACTGAATTCTGAAAAAAATTGAGTCTTTTTGCATTTGTTATCATTTTGCTTCTTTTGCACTTGCAATAAATCACCAGCTAAACAGAAATCTCCTGTTTTATTCAATGAAAATTGTATTGCATCAAATTTGTGAGGCAGATAGCGATATAATTCCAGCAACTCACAATGTATATTTTAAAAGAGCTTATAAAACAATGTTGCCTGAATGAATATTACACTAATGAGGATTTTGTAGGTTCAACATACAGATTTGTTTTGCAAAAAAAAAAAAATGTGTTTGTAGTGGTGTCAAAATTCACACCTCTAAGGTGAGATTTATGACAATGACATCATGGTCATAACACCCTCTAAGTTTTGAGAAGTTTTTAAAATTATGAAGTCAAGGTCTCAAAATTTAAAGTGATTTTTTTGTAAATGCAAAATATAATAGAAATTATTCTAATTAACCACACTGTATAATTAAAATGACAAAAACTGTATTTTTCCCAGCTGCATAGAGATTTTTTAATGTTTTGGTGGGAACACTGATTTCAGATTTAAATCAAAGTATTGAAATTGGTCTGCAATTAAATATGGAAAGTAATGGTGTCTCATCTAAGAGTCATTGGAGATGCACAACCAGAAGACCTGCGAAGAATCAATTCAGAAACGACACACCTCTTGGTTTTGTGGCATCACATTTCTGAAAATGTATCCCAGTAGGAATTGGTGGCATTTCATGTAGAAAATGGAAAGGGAACTGTCTCCCTCCCCCCCACCCCATCTTGGCTGTTTTAGAAAAGTGGCAAACGATCTTGTCTCATACGCATCACTGATGCAAGGCCCCTGTGGATTTCCCAGGCAATAGCCTTGGGTGCACTGTAATCAGGATTTAAAATGTGTTTTTATTTATATTGTTATGCTTCACTAGTTAACTAATCATTTCATTGACAGAAAACTTGAAGAGGAAAGTACTTTGCTACATGTTGCTAAAGAAATAAACTTAGTGCTTGATTTTGAGTCATAGTTTGTAACTTAATCTTTTAATATAAATGATAATAAAACCTAAAAATAAATCATGCAATGGTGTTGTTATGGTGTGTGTATCTACAAAAATAAAAGTATGAAATTTAGTGCTGGAAGAATAAATGACACCAAGTGTGGGGGCAAATGCTAAATCACTGTGTGCATTTGGAGCAGCATTAGTCATGTTTGCAGCCAAAATACAGGTGTGGCCAGTGCTCAGACAGTCTGGGATCCCCGTCCCGACATGCCCGCCCTTCCCCGTAGTAGGCCGACACACACGCACATTTGATTATGATTCATTTACCAGATGTTTTTTTTTTTATTCAAAACAGCTTACAGGAAGTAATGTATTTCATTTTATCATATGTAGCGGTGTACTGTATACATGACACACCACTGTGCCGTAATAACAATAATATGCACATATGCAGTACAAATGAAAATAAATTTGCATGATTTTACACTAGCTCAGGAGGTGCAAACAGTGAGAGAACAAACAGTCCGTCATGTAGATTAGGGACACTGTTACACTAGGCAATATGAAAATTCATATTTATATAGTCAACAACACTCATTTTATCACTTTTATGGGTGCTGGATATTCTGCAAAAACAGATTTAACACCAGCTCTGTCAAACCCATAAAATATTCATAAACATTCAGTGGCCTGGGCTGGTTTGTAAATAATGTCTATCACACTTTGAATTCATCCAATCATGTTAATACTATCATAAGATTCTAAGACATTTTTAAAAATCCTTGCCAAATGTATAGCGTACTATTCTGGAAACATGTGAAAATGATGTCTGGGAGGCTGAGCAGTTTGGCTGAGTATGGGGTCGGAGAAAAGAGGAAGACCTTGGAACCAGGGACCCAGCGCATTATTATCTTGTTTTAAATATAAACCATAATGCTTGCTGAATATAGTAGTTCCTGAAGTTTTCTCATGAAGCTTTTTCACAAAATGCATTTGTAGCATTAATTGACAGGACCTGGCTCCCATCTGCCTTTATGTTGATTAGTCAGATTTTTTATGCCCTGTCGGCCAAACAGTTTAAATTCTGTCCAGTGTTTTCAGGTGCCATTATTTTTTCCTTTCATTAAATAATTTCAGTACCTTGGGCCTATTATGACATGGGCTTCAGGCAACCAGTAAGTCAGATAGGAAAGGATTATTTCAGTCTAAGGCTTTAAAGTATCCCAAACGTTTGATTGAATTATTCCTTGTATATAGGAAATTTTGCTTTGATTCTCCATGTATGCATTTTAGAGATGCCAATATTCCGCTGTGTGGGGAAGTGGGCATGTGATGTCAGGAGTTGTCAGAAACTGCACAGAAACGGGATTGTCTTACCATGTGGCACTCATTTTACCTCCTTGTTTTTTCCATCCCTGACAGTAAATATTGACATCGATATTATGGCTGTGGACAGGCTCTCCAGGTTTATGGTGAGATAAATTGGGGTGGAAATTAACATGAGACATGCTGGAGCAAGACATCTTGACATGAAATAGTACTTTTCTGTTTGTTATGTGGCCCTACCTCTGCCATTGGCTGTGTAGTTACAGTTTTTAATATCCTCAAAATAAATCTGTTATCAGACACACAAACATTTGTCATGGCTTTTATACAATGTATACTACATAATTACCACCTGATGGTACAAATATAGAAGGTAAGAAAAGGTTTGATACTTCTAGGTTACACAGATTCACAAAAGTTTATGCTACTTTAATCATTTTGAATGATTTAAATGAATTGCCTTGCCTCAGTAAATATCTTGCTTTATAAATTTATAATGCACAAAAATGGAAAATGCAGCAATACCTTTATCCACCAAGTTAGTCCATGGGGAAAATAGCACTACCATGGATAGAATATTAACATCCCTCCCTATTACCATTGAAAGAATTGTTGTTAACTATTTACATACCTCATTGATATCACCAGTACATTTTTTACATGAGTACAGTCACATGAAAATCTCAACCCAAGTTCACTGTGAGTCTTTCACAGCATTCGGTGCTGGTTTTTGTTCATCTGCATGATAAATGTTGAACAGAAATCATTTTCCAGCCACATAAACTACCTAAATTGCAATTTAAATGGCATCTCATGTTTTTGACATGACCCAAAAGCACTCCACACTCATTACTAAGAGAAAAAGGCTTACACCACATCTGCAAGACCAATTTACATATCAAAATCACCTCTCTTTCTCATGTAGATGATATGATATAACCCAAGAGAAAACAGAGATGTGCAAAACAAAGAGGTAAAGCAGAGAATCCCTCTGACGTTATTCTGCAGCCTGAAAAATAGATGACCACATGTGTGAAACCATTATGGGAAGCCCTTGATTGCTTTCTTCCTTGAGTTGTTCAATGTCAATTCCAATATATCAAGATTGTCATTGAGAATCCACTGCAGGTCTTATTTTTTACCTGGTGTTTGCAATCATTCATTCCTCTCTCCCATGACTTGGCATCTCCACTTTTCTGTGAATTTATTTGATGTTCCCTTCACTATATTGTCATTTATTGATTGTTCCTTTGACGGCTCAGCAGGATTAGATGTACTTGTTTGTTCTGCACAATGCAATGATTTTTTTACCCCTTTTTTCTTTTGGAGCAGTTTACTTAGCCCTCTAAAAATACTGTAAAATCACAACGAGGATAATGACTGGGATAGTGACGCAGGAACTTGCTATTAATACTTAGTTCATCAATCTATTGCTGCATGTGTGAGTGAGTGAAAAATGGCACAGATTGGTATGGATTGATGGAAAAGCCAATGTTTCCCTAATAGTGTGTGTGGCAGGTGAAGACGTAATTAAGCAGTGAGCTCCTATTACCACCTGACTGATCTCATCTGCACACCCCTTTTCTGCGGAGACCAGTTTGACATTCCATTGGCAGTACAGTCTCTGCAATTCTCCATACACTACTGTATTTTTTCTGGGTGAAAGCTAAATTCGATCTGAAAAACATTTGAGATAAGGCCTTTGTACAACTCTTCTGTGAGTACAAAAGATGTTTTAGAAGGCATAGCGTTCTAATATGAATAGTTTTACCATAGATAGCTAAATTATTAGCACCCTTGCAGACAATGAGAACAAAGGCATGGCAATGACCCCAAACACACTCAAAATAAACAAAGAAATAGTTGACTGAAAACCAAATCAAAGTTTTTGCAATAGACATTTCAGTCTCAGTACTGATATTATTTTTGGTAGAGCCTTTTTTGTTCATCTTCATTGTTCATCAAGGGTGCCAATCATTTTGTAATTGCCTTTATGTGTATAGTTTAAGTATTTTCAACTTTCTGCATGACGGCAGTGAACTCAAAGGTAAAGCTGACCTTTTACCCTCTAAGACCTCTCCAAAGACTACTATGTTCTTATGTGTTGTCTTGTTTACTGTGTCATATCAAGTGTTGTGTTCTGCTTTATTGATTAATTTATGGGCAGTCCATTTTGTTGAGAGCATGTCCACTTTTGTTTCTCAGCAAAGACAGGGGCTGTTCAGAAACACTGGGCAGTGAGCCAATGTAGAATATTAAATCAAAAAGACGCTTCTTTAATCAAAACTCTTTGCCCTTTCTTTCAGATATCAGATGCTGTGTGTGCAATGTCCATATGAGAAGGTAGGCAGTACACCTGCCGATTGGCACTGACACAATCAGCGCTCAGCGAGCACAACACTGCTTATAATGAAAAGTACTCCCATAGTTTTTTTGTGGTCAGTTAGCACACTATTTTTGATGAATTGATTGATTATCCAGACAAATGATGAGTTTTATTTCACCTGGAGTTGTGAAATGTGTGCCTGTCTGACTGACAGCTGACAGGCCAGTTTTATCAATCAATATTCACATGGTGTACCTATCTGACTGTATCAAGTTGAGCCTGCCCATAAAAGTCAGGTGACTCATACACTGTATTTGCTGCAGTTATTTATTGGTCAACATCAGAGGAATAAGATTATGAGATCTAAGACTTTATGACTGTAAATATGTTGTAAATAGCTTACTAGTAAAGTAAATAGTTGTAGTAATTTCCTGTTGAAAAGGTGCTAGACAAATAGATATACAGTCTGTGAGTTATATATAGCACCTGGGCAAATCTGCCTATGAAACTGATATAATGTAAGATAATGGAACAATAATACATCTATCAAGATAGTGAATCAATGTTTCAGCTAACCGCAGTCCATACTCATATCAATGAGCATAATGAGTAAATTAAGCAGTTTTAGCCTGTTAGCAACAAAACTGTATATGCTGCCTTGCAAAGCATTTGCATTTGAAATTATGAATCATGGCTCATGAATCATAACACTTTTCTTTTAAACAGCAGTTGGGGTGTCTGATCTTCCACAATGCAAACTGAGAAATAAAAAATACAGGAGCTTCCAAAATAACTTGGGGATAAATTTGTGGAAAGGCAGAGATCAGCAGGAGGGTATGAAAACATTTTGCATAAATGATTATCTCTTTGAGCATGATCACACCTGAACAAGCTTAACTTTACCAGAGCAAAACATCCAAACATTTGCCAATCAAGAGCTTGAACTCACTCCCATATATAACATAAAAGCACCATGAGCTTGTCAAAATAGGTTATTTATGAAGAATATTTGGTGTAAATGTTCAGAGTGATGTAATTTTTAAGGAATTGTTAAGGAATCTGATTTTATTGCTTAGGTGTACACCATGTCTGACAAATCATAGTGACTCATTACATAATTGTATTACTGCATTGAACAATTGTATTACCACATGTAAATGTAACTTGTGATTAGGCACTAGCTTGTAGCAAACTAGCTCAATGACATGTGGCTAGTGATGAGGGATACGTTTGACAGCAAGCTATTGTCTCAAAAATAAAAATAAGATTACATGTCTTAGGGCCCCTAATGGTCAAGAGTCCTTTGCAACCCCAATGATTGCCCTGTGGAGTGACTGACCCTCCACACAGCCTACTCATACTTGAAATAAGAAATATGACTGAGGATGGGACACTGACATACTAACAAACAAAGTACACTTTAAAATTAGAATTACTTGAGAGGAGCATTTTTACATTTTTAAAATGTTAACTTCCTGAGAAGAAAAAAAAACATATTTTACTACCTGGGTACAGACATAACAATCCTAAGTTCCTTGTTCCTCCCTTTCTAGTACAAATTACAAGACTACCCAGTGATAGAATTCAACCCTGTGGTATTTTTAATTGCTCCATTCCGCTCCTTTAAAGCTTAAATGCTTTGGTGTGAGGCTCACTATACTCATTCATCACTTCCTCTCTGTTATGTCTCAAAGGATTCAAAGATATGCTAAGTCCTGAAGCAGCAGTTAAAAATAATACTCTAGCAAGATCTCTTCAGAGAGCAGATTCATGAATAAAAAATACACCATAATGATGGACGATTACTCAAGCAGGATAAAAACAGCCAAATAGTTTAGTCTTTATCTTTGTCACATTGTCCCATGCATTTGTTACACTACATCTACAAATCCCTACTCAACACAAGACATAACACTCACTTTTGGGCATAACTGATTGTGATAATTGACTTAGAATGCATTACACATATTGACTTCTTTATTGCCTTAAGTTAGCTAGTGCTCTTCTACTGCTTCTTGGAGAGATTGAGTTCTCTCATCATTAAATATCCACTGTTGTATTTTTAGCAAGGCTTTCATGTAAGCTCTTGTAACTGTTTCAGACCCAAACACAGTGCCATTGTCTCCTTCATTATGCATGCCACTTACCTTTAGCCACAAATCAGATACATATTCAGATGAGCATAAAAGAAGAAGATTTTGCAAATATTATAACCTGTGTGTTGTTGGGAAAACTGTACTCTCAATACATACAGTTTTCCTCAAACCAGAATATTAAATATTTATTGGCCTTACGAACAAGTGTAACAGGCAAAACAAAACTTGACTTTTTACAACTAAAACTAAATTCTCTCAGAAAAGGGGTTTGTACCTCCTGTTCTGCCCAAACATCAGATTCTCCCAGAGTAATAAAGTGATATGGAAGTTAGAAGGACTCAAATCTTAGCAATTGTAATTGTCTGGCATGCCTTCCTCCTCCTCTCTGCCCTTGACTAGACCACTGCTGAATTGCTTTTAAACCTCAAACATGTATTTGCCCTTCCTCTGTCCCCCCTCCTTGCTTTCACTGCTAAATATTTGACCTCTTCTGCACCCTCACATTTTTCAATCCCCTCATTCTTCCTCCCTCACACTCACTCACCTGGAACACTCACCCTTTGTCTCATTCATTCATTCCAATGAAGCCCAGTGCTTGTCCACAGCACCTTATTCCAGCTAAACTCTTATGTGCTGTAACCCCTGGTTTCTTAGCCTTGCTACCCAAGCCATTCTCAATGCCTTCCCCAATGCTAACTTCTGCAAAACCCACACCTGACCTTGTCAGGTTCCTCTAAACCTTGGACAGCAAAATACATGGACTTTTACATGTGTTACAGTATATTTAGTTCCTACTGGACTCATATAACCTTGGTCAGAGTTTATTAAACACTGAGCGGTTTGCAGTGTGTCCTTGCCACCACTCTTATTAGTAAAGATGGTCTCTGGATGGGCATGTGTAGCCTTGTTCTTGCATGTGATAAAGTGTGTACGTGGCAGGGTCACTCACAACATCCAGCCTGGATTTGCATATCTACCCCAGATATACATGTTTGGCTGAGTTCTATTTGCAGAGATGTTAACATTTAAATCTACTTGTTCTGAGTTTCTGAAAAATTTGTACTGCATTTTGAGTGCAAGTCTCAACATTTTGTAATAACAACAAACATGTTCCATAAATATTGGATTTGTTCAGTTCTAAGTAAAAACACAACCATGCACCCATACAATTCTAATAAATGTGTATTAAAATATAGAACTTCTGGCTGCTTTTTGATGTTAGCAACATTGGACGGTATAAGGATGAATCTCCTCTCCACTGTTTATTATGGGATTAACTGGGTCCAGGAGCATCGAGTGAGGCTAGATTCTTGCATGTAATTCTTAATTTGCTGCTCTCTCTCACCCTTTAGTTGGGCTTTCCAGAACCATCAGCCCAGGCACTGTGTTTCAAATTTCATAATCCTCATCTTTGCATGTGCAGACACGTCCTCAGCCTAGGAAAAGCAGAGCAGTGTAAATGAATCCATTGATCCTTTGCATGAGTCAGTCACAAACCAATTTAGAATCAGATTTATGTAATGTCAAGTGTGGTCGCTGATGCTTGTGAAAGCAATAATTAAAAGGGTTGCAAAGTGCAAGAAAAGGAAAATAATTTGTTGCCCTGAATGGATGGGGAGTGTACCTTCATGGCACTGAGTTGCTAGATTTGGGTTTTTTGATAGATAAGTTGTAAAACAAATAAACACATAATCCAATAAAGCAAATAAAGCACAGTACCATTGAAAGTATATCTCTCTCATGAACAAGTGGCTAAATTAAAGACTAATTTGGTTTCATTGGGTGCCAGCAATCATATACACAGTCATCTATCAGCTGTTGTTATTTCTGCATGCTGAGGCCAGATGACTCAAAATCTGTGTGATTTACAACACTAATAATAAACAGAGTAGAGCCTCCATGATTCTCCTGTACATTCAGTTCACTCATCAGATCAAAGAATATGCTAAATCTAGTTGGGTTGCCTCAGCTGCAAGATTAGGGAATTTATGTTTTTATTTCTCTCTTCGCCCCTCTTTGTACTCAAAGACGTATTTTTAACCCAGATTTATTCACAAGACATCACAAATCCAGGGAAAATGCATTCATTAAATCTTGCCACACCTCTTGCATGGAGGTACTCCCGATGCATATACATGAGGTCTCAGATTCCTGCTCGTGTAAAGATGCGCCCTGTTGTGTTTCCCTCAACCTGTCATCTCTTTCCTGCATCGACACCCCGAGTCACACCACCCATACTGTGCCTTTCTCAGCAGTACCCTGAGCCCAAACAGAAACAGTGAGACACACGGGTACTCATATTAACCCTTACGACACAGATACACCCTTTAAACATGTAGGTTTGAACAGTGAACTGCCCCTTATGAGATCGATTGTCTCTTCTCCCAGATGGCTGGGATGTCAAAAGTTCAGCTTTGAAGATGTCTTAGGTAAGCTAATAAAAAATTGAACCGGACACACTGCAAAGATGGGTGGGTGAAGTTGGTTCAGTAGCGTAAAATACATTGTGGCACTGTGTGGGGTGTAACGGTAAAAGTGGGGCTGCAGTAAGACTGAAGTTTATGTGCCTCATTTGACACAGTGGACTCTTATTAGAAACACAAAATAAAATTGTAAAAATGAAAATTGTGGAGAGAAATCAGACAATAACCTTACAAAAATGAAAGGAAGTAAAACTGCATTCTGCAGGAAAGTGACAAATTGTGGGTCTCACAGTGTTAAATTGGGACCATCTTATGCTGCTCCCAATGTGATTTTGTGCCAGAGTCTTAGGCAGAGCCTGATAAGTGGACACGGCACATGTAGGAGAAGCCTGGGCATGGGCTCATTTTCCTGAAGTGTGTGTCCTTAGTGAGTTCAGATGGGGATCATGAAGGAACTGAAGACTGTCACTCTCCATGGTGCTGAGGCTGGCTCTAGGCCTTGGTTGTTGTTTCTTGTTTGGAGACTTTGGTGTAAAGGTTTGTAGGATTGAAAGCGTTGTCTCAGTGGCTTGGCAGTGTGCTGACAGGCCACACCCAGCTCTACTCCACAGACATTTTTTTTTCTTCTGGAAGGTACAATGAAGCATGTAAACAGTGTATATGTTCATTCTACAAATGTTTAAATGCAAGGATGTTGAGTAACTATAAACCTGTTTTCTCAATCTCTTGCTGGAAAGGAAGTTCTGCAAACTTCAAGTTCAGCTAACTAGCAAACACAACATTAAATTCTTAGGTTCCACACAAAGTTAATATCAAGATACTGTGACATTTAGAAATGGATTGCTTGGGCAGAACTTTAAGTAAATGTACTCTGTCTTTAAGTTATTTTTATTCACTTGGAATGGAATTATTTGTTGCATCTGAAAAGTTCAGCTTTGAGTCCTCTTTTTTTTTTTAACAAGTTTGTACATTGTACATCCCTCTTCTTCTTCCCCCATATACATATCTTCTATACCACAACATGGTGCCTTCTCCAGGCCATCAGTCACCTGCTTACCTGGGCACACCTTTTTGGAGGATTGCAGAGCACTTGAATGGCAATACACCATTTTGTGAGCAGTAACATGGAATTTCTTTACTAAAAAGACAATCTACAATAATTTCACCTCCACAATATAAATGTTCTGTTGCGAGATATACAACAGAACATTTACATTATAATTACAGTCACAGACAAGAGAAACAGTTCATAATATCACACAAAAAACTACATACATGTAATTACAAATACAAAGCTACTCCAGATGAGAGAGAGTATGCGCTTACAAGAAAATGTGTGGCAACGTATTATGATAAAATATTCTCTGTTCTAGTTTCTCTGCTACATAATAAGACATTTGACTGTACCTGTTTAAAGGCTCCAGTACATTCCATTGGCCGTTGTTTATTCTCAGGCTAACTGGCTGCATCAACCATATCAGGAATATGACAGTAATATATTTTTTTCTTTTTTTAAATGACTTCCTGTCTGTGTGTTTAATTACTGGTGCATCATATCGCTGTTATTAGTATCTGACAGCTATAATAAAAGAGAGGTGGAAAGTGTGCAACCACTTACAACTTTACTGCCTCATTAGTAGATTATCTGAAAAGTAATCTGCAATTATACTTTCAAGAACAACTTCAGAGCTTTAATTAACGGAAGTGCTACTAGGATCTCTGTCTGTAAGGAATGCACCCTCTGTGAGCAGAGAAAATGCATGCAGTATTTTTTTTATATTATCCCACAGATTGCAGATGAATACAAGGTATGAATCATATATTTACATTCCACACATTGAAAAGCGTACTGTCATGGTTACAGCAGATTCCTGGCCATGGCACCATAGTCCATAGCAGGGGCTCATGCTGTTCTAATGGTGTGCCGTGATTTAGATCAGAAGACAAATCACTGTAGCACAGAGTATTAACTGATTTATTTATTTATTTATTTATTTATTTATTTTTGCAAATTATTGAAGAAAGATTGGCCTTCCTGTTCTCTTTTTTAAATGTAAATTTTAAATTCCTCCATTTCAACAAAATGTGGGTATCAATCTTTTATTTTGTGAAACTTACCATCTACCAATTTAACAGACAGAAAGACATGTAGGTAATGACACACACTTCAAAGAGTCTTTGTCAATAGAGTAGTGCTAACCTGCAGTCCACTGAAATCCCAAAGTGACTACCTATGACATGAAAGCACTATAATGTAATATGTCAAATAAGTTAAATAATTAAATAAGTTAATTGAAGTGATCAGGTACTGGATGTTCAGCATATGACAAATCAAATGTCATGAATCAGAGTGAAATGTAGCCAGAGGACCTTTGTTCCTTTGAAAGGTCGTGAATGCTGCAGGCTGTTCATGAGGAGAAAAGTTACGCTTTGGACACGCAACCCTGGCAAGGAGGAGCAGTCCAATTAACAGTCCACATTAACAGTTTTTTTGGGTGGAGAGTTCATAAAGCGGCATATGTTCTAAGGATGAATTGATTTCAGAAAGGATCCATATCCCTGGCTGTGTGGTAGGATGGTGCAAGGGTCTTGAAGACGATGATGAGCCAGGAACAGGAGACAAGGGCATATCTGGAGAGATCGAAGACCTGCATGCCAGTAGCACTCTGAAAAAATTGAAGTTTAATTGCGGTGAAGGCCGGGAGACCAGCCAACAGAAAAATGCTGAAGAAATTCTTTGTAGACAGTGAAAAATGTTGTGTGCTCATGTTATATAGACCAATTATAAATGCTATATGTACACATTCCTGGCATATAACATGTTAATAGATATGATGTTCAAAGAGGGCAAGACATGGAGACAATTTTCAGTCAATGTGTCAGAATTCAAGAACAGATCATCAAACTGCTCCACTGCATTTTTTTCATTTCAAAAACATATAGTGAAATCTTTGGAAAAATGTACATGAATCTCCAGAATGTCTTAGTTTTCAGTATGCCCCCCTTTTGCTTTTATGACAGGGTGCACTGGAGCTGGCATGGACTCCACAAGTTTGAGTAAAACCTGATTTTCCATGTTATCTCATGATCTTTAAGAGCACAAAACTTTCTTGGCCTTTATGTGCCCCAATAAATGTTTGATGGGGTTTGACCTATTCTACAAAGGGATTGACAGGGTGAGTGTCACACATTTGCTTAAATTTGACCTAGACCTTTGCAAAATCTTCAATATTTTTCTTCATTTTAGATGTCATAACTTTTCTTTGTTTTAAATGTTTCAAAATCCTAAAACTTTCTGATTATTTCCAGGTTTACATAAAAAAGTTTGGGAAAAATGTATAATGTGGTCTGAGAGTTTTGGACTCCACTGTATACAGAAAAATATGATTTACATAAATCAGTTTAATTGTTCTGCAGTCAGTTCCAAAGCAGCATAGGATGTATCATTATGCAGTACTAACAAACCCTGGCAGTCAGTCTCCTGCATGACCACACAGTATCCCTTTTCCCTGGCCTTGTTTCAACCAAAGAAAGGTTTTAATTTATATAACAGCACAGAATCATTGTTTCATATAAGTGAGTTTGTGGTAGACCCATGAGTATGTTAGCTCCACCCATTTCTGGTGTCATGATACCATGATACAGTCATCAGTCTCTGATATGGTCCAACAGTGGATGGTTATATAGGCAGAAACAGGGCAATGAATCTAGACTATCTGGTCAATGAATTATGAAAATCTCAAATGTTAATTAGAAAAAAAAAGATAATGGTTGAATACTTTTCATAAATTGTGGTAGAATTTATTCAGACAATTCATGTACAGGAAGTTTTCCAGAGGCAAAATCTGAATTAAAAAGACTTCCCCTACTTAAATATTAATACAGAGAGATTTACACATTAATTTTTTATTTGATGTCTCCATTTCAATTTAAGCATGCTTCAGAAGTTTATGTCTGCCTGTTTGCTGCTCCCTGCCATCTCTCACAGAACATGCAGGTGCGCTTCCCTACCCCACCAGCTTTACGCTCTTCCTCTTTCTTCCAAAGGTAATTTGGGGGAGTGTTTAATTGATGACATTCCATCCCATGGAGCATTGTGCTAATTCCCAGTGAGGGAGGCTGTGGGTGGATATGTAAACACTTGTATCACTGTGAATACAGAGGTGTGAAGTCGTCAAGGGAAGGGCTGTAATCATCAACACATATGCTGCCTGTCAGCACACTTACCGTGGAAAACCACAAACAAGCAGATCCACTCTACTCTACATCCATATATCAGTGAATATTTTGCAATTAGTAATGGTAGAATTGTCACTTAAGTTGCACCTAGTGATTCATAGTTTCCAAAAACCCATAAAGAAGAACAAAAGGGAGCCAAAAGCATGGGAGGGAAGAATGCTGTCATTTTGCAGTATAGGCAAACACCTATGTGTTCCTGGTTGTGCTGGGGTGGATTGTGACTTTCTTTTTTATTTCTTTTTTTTTTTTTTGCTTTGTAGCATCTCCCTTAACATTATTAAGCCTTTTATTTGATTACCCCTTGTGAAACAGACTAGTGAATGCCTATTTGCATGGCAGAAGGCAACGAGCGGCAGCACTCTTGGGGAACGTGGGTGTGGGATTTCTGTAGGATCTGGTGGGCTGCGGTTTCCATCGACCCACGCCGGAACAGCTAATCAGAGGACTGGCTGGGGGTTGGGGGGGCTCAGCACGCCCACTCCTCTGACATGGAGCTTCACCACGCGGATGAGGCGCCCGTCGCTCGTTCATCATGGCTCCTCCAGTGCGAGGCAGAGGCTCATTAAGTCTGGTCCCCTGCTGGGCTCTGGGATGTTGCTACAGAGTGCTCTGGTCACTTCTGACCCCTCTGGCTAAACTGAAAAGAGATCCAACAAACTTGTATCTCATGAAAATGAATACGAATCAAATGTAAGTGTTCAGTTCATTCATTATTTTTCACAGAAAAAACATCCTTGCCTTCTGGACCTTATATATTATTACATTAAGTCACATGCAGCTGATCTGTTTTTTTTTCTTTTTTACGTCATCATGCCATTCATCCATAAAAATGATTCCTTTCACTTATAAATTACAGCATAAGCTTGTGTTGGTGGTGATGGATGTAAAAGACAAGCTGTGATGCCAAGCAAACATATAGACCTTCTAAACAAGATTTTTTTTTCGCATCTTGTTTTACAGGATTATGAACATTACACTTCATCAAAAACACTACCTTCCAGACATATTTGCATATTTGGGGTCCTGTGAGGTGTATATAAGTATGTGTAGTATGTGTATGTGTGTGTGTGTGTGTGTGTGAGTGTACTTCCTCAAAAACAACCCATGGACTTGCTGGGTGCAGAGCAGTCAGTACATTTTTTCTAAAATGGAGCCACATGTGGTGCATTGCCATTTTTAAAAAGCAGTGTTGGTGAGGGCACAGTGATGACTTGGGTTACATAGAAATGCTAGTGATAGTGATACAAGCTATGAAACAAAGCATGCTGCAAACTGTATACTCTGAGCTGTAAACAGTAAGAGGACAGTACTGGACTAAGCTTTGAACACCCACCACAGAATGAGTACAGCGGTTTGCTTTTGGGGTTGCCGGCCCTACCACTTGAGTCACTTTGGCTTGTAGGTTAGGGAATGGAGATGTTAAGTAATTCTTGACAACTTTTGCCCCCCAAAAAAAAAGGAAATGATTTAAAAAAAAATAAACTTTTCACAGCATAGACCTCACAGCACGATTAGGGAGACGACAGAGGTGACCTGGTCATATACCCTGCAGGGAAACTGCCAGAGAGACCATCTGTTGAGTTGAATCCAGGTGTGCTGCACTAGGCCTGGCTGTAGCTCATTGCATTGACTTAATTTTGCTTGCGCTGGGGTATTCAAAATGCCTGGAGCATCCGCCTCTGCTTGGACTGCATCTATTGGGGGCTTATTAGATTGTTTTTTTATTGTAGAGGCTGGAGCAATAGTTGAAAGCCGCTTGTGAGAATCATAGATGTATTACCTATCGGGTTTTATTTAATGTGCCCTCTTTTATCACCAACCATTCAACGCCCCCCTCCATCTATGGGGTCACCAGCTAAAGTGGATGACAGTGGTGCCCATTTTCATTCCCTGACTGATGCATGCTGTCATCTCACAGTCAGAGACATCTCTCCATGACTCCATGAGATGGTGGCAGTGTATGGTACCAGCATTGTGCAGAACCATGGAGCCAGTTTGTTCCACCACATTTTCTACCAGGAGACCTGCCCACAATTCCCTGTGTTAGGAATGTAAAGGCACAATACCACTAGTAAAGACTGGTAGTGTTTTGCTCAGCGTGAAATTGAGTGTAGCTTCAATTACACAAACTTATAAACTTCAAAATTTAAAGCTAGTTAAGTCTGGCCCCAAAAAGTGCAATCAAAAGGAAAGATGGCAATATATTTCAAATTAATTAATTAATTAATTAATTAAAGTGAACATTTCATAATGTAAGGAGTGTGACATCCATCACAGCTTTGCAAACTACAATATGACACCTACAAAAGAGTAAGCAGAAAATGCAAAATATTAGGTTTAACTGTTTCAGTAACAAAACTCACAAGGTGTAGAGATACATATTAAAATGTTTGTCTTGTTCTGACAGAATAACAACCTTGGAGGCCTTCAATACCGATACATCAAATGTACTAGGGCATCCATCCTGATTATTTGCTATCTTCAAAAAGTAACCAGAAAGGTTACACTTGGGTATTTAATGATTTGTAAGAAAGGATAATCGTGTTACCATAAGGAAAATAACATTTTCTTCAAGCATTCTCATTTGAATTGTAAGAATTGTAATAATGGACAAAGACATTTTTCCTCTGTACTTTTCAAGTATTCCTCCCCCCACCCCCATCTTTCTCTCTCCCTCTCTCCAAAAATGAACAATTCCCTCTAGTTTAAAAGAGACTTTATCATCTCAAAGGACTTATACTTCTTGACAAGTTCTTTGAGCACTCTGTCAGGAGATACAGTGATATCCAAGACAGTCTAACACTCACCTTTGAGTCAAACCCCCCAGAGGAATGGACATGGAATTTGTAATGCATCTGCAAATAGTCATGCTACAGAAACAAAGCTAAGGCTTTTTCTGAGACCATAGCTGGACTGATGTAAAACACATGGGCAAATCTCAAACACGCATGTAATATTTAACTTTACATATAGTGTTATTTTATTCTGCTGCTTTCAAATGTAAAAGAAAGCAGTGAAAAAATGCATACATTTTCAGAGCACAAAACCACGAGTACTTTGTGCTTTCCTTTATTCATTCATAGTTTTCCCTTGTTGTGCATTTAGTTTCTCATTAAATTGTGCAAGACTTGACTAAATTTAAACCATTAATTAACACCCTTTCTCTTTTTTCTCTATTTCTCTGTCACAATTCACTTGCAGTGATTGCAATGAATGACTGTGTGAAATTCATATGTTACTTCCATTATGTCCTGTCAAAACGTGCATCAGAAGCAAATTATGGCAAATATGAAGATTTGATCAAATTCTTTGCCAACTCTGTGTCTTTTTTCATTAATTCAAAGACCTTAATTTCATGCTGAAGCTTTTTTCTGTGATTGTTTTCATTTTCTCTCTGTACTTACAATTGAATAATTGAAATGTAAAGTCAAAAAACAACAAAACACAATTACATTTCAAGTTTTGCCTTTTTCTTTTGTCTGGCCTCTACAAGATGATTTTGTGTCTTGTTGACTTTTTTTACCCATATTTTCTTTTTCATGCCTCTCGTTTCAAAGAATATGATACAATTAAGATGAATTGAATCATATTTCAATACAATATGTCGCCAATCAAAGATGAGAATGGATCGGGTCAGTGGAATGGTGCATTTCAATGACAATTACAAGGATCAAAAATGTAGAGTGATAATGAGACGCTTAAGTTACAACCTTCATTTTTGAGTAGTCTTACAAATAGGAAAGCTGTATCAAATCTGTAATATATGCAAAAATACACATCCTAACATGCAGAATATAGTTGTAGGAGGAAGTCAGAAAACTTTACAACTACTAATACCTTGATGGACTGTCAGTCTTTTGACCTGGATCATTGCTCAAGAACATTTTCAAACCAAATGATAAAATATATCAGTACATCAAACTCAATATGCGAGGATCTGTGTGATCTGATGAAAACCCCTGTAGTCATGCAAACTTCAAAAAATCAAGTCTGAAGTAAGGAATTCTATGTGCCCCTGACTGACCCCTGAACTCCTTCTTAAAACCTTCTTAAGAGTGGTGCTTATGATTCTATTTTTAATTAAAATCAGCAAGTTTAGAATTTCTTAGTTGTGAGCCTGAAGCACTTCGGTTTAATGTATTCCTGCATTGCACTCACAAGTCGATGCCTATTTTCAACAATACCCAGCAGAGAAAGTGTGAATGTGATACATTCAAGTTATCATCACTCATCTCCTTATACCACACATCTCAGGTGCAAAGCAGGTATATTCTTCTCAGGTACATGTGATTTTAAAATAAAACATATACTTACAATCATTTTTTCCCTGAACAATGTCTCTGAATATTCTGAGGTTATTGCATGGCTGTGACACAAAATGCATGTGTATGTTCTTATGAAGACATTGTCGTAAGTAGTGCATTTTTGGGAAAGAGAGTGGTAGAGAGTGTGCACTGCTCAGAATTAAAGAACAGAGGTATGGAAAGACACCCACCCTTCTCATTCAAAAGAGTTCATTATTTAGAAGGATGTAAATGAATTGTCCCAGACTTGAATTCAACACTCAATAGTTTTACACCACACCATGCCAATGAGACTATACTTGATTAACAGTTGCTTAGCAACAGTGCATTGCAGCCATCTGTTGACTTTGCTGTCAGTGAGACTCACTGGAAAAGGGGAATCCCTACTCTTCCTGTTAACAATAAGATCAAATCTAAAGGACATTCTGATGCACAGACAGTGTGATATATACCAGGACAGCAGCAGGGGTGCATACAGAAAAGTAAGTCTACTCAGACAAATGTGAAGAGGTCCAGATATAGGGTTTGGCGTTGGTCAGTCCTGGACTCTAAATGACTGCGGATTTCATTTGGGCACCATTCTTATGTTTTCATGTATCTTTAAGACCTCTGAAACTCTCTTGACCAATAATTTGTGTACCACTGGTCTTGACAGAAGTGAATTGCATGACTTGTATATTTGTTCTGACCAGAGTGTGGAGACACACAGACATTTGTATAGAGCAGAATTAATGCCTACACTGCAATGGCTTGTCAGAAGCATAAATGCAGAAGATAGATTGCACTGGCTGTTACAGAAAGCAATCTTGGGAGCATTTGGTAACAAGCAATACAAGTTTTCTTGTAAATTGTTTAGTATTGCATAGGTTGCCAAACACTGAAACCGTTGCATTGCCCAAGAGTGAATTCCTGGCATTAAATCCCTCTGATTTTCTCCCCGTTGTTAAAATGAGTTGTCAAGCTCCCATGAAGCATTTATATTGACGTCTGGTGTTCATGAGTAACACAGCTCAAACTGCAGAATCCGTATTGATCTTGTGCATCTTTGTCTTTGTTAAACGTTGTTAATGAAATCATTTTAAGCGCCCATTTATTGTTTAGCATTTCGGCCTGGTTTCATGCAGCATTATCCTTACGTCTGACTTTCAAATTGCTGTAGGTTTTTCAGGTTTTGTTTATGCTTTTGAATTTCAGAAATCACTATAATTAGTGATGCATATCCTGCTTAAATGTATTTCATGGTTTCTGTTAAACTGTGCTGTATTGCATAAAAATTCTCACAGATGAATGACTCACAGTATGTGGTAACCTGATTATACACCTGATCTGGTAAATTTCAATGCTTTAATTCACCGTTATCAATTCCTGAACTTTCAGTTTTCAGTCTCCAGCTGCATGGCATAATCAACAATGGTAACAATAAGACAGTGAATAATAGAGTTGAATCCCATATCTTAGAAAAGCAATTTGCCGTGTTTGCTTTCCTTGTATTTAACAAGTGACGTAGCATCATAATTATGTTCCACAACTGGGCTGTTGTAATTATAGCACAGCTATGTTTGGGAAAAGGCCTGAAGAAAGCAAAGACAGCCGCCTGGGATGGCAGGCCTCACACTGGGCCTCTATGAGACTGCTTTCCTGAGTGCATCCTGATTAATGATTCACCAAAACACAAACAAACACATACAGTGTTAATGCTGGCCAATTTTGCCTTTTGTTAGCTCTGCCCTTCTGAGAATATCGAGACAGTCCCGCTGGTCCCAAAAACACTGCGTGATGATGAAGAGACAGTGTTCATATCCTAAGGATAAATGGATGTTTTACCCGCAGTCCATTTCACATGTTCTATTAAATGGCCATTATTGAAAGTGCATGGCTTTTACATTTGAAAAGTCAATAGGTAAACATCTTAAACATATTATACAGTAATTCTGTTTATAATGGTGAATGAATGTTGTAAGAAAGTTGAGCTGTGTAGTAAAGTTATTTGACTATAATTAATAATTATAATTTCACCAGGGTCAATTTCCACAGCCCAACCCCCCCCATGTTTAGTCCAGGCAGGTTAGGTAAGCTGGACTTGCCAAATGTAACTTTCATTCTTAGAAATCTCTATAAATATGATCTAATTCAAGATACTACATAATTCCAGAAGCCAAAATTCTGCAAACATGAGATTGGGAGGCACAGATGTGTAGTTGTAAATGCACAGACATTGATTTGTGTGTTTGGGTTCATTATTTTCATGTAACAAAAAAATAATAACCAGTTGCTCCCATTTATATGTGATATGCATTATATTTTAATAATTGTTATCATTATTTTAGTGTTTAAAATAAGTGTTTAGAACTACTTGACATGAGCGTCTCTGAGTTATGAGCCCTGAAAATATTAAAACACACTTGACATTCCAAATTTTGAACCTAAACCGTTTGGAATTTGAGCTAATATAATCTAACTATGTAACTGTGGGTGTGGGTTTATGGTGTAGGATGTGAAATGTGGGATATGAAATGATTTCTCTCTATAATTAGAATCTCTGTAAAGTCTCCCTCTCTGACATTTCCCTATTCCTTTATATAAACTTTTTCTTTTCATTGCTCCCCTGCAAACAAACCCTGTTATACAACACTGTAGCAATACATGTGAATACATATTATTACACTTAAAGTTCATTCATTACAGTGACTACTTTTACGATACAACTGATAAAAATGTCCTTTCGAGAGATTTTGCCAATCTATCTATCTATCTATCTATCTATCTAATCTAGTATCCTATCTATCTATCTATCTATCAAAGAGTACCCAAGTGTCTATGGTATCATTCTGGTTTCATGGAATGAATGTGGAATATTATTTTTCATTGTACCAGTATAGATTACATTTTATTAATGGTTTGAGTACAAGGATGTGTGTGTTAACGTGTCCATGTTTATTAGTGATATACATGTATAGAATGAGGAGCAGAAATGGACATCAAGAACTCGTCAGATCTACAGCAGCAAATAATGAAGAACTGCAGGAAAATGCATTCATTATCTTCTTTACCTCTTTCTGAACCGCACTAGTGTCAGTAATTGGTTATCCGACCAATTGTAAATTTTAAATCAGTTTTTCTGATTTTATTTTTACTGCAGCTTCACCCAAGGTGTTGTATAAATGCATGTACTCGCCTTTCAATTCAGAGAGAATATCAGATCAGTCTCCCTTGTATGATCCTTGTAGGGAGATTTATCCAGTAAAGGGTGACAAATCTTAAAATACCCTACAAGTGATCCTGCTGCAGAAACAAATGGCTCTCTGAGGCCATTTGTCACTGTTTGCAGGATGCTGTAAAGGAAAACTCAGCTCAATAGAGAATAACATGGAAACAGACATTCTAATCAAAAAGTAAACATTTAAATCTATGTTGAGGAGCAGTGATACATTCAGTTGTATAGAAAATAAGTTAGTGAACAGGACAAATGAAAAGGTTAATCCATGCAGTTACCTCACTTCCTGCTGTGATTGCCTGGCACTGAGGGTCCACTAAGGCTGTGTACAAACTGAAGATCCCGTGGAAATCTGAAAACTTCTTTCAGTCATTGCAGAGGCTCAATACTTTGAGAAATTGTGCTTATTAAGAGTAATTTATTGGATACAAATTGCAAAGAGGAATTGATTTCTGAAGAGCACATGATGAATGATCTTTCAGTGTGAACTCAGTGCTAAAGGTTGGCTTTCTGTGGACTTTTCAAGTTAATTTTACCAAAGACATCTTTAAAGATTTTCCAGTTATTTTTTACTTTAATATTTAGACTTCTAATTAGTCATTTAGACTTATTTAAATATTTTTGATCACGACTTGTGCAATATTATAACTAGTACTACAATCGTGTAACTTTATTTTAGAGAAGTCTGATAATAATTTGTAATGCCTTTTTAATAACATAGTACTACTGGCAAACATAAACCTTTGCCAGCAGTACTATGTTATTAATTACTTCTTATTACTATGCTACCAATGTTCCAAATCACACAAGCCCACACAGTGTTCAAATAATTCTGTTTACTAACGAAAATTGCTGCAAAAAAAAAGTAACAACATAATTGCATTGAAATGGCATCACAAAATCTTCTGAATTCTTTTTATATTTTATATTCTACTTATTTTCAGGTAGCATTGGTACTGGCAGAATCAACCCAAGAACAATGCCTTAGAGTAAATTCCTTGCTCATTAAATGGTATGTTGTACATTCAGTTTTTTTTTCTTCAATCCAACTATAATGTCACAAAAACAGGATACAATGAAGAATACAACAATAGCAAGTTTGGGGCACTCCCTCTGTGAATATAGCCAGTAAGTGATATTTTCTTCAATTGGTAATATTCCATAAATAATGATAGCTATGTTTCTATATTTTCCATAAAGTTATTGAGGTTCTATAAATAGTGTTAATACTAGATTAATTTCTACATTTTTCACATCTGTACACATACATTCTGCTTTTGATTTCTGAAATAACCTAAATACTGTAAGATGAGGTGGTTGTGTAAGTACTGTCAGAACAACACTTTGGTGGTGACTTCTCCGTATAGCAGGATTCCCATCAGTCCCAATGACTAACAGATGTGCCCTTCAGAATAAACAGACCTGATTATAGGCCAGTCACAGCCATCAGCATACAGTTGACTCTGTGGTGGAGGATGCTTGAACTAGTCTTGAATGTTATTGTTTGCTTGACTCATACATCTGACTTCCTGTGGGTAGAAGTGTGTCACAGCATTAATGTTTCTGAGGAGGATCCCTTTTTGTGTTTTATTTTTCATATCTCTTATGCAGTCTTAGGGTATGATGCTATGAGTGTCTCTCTTGTTCTATTGCAGGTCTGTCTTACTCTATTGAAGTGTTTCTTTTTAAATTCATACCCTGACTTGGAACATGATATTTCAGGATAAACAACTGTGCCAATAAAAATAGTTGTGTTTAGAAGGCAGATGGCCTAGATTCTAATACATATGTCTGAGTATGAAATAGCAGTACTGTAGAGGGGCTATTTGTTTACCAAAGTTTTTATTCTGAAGTGATGTTTGTTTTTGTCATTTCTGAATCATACACTATTGTCTGTATGCCAATAAGGGGGGAAGAATTGTGCAAGCAGGACTAAGCCAGTTAAGTGCTTGTGCAGCAGAGCAAACAGCAATCTACTGAAGACAGCAGCAGCTGGGCAGCTAATAAATGAGGAGGGCAGAGAAGGTACCTTTATTTTATCATAGTCATGGAACCATTTTTATTGTTTTGCATGAATAACAAGTATGCTAATTTCAATAAGGATCTCATTAGGAGCTAAATCTCTTAAACTTAATTGCTTTTATATATTTAGATAATTGTAGTTATAACAAAAAAAAAGAATTGGTTGTAACTTAAAAACCAATCTGAAATTTATTTGATATAATCAAACTGATTTAAGGTGTAGTGTGTGACAGTAATGGTCCCACACGAGACAGAAAGGGATTTAAGAAAGGATCAGCTGCCGATGGGTGATCGTTACTAAAACAAGTGAGCTTGTTAATTATGGGGGAAAACAAGTTGAAGATAATTATCAGTTTAAAGGTAGGCCTACACAGTCTGCCTCCCCCTGTTTGAAGCTTACCGCCCATTGAGGATGAGGAATCATCTGCGCCTAATCAAGCGTTACGCCAGCATGCTAATGGACACAGTTATGGGATTTTGAGGAGGAAGGCGATTGCCTCCGATTGAAATATTGTTTTTTTACCCTGCTGTTGTGAGGGTCGTCTCTTTCTCTCCACCAGTGCATGAGCCAGGGATCACACACAGACAGCTTCCCCGGGGGATCCTGAGCAACTGAGCCTAATGAGTCCTGCGAACCGAATCCAGGAAACCCCCTCATCCCCTGAGGAGGCTCCCAGACATCCTTCCAGCTTCCCCCCAGGGGGACGTTTTCCTCATCATGTGACAGGCCTCCACCATGCTGTGGTGGAACCCCTTCCCCCCCACCGCAACCCCCTACAGAAAACACAGTCACCTGAGGTCTGGGTGAGTGTCGCCCTTTCCACCCTGAGCCACACAGGCTGATGCAGGCCTGGCATTGTCCCACTGACCTAACAGTAGCTTTGCCAGGTGGAGCTGGTAGATTCCAAAAATAACATTTATATTTGTTGCACAGCTCCATTTTGATGTTATGCAGTTAACAATTTGTGAAGAGTAACAACTTGTGTATTTGCTTTAAGTATGTAGAAAATTAGCCAAGAGCAAATGCACTATGCATGACCTTGGCAGATGGAACAGAATAAGGCTTGAGCTGTGAATTTCCAAGGTGCTGATAGAAGTCATATAGGTTACAGCTTGGTATTAATATACACAAAGATAAAATAATTTAAGAGACAAAGCTTGGTTAATTTAATTTTGTTTTTACTTTTAAAGCAATGTTCTCCATCTCAGAAAAGCCAGACCAATATCACCCTTGTCTTGCTCCAACTCTATTTATACCTGCTAAATATTTCAATTCCTCCCACTGCATCACTTGAGATGTAGGAGTTACAGTTTTTTTTTGCTTCCAGAGTCTGTCATTGTTGATAAAGCAAGCTGACAGTTCATGTGTGCATTATTCATAATAAATCCCAACTTAATCCACTCACACCATTCATTGTGGAAATTTAACCAATGAGCATCTGACAATAGTGTGTTCCAGCTACTGTGTTTTGAAAACTGACTTTAAGGACTATAAGTACAGACAGGGGGCAGTCTGCATGTCAATGAACCTTTTTCACTGATATAAGGTGATTTATTGTGGTCTTGAAATGGTATTTGAAAACAAGTCTTGACTACCTTTAAGCAATTGGAGCCAGTGCATTAAATTAAACCATAAGTAGTCTTACTGCTAAACTTTATGATTGTAATTTCTAATGTATTTTTTCATATAAGTATTATTTAATTCAGTTTGTTATATTAAGTACATTAAGAATGCCTGCAGGTGGCTATGCTCTAATTGCCTCCCTTGTTTATGACTACATTTCCCAGGTTCCAGGGTTATGACAACTGACTGGCTGCTGAAAAATGCTTGTGAATGACAGTCTTTAACAATGCTTTAATGCCTCAGAGATACATTTGTTAGAGTACAAGCCTCATTTTTGTGCCTGCCTTTCACGACCATAATGGGAGACAGCTGTATCTGTCAGTAAATAATATGTTTATAGTTAGTAGGAAAGATAAATAATTTTAAAAAGTTGACAACCAGGGGAGGGTAGAGGCAGCTGAGTGAATTCAGTGATTCAATGCAAGTATATAGCTGGAAAAGAGATGCAATATGATTCTGTCACTTAGCAGTGGTAAATTTTGCTCTTCTTCAAGCAAAACAAGCTCACAAATGACCGAACCATATCCTGGCTTAGAGCCATTTGGGAATTGCTGCCAGTTTTTCATTCAAGCTTTAATAATGCAGAATACTCAGGGTTGTGTTAGTGGTCAAGGTTCTGTCATATTGCTAGGAAGAGGTAGGGGCAGTGCGGCCATCCTGTCACTGCAAAATGTCAAAAGTTCATGTCACTAATGCAATACTACATTTGTTCAACAGTAAATTCAGTTGTCATCATTTAATAAAGAAAATATGTGTCCTTATGATGTGTAGTGGTCGACAGTGTGCATCATGAATTCAAATCACATTTTTTTCAGAGATTAACTGCAGTATATATGTACAGGCATTTTTTCAGTCCTAATTTTCGCTCCTGTGTTAATACTGTTACTGCTCTGTTTTTGTTAGTGTCTGTTTTTGTCACAGTATAATGTAACAGTTTTCAAATGTGATGTCTCTGCAACCAGAGTATTTTAAAGAAACATGAAACAATGCAACGCTGTATAAGATGATGAATAACATACATTGTATTTAGCGTATTTTATGTAACATGGGGATGGAATATGTACAAAGAGATATTGCATGATGACTGTATTATCTACCTGCAAAGGATTGGTTTCAGCCTGTCTGTTTAGATAACAAGCAAATGGTAACCATGAGATCAGGTGCACAGAGTACTTCCTCTGGAAGTTCCAGGCTCACAGTGGAGAGAGATGGCCACAGATGCACTTGAATCACTGTGTCACAATTTTTTGTAATTAGGTAGATAGATTTTTGTTTCGACAAGACCTGCACAGGGGAAACCACTTATTGGGCTTGAGTGGAGGAAAAGAAACAGACAGACACCCACTGTGGGTCAGGAGAGGATTGTTCTTGTTATTTTCTGAGGTTGATTTATTGAAGCTTCAGTCTGTTAAACCCAAGTTTGCTTTGTTTAACTGTTTTAAGATTAAGCACGAGTCCCCCATAAGCTGCCACCAGTCATTTCAACAAACCAATTAATAAGATCATTTTCATGCAAAATAAAGGGAATGGGGGGGTTGAATAAATAACATTGTTTTTTTTGTGAGACTAGTGCACAAATACCATCGGAGAGTGCCAGCATAAATAATAAATATGTGCTCACTTCTCCACAAACCAAAGCCTGTGTTTCCAAGTGCAAATATGTAGATGTGACGTAAAAGTACGTTGCAGACAATACCTGATTTGGGACCTCTTGTAGACTGTGGGGGGAACACATGACTACTGGATATTTACCTTTTGCCTCATGTGATCATCATTTGCATAGCTACCCATGAATCCCCCTCTAAGCTCAAGCAGGACACTGACTGAAGGCTAGGCATTTGGTATCCCTCAATGGCAGTGATTAGTATACTGAGAAATGGTCCCATCTGTCAGGGGTCTCTTGGGGTACAGGATTAGCCAGTGGCACTGTGAGCCTGTTAATCAGGGTGGGGAGTTAAAACACATTCTGGATCACTGGGTGGCACGTGCATCTACAGCTGCCCTGATTGCCTGCAGATTTATGTGGGGCCACATGTGGTCTCAGACAGTCAAACAAAGGTAAGCCTTCTCCAAGTCACACTCGTCATTTGATGTGATTATATCATGTGAGAGACAATGACAATGGAAATTTTTGGGGGCTTAGAAATATGATGGTGATCTGACTGTTTCTTTCATTTTTGTCCTCTGTTTGCAGAATTACTTTATTTTGGGTTACTGCTGTTTCTTATTCTTACATTTTGGATTTTGGATGTTACATTTCTACATTTTCATGTATAAAGAATTCTCATGAAATCAGTTTGAACCCAAAAACTCCAGAACATTGTCTTGTTTCTGCAAATAGTATTTGCATGGGAAAATAGAGAGGTGTTGACTACAGTTCAACAATTCAATTCAAACTCTGGATTGTAGTTAATTAGTCACACATGATAAAGGACAGGGGGGACATGCTGTCTCATGGGATTCTGTAATTAACTGCAAGAAACTAATCCTGTGAAGCAAAATCACACTTTTATGTGTGAATGTTTGTGTGCAACCTTCACTCCTTTTCCAGTATCATAATTCTTTCATGTGCAATTCTTATAGCAATTTACCAATTTTTAGTTTTACACATTGATATAGTCACAGATATTTCGCAAAATAATGTCCTATGTTTTCTTGTTGTTGTTGTTGTTGTTTAAAGTACGATGCCAGTCTCCATATGTTTGTTTATTGGGAGAAAGATGAGGGGGACTTATGAGTAATCTGCACTAGTGCTCAGTGTCGTTATACTTTGTGGTTCACAGCGAGCACCCCAGTACTGCGTTTACACCATGAGTGCACTAACAATACTTACCTACTGGGTTATCACACCATGAGTGCAGTAACAATACTTACCTACTGGGCTATCACACCATGAGTGCAGTAACAATACTTACCTACTGGGCTATCACACCATGAGTGCACTAACAATACTTACCTACTGGGCTATCACACCATGAGTGCAGTAACAATACTTACCTACTGGGCTATCACACCATGAGTGCAGTAACCACCTGGGCTATCACACCATGCAGTAACAATACTTACCTACTGGGCTATCACACCATGAGTGCACTAACAATCCTTACCTACTGGGTTATCACACCATGAGTGCACTAACAATACTTACCTACTGGGTTATCACACCATGAGTGCAGTAACAATACTTACCTACTGGGCTTCATCACAATACCCTACTGGGCTATCACACCATGAGTGCAGTAACAATACTTACCTACTGGGCTATCACACCATGAGTGCAGTAACAATACTTACCTACTGGGTTATCACACCATGAGTGCACTAACAATACTTACCTACTGGGTTATCACACCATGAGTGCAGTAACACAATCACACCATGAGTGCAGTAACAATACTACCTACTGGGCTATCATCACACAATACTTACCTACTGGGCTATCACACCATGAGTGCAGTAACAATACTTACCTAATCACACCATGAGTGCAGTAACAATACTTACCTACTGGGCTATCACACCATGAGTGCAGTAACAATACTTACCTACTGGGCTATCACACCATGAGTGCACTAACAATACTTACCTACTGGGCTATCACACCATGAGTGCACTAACAATACTTACCTACTGGGCTATCACACCATGAGTGCACTAACAATGCTTACCTACTGGGCTATGACACCATGAGTGCACGAACAATACTTACCTACTGGGCTATGACACCATGAGTGCACTAACAATACTTACCTACTGTCTATCAGTATTGCATTTAAACTATGAGTGCACTAACAATACTTACCTACTGTGCTATGAGTACTGCATTTAAACCATGAGTGCACTTACAATACTTACCGACTAGGCTATGACACCATGAGTGCACTAACAATACTTACCTACTGTGCTATCAGTATTGCATTTAAACCATGAGTGCACTTACAATACTTACCTACTGTGCTATCAGTATTGCATTTAAACCATGAGTGCACTTACAATACTTACCGACTGGGCTATGACACCATGAGTGCACTAACAATACTTACCTACTGTGCTATCAGTATTGCAGTTAAACTATGAGTGCACTTACAATACTTACCTACTGTGCTATCACTCACAGTCAGCTCTACCATAAACAAGCTTTTTGAACTGCCTTGGCCTGTGTGTTTGACTTGCATACATCTGTCGTTCACAGTGTAATCACTTCCCCACTCAGAACAGCCAGAACACCCACATTTCATCTGAGCCTGGACTCCCACTCTTCACACAGCTCTGCCAGTACCTGCGGGCTTACTCTTCCTCCTCTGTTCCCCTGGGTACAACTGTTTGAGTTTCCTGAATGGGGGAGGATGAGCTGTCTCATGCTCAACCTTTTGTGCATCTGACCACACTGGTGAGCCACATGGACCTGTATATTATGCACTTACACTATCTAGCTGTACAAGTTATGAATAACAGGAAAAAATGTACTATGTGGTACATACAGCCAAATGTACAATAATAAATATAACTGTGTGCAAGACTGTGTGTGTGTGTGTGTGTGTGTGCGTGCGTGCGTGTGTGTGTGTGTGTGTGTGTGCGTGTGCGTGTGTGTGTGGGTGGGTGTGTGTGTGCGTGTGCATGTGTGCGTGTGTGTGTGTGCGTGTGCGTGTGCGTGTGCGTGTGTGTGTGGGTGGGTGTGGTGTGGTGTGTGTGCACGTGTGCAAATTGAACTAGTCATCAAGACAAAAGGGCTGTAGCATTTTAAAGTTTTTATTTGTTTTTAATCTGATGCTGAAAATAATACCATTTTTTCATGTATGCCATTACACATTTACTGAAGTGAGGCAGATTAAACGCTTTTCTCAAGAAAATAGTAACAGACTCCAGCCCAGTTCCTGAACCTGCAGAACCATTCTTTAAATGTAAAGCCATATATGCTACTTGCTGCTACCACTCTGGTGCTATATTGCTTGGTAAGGGTATTGTTCATTGTAAGTCATTTGTTTATCTGAAGCACAGAAAAAGAATGGAACAATGTACTATGTCAAATTTGCTGTGAATTGCTGTAGCTGACTCTGCGATTGGTTCAGGAAGAATTAATCAATACAATCCCTCTTGAGTCAAATCTGACCGTTCATCTTGATGAAGGATGTTGTGTTACCCTTGTGTGACCTTGCAGTCACTCAAGTATGAGAAAAAACAATGCAGCCAATTTTGTCTATATTACATGTCTAAGTTATTTTCAGTGAGGCTACAACATTAAGCAAAATGTATCCACTTTAATGTTTTAACTCAATAATTGCATTAGTGAATCTTATGAATATTGCAAGACTAAGGATTCATTAGAAATGATATATGAATCATGTTTCAGATTGAAAGACTCAAGGGTCCTAAAAGAAAATTGGTTCAGTTAGGAGCAGAGAACGCTAAGTGCTCCTCCAACTGAAAATGAATTAGCTTTCGTCCTCCCTCAGTCCTTCATCCTATGTGAAGACTCAGTCTGGCAAGCTGGAAGGTCTGATCAGTAAGTGCTGAAATGCAAGCATCTCTGTGTTTCCCTCTCTCTTCCATTGGTACAGTGCCTTGTATACTTGGATAGATTAGCAGCAGAGTCACTTGATTAAAGACAGAAGTGTCTAATAAGGTGTTTGTGCTGTCAGTGTGGCAGTACTGACAGGCCTGTACATCATGCCACTGACTCTGCTGGCGTGTTTCTACATCAGTCCCTTCCACACCAGATGTTCCACTGAGTAACTCATAATAAACCAGATCAGACAACTGACAGCTCCAGCCACAAACAAAGACAGCTGCTGTTCTCCACGTGTCTAATTAAAGCTGTGGGACTCAATGGCTGCCACCAGTGAGGGAGAAACATGTCTGCAGCAAGGATATTCTATTATGCTATGACAACAAATATTACTATTATTAATAATAATAATAATAATAATAATAATAATAATAATAATAATAATAATATTGTTGTTGTTGTTGTTGTTGTTGTTACAGATATCCCATAACCTAAATCAAACACTGATCACTGTTTATACCCATTAAAGGATTACTGTATGACAGACTCCTGAGGACAGCCTTGGCTGCCTTTAAAAGGTGAACAGGAGGGAAGTGGTAATAGAATGAGGCCCTCAGTCACAGCCAGGATCCGACTCCAGGAACACTGCAGGGGAGAGGGGGAGTGCTGGAGAGGGGGAGTGCTGGAGCACGCCCTGAAGGGGCCAGCAGACAAAGGGAGAACGTGCTCCACAGATGAGTTTCCCAGACCCCGCCTGTCGCATGGCAAGCTGTTGCGATTTACATGTGAGAATGAATAATGAGTTTCCTCACAGCGCCTCGCTGTGCTTGCACACCTCCTTTTGTCACTGCCGTCACTTTTCTCTAAAGCCCAGCTTCTCGTACCTGTCTTTCACTCCCTCTCTATGCTGCTTACTTACCTTTATTAAAGCTGCAACCAATGGGTGGAGGCAGACCATCACGGTAATCATAAGCCTTTGATTCTTATTCAGCACAGTCCTTTGTGAAAGAAGAAACATTTGTAAACAAGATGCCATAATCCATTCACTTATTGACCAAATTATTCATGCCTTTGGGTAATTTGATAACTTGACTTTTTTTGTTCTGTGTGGTGTGTCAGGGGAGGTTGATCCTGGGAAGACCTGGCCCCACCAAGCTCTGAGACAGAATGCAAATGATTGTGCCCTTCCTCCACTCGCATGGTAAACTTGCAGAGATGTGATTTTATTTAAAGGGAATTGTAAGAACAAAGGTGATGGTGATGGTGCTTCCACTTCAAGCTGTGGCTTATCCTTGTAAAAAATGTGCAAATTGGTTTCACACAAGTGCAGGTGATGCTTCCCAGTATCTATTCATATATTCCTTCATTCACATTCCAAAAGCTCATTCACATAAGTCATGTGAGGCAGGGCAAAGTGCAGAGATGGGGTCCATACCATGGGCAGGGCTTAAGTAAAATAGTGCTAGAAGATGTTGTCAATCCCTACAGACTGGGAGATGGAAGGACAGTGGAGAACCAGATCATCCATTTGACTGTTTTATGCTCCCTAAAACAAGCACTGTGTGTTTCTATAACTGAGAGGAGAGACCATAGCTATCTGCTTACTAGTCAACAGCAGCCACCTTTCCTCCCTCTTACAGCAATAAACAGACTGGGGAATTGATTCTACTGTTGCCTTCATATTAATGAAAATATCCACTACAAAGCCTACACGTGAGCCAACCCTAATACATAATAAAATCAACATATGGTGGCTTTGACCTGTGACAAGCATGGGATGACATTTAAGGCTGAAACATTTGTAAAACATATTAAAATGTCAAAATATATACAGTGAACATATGGAGGAAAACCTTAACAAAATTATTTCTTCCAGTTCTATGGGAGTATTTCTAATTACCCTTGAATATACCCAAAATAACCATAATATAAAGATAACAACACCAAAACCTACTACCACCACCACACCAACACTACTACTACTACTAGAAATACTGATACTAATAATAATAATACTAATAGTTGTTGTTGTTGCTGTTGTTAATGATTTCTGAAAAAGTGTTTACTTACAACAAAGGGTCTTTTTCTTCATCGGGGTTAAACTGTACTAATACAAAAACACATTCTATCCATTCATATTTATTTTGTGGCATATAATATATTAATATTTGATTTTCAAACATGCAGATTAATCTGCATTTTAGTACATCAATTTAGTATCAGTAAAGAGCTCATCCTTTTTGTGCTCCTTGATTTCAATTAAATATTTAAAGCTCATTAAAATTGTAAGGATCGAAGTTGAATTCCAAATGGGGTAAAGGGAAAATGTGGTCTAGACTTGTCAGGGACAGCTCACGGTCCCCAGTGACTTATATTCTTCTCTTTTTTTGCATAAACAAAATGAGAGCCCTGGCTTATTGAAATAGGAGGACTTATAAAATAGACATGATGACCTTGAGTTAAAATGTATCCAGTGCAATAGCCCTACTGTTTATTAATCTGTTTCCCACAAAGATGGGATACTTAAGATTCCTCTGTTCTTTAAAAGTGTTTAATTCAAAATATGCTCAAAAATATCAAAAATGCTATTTCCTGACCAATTATCATAGATAACAATGAAAACTTTCTGCTATTTCCTTTGCATTTCCCCTTCTTCCTTTTCATTACAGAACAGTCATTTTATGTATGGCCATTGCATTTGCCTTGTCAACAATTCATTTCTTCAGAAGGACCTGCAGTATTTACATACCATGCAGGATATATGCAAACACAGATTTAGTGTGCGGTGAACCAGGACAAAGCAGAGCCTTGTGGCTGATCTGGGAGGGGTAACGAGACTTGTACCCAAACCTCCTGGGACAGTCTAATCATTCAGTGGCTCGCACCAACACAGATGGCCATGGTCAATGAGTGACACATCAGGGATATTCCAAAATGATGAGGCCTCTCTGCTATCAGGGAGGGAGGAACGCCGGTATGAGACTTTCCATGCCGTTTTTGCCTTTTTCTCTTAGGACTATTTTTTCTTTTATTTATTTGTTGTTTCTTTGTTATTTTTATTTAGACAAAGGTAGGTCAACTGTGAACTCTGTTCTCAATTGCAGTGATGACCTTGAGAATCAAAGTGGGTAGGAAGCACAAGGGACTGTGCAGCCAATCAGATGTGGACAGGGCCATGCAGGCCAGGCGATAATATGACAGCATGTGTGAGAGAACAGCACAATGCTGAGAGGAAAGGCTTGTGGTGTGGTGGAGAGGGTTTGGCAAGGAGGCGGGGTGGGGATGGAGGTGGGGTTGAGGGGAGGGGGGATTGTGGTGATGGAGCTGTCTGCTTATCTTCTCTTGCTTTCCACCCTCCCCGTCAGAAACCCCAGCCCAGAGACCTGCAGCAGGCAAGGAGCGAAGAGCAGAGGCAAATTGAATGCGAAGTGGAAAAGCTCCACGCCATAGCGACCAGCATGCAATCGCATGAGTGACAGCGAATGAGATGGCCGCGCAGGCGAGGGGCCGTCATCACGGCTTCCCGCCTCTCACAGGAGGCACTTTTGACTAGTGGTAGTAGCGGCCCAGCTGAAGGAAGGCTATTAGTCCTGACAACACTTAAAGCTCAGACACTGCCACTCTCTGTGTAAATCTCACCGTGGGAGAGTTTCTTACAGGGGAAATATATACCCCAAATATTAATGGAGGTGAGGTGTCAGCTTACTCAGAGTTGATACTCTCTCTCTCTCCATTTGGCAAACCACAAAGCTATAAAAATACAGTGGAAAAAAGGGTACATGTTGACATTTGGAAGAGAAATGTTTTTAAAAGGTTACAGGGACCTCCCCACCCCTTGACTTCCAATGGACATTTTGGAGACAGTTGGGGGGTGTAGTGACACTGGGACAGGCAGAGAGATTTGTGGTGACAGTGCATTGTCTCCACAGGTAGCTATGGATCTCTCAGCTTGCACAAATATAGCCTGGGTTCTGTGGGATCCTACCAAAGAACCGGCATGTGTATGCTCTCTTGTTAATACTTGCTTTTTCCTCCTGCTTTGTTCCTCGATTTTGAACAGCACAGTTCAGAGTTTGCACAAGCTCTCTGCCAGACACGTCAAAACGATTCAACACTCACTTAGCGAGGTGGTTTAAAGGTAGCGTTTACGAGGCAACAGCGGTAATGTAGGAGCATAGCTCTAGTCTTTGCACAAAAGGGGATGCAATAGCTTTCTACTTGCCTTTGTGCCAAGTCACATTGACAAATTGAAAGTGTGTTTCATCTTCGAGACTGACGCGGAACATGAAGGGAATTTGTGTGAGTGAGGACTTATTGTGTGAGCCACGGATGAAATATGTGAATGCTTATGAAGATTTGTGGGGAGATCGGTGAAATGTGCATCCTGTAAATCTTTACAACGGCCTCTGAGAAATGACTGAGCACTCTCTACTGAGATTACAGAAATGCCATGGATGTTTATTTTAAAGTTCTTTGGTTATAAGATAAGGCAGAGACCATAATATGTATGCTCCATAAACAATGACAATAAAGAGTATTAGTGTTCTATCAAAAAATTGGAAATGTATTTGTAGTGAAATTATTTTATGGGATAAAATATTATGGCCAAAGAAACCAATTCATCTGATTAGGTTCTTATACATTTAGACTCATAACTGTATCATAACAATTGGTACACCTCTCAGCATTAAGACAAATAATGGTCAATTAAATTCAATAATAGTTCAAATTGAAATAATTTATTATACATATACATCTAGCATAGCATATGATAGAGATGTATCCGTGTTCGTCCTTTAAATGTATTGTAATAGTTTGTCTTCGTGGACAGGTCTGGTTGTTTGGTTGTTTGCTGCTCACTGTGCAGTAGTTTGGTAATGATGTATGTATGGGAAATTGGAGGCATCATGTGACACCAGTTTAATGAGTACATGATCCTGTGCACAGCCAGAGATGTGTCCTCTTCTCTGACCCCTCAGTGCAGTGAATGTTTTCTATAGTGGAAATTTAATTGGGCTAAATTTCTATGCTCAGAATGTGGTGCATACAAGGGAAACAGTAAACCTTTGAAGAAAAAAATAAATCAAAGAAGAAAAAACAATTCTCATTCATCTGTTTGTTTCATCAGCAAAGCCAGCAAGACATGGCGCAGCAGAGCTGGATGTTTCTGTATCCAATCAATAAGTGCAGGGATTGAAGTCTCTTCTGCTTTCTGTTCTTTTGGAACAGTCCAGAGCGGCTGGTAGTCAACCAGCTGTGTTGTTGCTACACACAGCCGAGTGCAGCTACAATAAGTGTGTCTCAAGTGCACAGTCCTTCCTGTCCACTGAGAGCTAACAGCTTGCATCTTGAGGGACCCACATCACATGCAGAGACTGACCTCACGCATCCAGCTCCAGCATCATCGCCCAGCTGCCCTTCCTCCCGTGCCTTTTAGCTGTTCCATTAAATAATTTAGCAGTTAGACGTTGAATCAGACACACCTTTATCATATGAGTGTTTTTTTACTGGGATGTTTTTTTTTATGAAAGATGGTGGTAGCAATCACAACCAACCTGCCACAAACACAAATGTGTGGACTGTCTAAATCCAGAAAAGAGGGTTTTTTTCTGATAAAATCCCCAAAACCTTCCCCCACTTCCTTCAAAGCTCACGCTTTGGGGTTAACTTTGACATAGCAGTGACAGGGATGTGCTTCCGAGCAGCCAATTACTCTCGTGGGACATGATACACACACAAACCCAGACAAAAACATACAAGAGCCATACATACAAAAACAGTCACAAGTCAAAAAATCAACTGAAAAAGGCATATACAGTAATATTCATATGCAAAAACATAAACAAACTTAGTCATGCACATTCACAAATAAAAAACACATACAGCCAAACAAAGTCAGTTACAGATGCACACACAAAAGCAGACAAAAATGCATACATATACACTCAAACACAGACAAAAACACACACACACACACACAAACACAGCACACTCAAAGGTACCCGAACACTTATTCACAAATATAAATAGACACACACACAGGGCTGACAGTAGGCGCAGGCACACACACCTCCTCTAGCTCCCTGACAAACACACATCATCCCTCTGCGTTCAGCGCGGGGGCAGATGAGGAGCGGTGGGAGGCAGGAATGAAAGGACTACGTGCGGATTTCCCCTCCGGAAAGCCGTCGCGCAACTGTTCCCCTGACAAGGAGCAGTGCGTTCCCAGGGCGGGGCTGGGGAGGGGGGCATATGATGACAATAATAACAATGCCAAAGACAAAGAGGGAAGGGATCCTGTACTCTTTCAGCCTCAACAGCTTTTCCACAGCGTTAAACTCCAGTCTCACTGACATCACTGCCGACTCCCGTACGCTTGCTGAAATGTAAGAAAAGGCTGGAGCTGAAAACTGCTGGCAATAGAAATATCTCTCATTTAGGTGGGCGCACTAAGTGAGGACGGGCAGGGCATTTGTTATGGAATGGGCATGTAAGACAGCACAGTCAGTGCCCACAGAGCCCTGGAGCACATGAAACATTTATATAGGATGTAATCACCAAAATGAATCTGGGAGCTGATAGAGCACGAGATCCCCTCTCAAAGCCAAAACCACATGAAATAATCCTAATCTCATTTGTTCCACTGATCCAAATGTTCATCTCCTCGAGTCAAAGGAAGCGCATGACTTTAATATGACTCAGAGAAAGGTGTTTGGAAAATACAACCTGACCAAACTGGCCAGAACCATCTAAACCCACGGCAGCTCTGTCACAAAGACAAAGCAGCGCAGTAAAAAGTCTCATTTGTATTTCTCTGGCACGTACATCTGTTCAGCAGCGTAAGGGAAATAAAGCACATCTGCAATGTGTCTGACTGACAGGTGAGGGCACCATAAACCTGGAGGGCTCACATTCATAAAAGATGTCTTCCTCGTAATCTTGTACAGCGTAGAGCATGGGGGGTGTGAGAGTGTGTGTGAGTGTGTGTGTAGTGGTGGAGGAGGGGTGTGGTTATCAGAGTTGCTCTTGGGGCATGAGATACTGGCTGAGTTTCTTTTTTAGTCACAAGGCACATTTGTCATTAGCACCTCCTGTTGCCATCAGTACCGGTTAAGCAGAGCACTGGCTGAAGTAAAGCAATTTGAGTGAAATATATCTAATGCCATCCTCAGAAGCTCAGGAAGGCCATGCCTGCTGGCTCCCCTGCATCCTCTTGGGAACTGTTGCTTGGCAACACCCCCTGATTAGGTTACTGGGGTTAAGGGAAGATCTGGCAAGGGCCAGTGCGATCAGATCACACACATTGATCATTGGCTTTCTTCTCATTTATGGGCAATGGCAAGTTACTCAGGCTGGGAGCGGTCAAATCGCGGCCATGGATGCTGTCTGAATATGGGAAAGGGGGCGAGGAGGACGAGAGTGGAGGGTAAAGAAAGTGGAACCATGAATGCATGCATGACCTTCGAATCTGTCACCCCAACCCCACACGTAACACAGCTGTGACCAGATACAGAATCAACTCAAACCCTATATTTTTTCACAGAAATAAGAAGGTGATGATTTTGTGTTGGGCAGAGAGCTGTACATAATACTCCTTTATGCTTTACCATCACAAGAGCTTCACTTAAAAATCCAACTGCATCAATGGAGCAACATGTGAGTGTCCATGATGCATTCTTTAAGCGTCCATTTATTTCATTGAAATTCATAAATAAGCAAATAAGTAAATACTTGAAAAAAATGAAATTAGCATTCACCAGACCTGAAATCTGTGTTTATTCATGAAAAGGTTAGTCCTTTCAAATAATTGCGTCATGCAACGAGGAGGCCCAGTTTGAGTTAATTAACTTTAATCTGGAGCGACATGTATTAAAAGGTTTTCCTGGTGTCATGGGTGGCACAGCTGTGTTGGGCGCCTTTGAAACCCTGGGCCCATTGGTGGCCACACTTGGCTGTCTGGCCTCCCCCCGGGACCTGCAGGTCATACAGTAGAGCAGAGAGATGACCGTAGCTCTGATGCTGATTACAGCCACCAGCACAGCTGAGACCAGCGCTGAGCACAAGACACCGATTGACAGAGAAGACCAGAAACAATCACTAAACACTATGTAACAAACACTGTCCAGCAGAGCTGAGCTACACACTGTGAACTGAACACCACATGACACTGATGAGCAGAAATAAACACTTAATACTGAAACACAAACACAGCCCTGCAGAATTGACAAAGACGCTGTGAACTAAAAACCAAATGATATAGAGGAGCAGAGACAAACACTAAATAACAAACATTGCCAAACTCTGAGCACTATGAATCAAATAACATGGAGGAGCCTAAACAAACTCTAATGGCCAGATTTATCAAAGCCTTTAGAAGATGTAAAAAATGTTTGCACATACAGTTTCAGTGATATGATTTGTGACTGGTACAAATTAATTTCCTGAGCCAATCACATTCTCTCATAGTCTTCTTACACCATCAACACTTTGCACATACTAAATGCTACAGTAAATGAGGCCCTGAAACCTAAAGTACAGGCTTGCCTATCCTAGCAGAGAAGAACAATCACTGAGGTCTTCACAGCAAATGAATTGCAGTGAAACTGAAACCAAACCTAAACACTAAACACCAAACACATCCCAATGGAGCTGAAACCAACCCTAAATACCAAAGAAAGAGGTTTAAAAACCCAAACAGAGCACAAAGATGAGATAAGCCCCTAACCATAAACAGTGCACTCCTTGTGCAGCCCAGTTGAGCTGATACAGGCCTAAACAGTAAATATTAACTAAAGCATACCTAATCCTACACAAATAATGAATGCTAGACTGCAAAGCTGAACCAAAACCAACATTGCACACAAACATACTGCAACACAGCAGCATCTAAACAGCATTTATCAATAGCATCTTAAACATCCAATCAGTGTTGGTCCTTAATGTAGACTCATAATTAACTGCAAGCATTATTTTGACAAGTGCTGTGATCACCAACAAATTAATTACAAATGCTTATTACATCCTAGCTTGTATCTCCAGGAAGAATATCCTTGTTTAGTAAATGTACAAAGATTCCAACACATTAATAAGTTAAAGGAGACAATTTTGTGATAAAAACAAATGATGTGATTAACTCAATCTAATTGATTGGTGGTCAGTGATTTTCATACTGTAATATTCTTAATACCAAAAGTGATTCCAACTTGTAGTCATGATAAATTAATTTAGAAGCACATGTAATGTTTTTGGAAATATAACCCTCTTGCAGACTGTGCTAGGTTATAATGAGTTAGTTGAGCTTTTGCAATGTCATACAAGGGACAGGCCCTTTTGCTGGCTGCAGCTCACAAATTCTAGTCATTAGAGGGCCAGGATGGGTAAATGGCTTGACTAGAGAGGCCCAGGCCAACTCAATATATCATGTGTCTGTTAGCTTCTTGGCAGCATTATTTACCATTGAGCTGAAACATCAATCACACTGGCAAAAGTCAGATTGTGTTCATCCTCAGAAATATCTGTGTTGAGTTGCTGTTGAGCTCCATGTGTGTTTGTATCTGTTTCTGAGCCATTACAGGGAGTATTCTGTCTCAGGATGCATCAAATGTGAATCCAAAAATCTGACACTCATGTCATGTATGCAGAAAATATGAAGAGGTACAACAAGTTGGGTAGGGCAATTTGCCAAAATAGCAAGAGGATCAGTATGGTTGTGTGGAAGTATTAATTTGTGTTCATGGTTCTTTTCTCTATAGCTCAGAAATAATTGTGTCTTTTATTGCAAGACAAACAGAAGAAGCACAAGACATTCTGGCACCTTACACTCACTGGACAGCCCCGGGAAGGCTTCCACAAGCGTCCAGAGCAGAGAGGAGCTGAGGCACCGCCCCTCCCTGAAGGAGCTGTCCCAAATGCTTCTGAGGTAGATAGAGGTTTGAAGAGTAGGAGATGCCACCTGGCTGAGTTGAAAACCCTGTCCCCTGATTCATAACACAAACTGGACTTCCGTTCCTCTGAGTTTCACTGAGAACCAGGTTCTTCAGAATTTTTTGTTAAAGAAGAAATGCTTTTTCAAACCCTTGAATGTGGTCACATATTTGTTTTACCCTCCATATTTCACAATATAGAGAAATATCTTCCCTCAAAAAGTAAAAATAATCATATTTTCAACCTTGGAGGAATCATTTATTGAACTTCAGTTTCTTTTGAAGAGCTTTTATGATGTGAGACAAAAGATGTTATCTTCATGATTTTGGATGTGTGTTTCAGAGAGGTTTATAAATGACATAGGAAACAGCTGACATGAATGACTTCACTCGGTTTTCCAACCCCACATTTAGTGAATGAGGATATTTCCTTTTTCAAGCAGAATTCCATATCATTCTAAACCAGATGTAATGCGCTCACATCAACTTGGTGGAATGGGAGGACAAAGATAACAAAGATGAAGCTTGTTATGTAGCAGGCGCTTTAATACCCTTCCAGTCTCATTGATCTATATATTCTATGGCAGCTCATGTAGTGAGAAGCAGTATGTGCTCTCTTTGTGAGGAACTGCGGTCATTTCCCTTGATGTGTGGGTAGGGTCAAAGCCTATACTGAACCTGTCATGTATGTTATGCTTCATTCTCAACTAAAAATAGCACTAACACGTCCTTACTTAAGATATCTATGGTGGTATGTGTGTCAAAGATTAGACGAAATTGTATTGTTTACAAAAATTTATTCATACAAATCTTACAACACCTTTTTTTAAACATTCATAAACGTTACCCCTGAGGAGTTCCGTGTGTAATTATAACGATATAACTTGCTAAATATTCATTTTTTTCACACAATAAATATAATATATATATATCTTTAAGTTTAAATCTTCACGTTTAGTAAGGCTTTTGGCGCTTTCAGAATGATACACATTTTGCGTCACGGAGAGGATACCATGATGCTGGCAACTAACTATCACAAATCTGAAATCTAGTACTCAAAAACAAATGCAAAAAGAAATAGTAATAGAAATAGCGCTCTCTAAACCTAATCCTGACACTACTGATCAAATCGAAGATCTGTGCATCACAAAAACAAGAACCAAAAAGTGGAATGTAAGCTGATGGTTTGCAGCATTGTAGGGCCACTAAATAGCCATCTGTGATTCGTGGCGATTTTAAAGTCGAAGCAAGGCACCAAAGCCGCAAGCTGCATCCAGCGTCACAAAGCCTGGAGGAGAATGCAAAATTGAAGAAAGATTGATTTCATACACAGGACTCAGGGCACAGATCGAATCACTCTGTCCTACTGCTGATATCACAAGGCTCAACTGGCAGTGTCTGCAAGGCCTGCTTTGCATAAATCTGTTTTGTTTTTTTTTGTTTTTTTGTTTGTTTTTTCATTTAAACTTTTACATTTTTAGTGGTTAGTGGAAGAAAGGGTGTTTTATTCTGAGAGCAAGGTGGAGACATCACTGATTTTCTTTTTTTTTTTGGATGCTTGCACTTTTTTGTAAAGTGAAGGACCACAGGATTAGATTAAATTTCTGCCTGTTGTTGTTGAGGTTGTTAAAGAGCAGCTCAGTAAAATGTCCAAACAATGCATCAATTAGAATAAGTCAAGTCCATCCATTCAGGCTTAGTGAACCTGAACCCCTTGTCAGAGAGCACACGTGAGGGGGAAGTCCTTCAGTGGAATGCTATCACTGTAATGAGGTGTGGCAGCCCATTGCCTTGCTCTACCCTTTCACTGTTGTAACCAGGTTGTCCATCCATAAAATTGATTTGTCTCAGTCTCTGTCCTGCCTGCTCTGTTTCTCATTATTTCTTTATTTCTCTGATCTCTCTCCCGCTCTCTTTCTCTCTCACCTCTCTCTCAGTCTATCTATCTATCTACATAGCTGTATCTCATATCAACCTATATACACTATTTGCTCTACTTACACAACTAAATAATAGAAAACAACATAATTAAATAAATCCCAACATAACTCATCTTGGCTGGCAAGAGGAAATGAAAAAAAAAATGTTGGGGAACTTGTGTTTATATTCAGTACTGATGATGTATGTGATACTTGTTTTGAAGATGGCCATGTGGGCTCAGACAAAAATAATAAAGAAAAAGAAAATGAATTATAATAACAGGTTATTCAAATATCTACTGATAGGTAATCCAAATTTCTATTTTTCTGTTATCTTTAAATATATTAGCAGTCACAGGTTGTGTGTTTGGAATGACAAATAAATGATTCAATGAGCCAGTAAATCAAACTCTAACTATCTCATCAATGAAGTCTCTGCTAGACAGTAATCAGGCCTATCTGCACAGAGATATGAAGACAGGAGGTTAATTTCACATTCAACATTAAATTGTAAAGAAAAGTTGGAAAAAACAACAAAAAACCAAACAACATTTACCACATGAACACATCAATATATATATAATCAAAATCAGTGAGCAAGACATTGTGAGTGCTTTAGATTTCACTGATTTTGAAGCTGTTACAATTACTTTAATGATCCATTCTAGCTGTACATCTGATTTACATGACACAAAAGTGAGGCACAATAGAAAGACCAGGAAGATTCAACACGGAAGTCCTAAAATTGTTTGGGATCATTGTTTATGATATTACAACCAAATACCGAAAAAAATTATAACCCACATAAAAAGTACATTTTCATTCTTCTCCTTTGAAAAATCAGTAAATGAGTCTTGTGCTGTGCCTCCTGCCATTGTGGGAGACAGAGCATGTGACTGCAATACTTTTTATGTGGAGAAATAGGCATGAAAAACCTTAAATGCCCTCAAGGTTTTTCTTGAGCTTCTTGAGCACATGAACAGCACTAGAGAGTAACACATGGTACTTTGTTCAAAGTTTAAGGACTAAATGTGCATTCTTCTAAGAGTTGAGATTAAAAGGAACTTGGCAATGGTCTTCATTTTGCTCTTGGTTCCTACTGTTCTGCAGTTTCTCCCTCTTTGGAGCATACTTTGTGGCAAAACTCACAAAGATAAGCAATAACATACCAGCTGCCTCATTCACCTTCCCCATACTAACGTCAGTCACTTAAAGTAACTTGAAACTGCATACTATATATTGACACAATAGCCCACAGATGGAAAGGATAGTTACCAGGAATTTTGAAAGAATTTTATATACATATACATATATACATATACATGTATATATGATATACATATATACAGATAAATATTGATCATGGTTTATCAATCTTTTCAGGAAACAGAAGCACAGACCAGGAAAGAAGGAGATTTGGATTGTATATTTTGAGTGGAGGATAACAGGGTGAAATTGAGGTGAGGAGAGAGGGAGGGACCACAAGATCCCCCCAGACAGGCCTTGGAAAAAGGAGCCTTGGAACTCACCGGAAATTCGGGAGAAAACTGTTTCAGCCAGTCTCCCAAAATAGCCTCAAACTCATCCCCATCCGGGAGGGCATCAAAGTTTATGTCTTGTAGAATATGGTGAAAATTTAAGTCTTCAGGGCTGTTGTAAATAAAAACACTAAGCTCTTAATTTCAGTTACAAAAAATAAATAAATAAAAATAAATGTAACATTCAATGCATTGATTGTCTTTTAAAATCTATTTATTTTTCTGTATATTTATATATGTATATTTATATATTTAAAAGACATGATCTCAGGCGCATAACGTTCATGTGCACAATCTTTTTTTCTCTCTTTTTTTATTGTTGGCCTAAATAAATATATATAGCTATAGATATAACTAAACGATTGGTCCACAAAGTAGATCTGTGCGTTCTCAAGTGCTTTTGTACAAAAGAAAAACAATATTATTATCAAAATATTCATTTTAATGGCTTTACTTCATACATAAATACATGTTTAAAGAACACAGGAGCGATCCACTGATTGTTCAGTTATCTCAGAATGACTTGATCTCAGGGCTGTACACAGAGGACTGTTTGGTTTATCAACGCTACAAATAGGATAGCCGGCGTCCTTTGTTTCTAAATCTCTGTCTATACCTTTTCCCCAGGACCGCTGCCAGATATTTCTTGACAGCCATTTGTTTTCGGTAGCGGCTGTAGCTGTCTGTGAAGATCCCATCCGAATGCCTTTTGGACAAAGGCTCTGTATCGTCCTCCATATTGCTGCCTCCACTGTAAAACGGAAAACCAGGATATTTTCTAGTAACACGAGACATGCTCTTTACCCAGGGATTAACAAGTTTATCACTGTTAATACTTTTTACAATTCTTCTGTATTGTTCTTTTTTCTTTTCTTTTTTTACAGTAACTTAAATAAATGCATCTTGACTTACATACTTTAAATTCTTATGTGAACATATTGTTGTTTCGCTGATCTAAAGAAACCATTGAGTAATTGCAAAGGACTTTAACCCCAGAGACCATTCGAATATAAATTATTCATACTGGAAATTAAATTTATTCAACCACGTGGATTCTGTGCAGTGTTCCTTAAAGGGATATTATCAATCATGGGATGTTTGGAATTTCACCAATAACTTAATCATTCTTCCATTCGAACTTTCATAACCTTCATATTAGAAATTACAATTGAATAATTCCTTAGCTCAAATTTGGAATGTGAAATTGAATAATGAACGCGAAAATTGTACACACTCACACGAAGAAAATGAAAAAGTACATGGATCGTGAACAGTGGGGAAGAAAAATGAGGTAAAAAGGGAACGCACAGCAAAACGTTGTCACGCACTCAAAATAAATTATAAAACAAGACTGTACCAACAACAAGAGAAACGCTAAAAAGAAATGTCCTTACCCTACACGCTTTGCCATCACAGATTGCAGATATTTCCTTGCTGACAACTGACCCAGCACCTTCCTGTAGGCCTTATTAAATATTCCGTCTGCGTGCCTTTCCGTTCTGGGATAATAAAACGCCAAACACACCGTCAGTCACCCAGCGGAGAGGCAACATACCAAAATCAATATGCCATTGATGGTCCAAAATACAGGCCATATTTATATTTTGTTCACTGATTCATATAGTCTCTGATTTATAACTTTACAGAGAGGCATATTGTAATCCTCTCTATCGGTCCCATGAAGGTGCGTTTCCACCTGAAGAGTTCATGTTCTTTGGGATAGCCTGTTACAGTAACTTCCCGCCGATAAACTCATGAAGCGCTAAGTTTCTGAAACTACTTCTTTCGAGGAAGGCTCTACAGGTATTTGGAATGTCATGTTCCAGCAAGATATGACTCCGGACAGAACATTTAGTAAACAACATAAAACATAGAAAACATTGATGAACAGAAACACGCTAAACAGAAAAACTCCCAATAATGAAATGTCCAGTATGATTTCAATTAACATTGATGGTAATAATCACCTCTTCTCCGGTGGGTAGTATAACGTGTACACGTCGTCAATGACTGATGGGGGGCTCCGTATAGCAATCTGATCACTGTCAAAAGCCAAGTCGGGTAATGAATTTCCGTCCTCGTCGTAAACCTCATTTTCAAGTCTGAAATAAAAAATAAGCGTTAAGCATGTTTTCTGTTTAAACACAAAACCGTTCCTTCAAAGCAACCCAACAAGATAGCCTACCCAATATATGGCCGTTTGTGTGCTGTATGAATGGAAGTTGCTTATTTTGCTTTAATGCTTGAACTCACAAATACCACAAAAATACCAAAACAATTTTAGCAGTAGTAATTCAGAAATGTTGACCGCTTAAATTCAATTCGCGGGCTGCTCATTTAGTGTTCCAATATAATTACTGGCTTAATATAATTATAAGGCCTTCAAAAAGAAATTTTATGATTTAATGAAAGAATTCTCGATGTGCCTGGGAATAGCCGCGCAACCGATCGGATATTCATACACCCCTATGGAGAGTAATACAGAGGCACTGCAAGCTACAGCCTTGGAAACTTGAAAAAATCGCACATTCGAAATGTACCTCTAATTATTTGAATTGGATTTTCCATTAAATAATTCTTACTTAAAAAACAATTATGCATATGTTACGGGGCCCAAATGGGAAATCACTAATTAGTAAATCAATAGTTTAATAGACATACATAAAAAATCTTGCATATTAAACAACAAAATATGATATTCTTATGATTGTTGATAATTTTTCTCCATTCCTTGATTTTGCCTGTTAAATAACGCCATTCCACCGTCACTCACGAGACCATCTCCCACTCACCGCGCACCATATTCAATGGAAGTGCGAGAGTTCTAGACTAATTCCCACTGATCTTTTTCTTTTCTGCATTCAGACATCATGTACTTGATATGCATTTGCAACCATCGTCCTTTTCAATGTCCCCAGGCAGTTTAAATATAGTCTGCATTGTGGTGCAAGCCTAGTAAATGATACTGGTTTCGAATATCAAAACAAATCTTCAGATTTTTACTTAGCATTTTGTGACACAAATGATTCCTGCAGAATTAATTGACTAACGTCAATTCTTCGAAATTCTTTGAAAAAATAATTTACTATTTGATGCGTAGATAAAAGTGTACTTTTGACCAAATTAAAATTGTAAGATTTGGAGAAACTGTTCCTTTTAATCTTATTCGATTGACACTGCAAGCCTATGCAGAAACGTCTGACGTGTTGAGAACAAGGGGAAATAAGATGAATCCGCTTTTACGTACCTAACATTAGGGTAGCTAAGCCCAATAGGTGAGCAGTAGACGCTGTAGTGCATTATGATTCCGTAGATGAGTAATGCTAAAGTCGCTTTTCTAGACATTGCCATTCTGTGAAAAAAATACAAAAAGTTAGATGGGTAAAACATTTCGTGCTATAACTGTTCTCTTGAAATACAACATGTACAACTTACAGCGTTGAAACGATGAGAATCTCAGAGAAAATTTGAGGAAAATGTACCTTCGCATGATTTCTACGTATAATTTGACGAACACATTATATTCTTGAAAAATTTTAATAACAGAAAATTAATTTTCGCTTTATAACCCCCATAAAAACTTTCTGTAATGCATGCAAGCACAGCGTTGTCCATTTGGAGAACGATAACATCGCACTCAAAGAAATAAAAGATGAAAAAGGTCCCCTCTTGTTTGTTTTAATCCTCAAAGCGCTCCAAGTTTCTTCCTCAAATGTTTCCCATTTTGTTTCATGCCTGCAGTTGGGTATGAAAATTTGAGACATCAAAGATTGTCACATACCTATTGCAGAGTAGAGAGTAGAGCTGGATGCGATCCGGTTGAGGCTGCGACTGTGAGAATGAGATAAAATCTTTCTCACGGCACTACTTCTCTGAAGCGCCTCCGCCGTTCCCTTATGTGCCCGTCAATGTGTCCAACCCTCTACACTTTTATATACAATACGCAATTATCTGGTTTCTGTACAAACAGCGCTCCGTGAAAAGGAGTGTAAACATTTGTCTACATATTATCTTTAGCCGAAACTTTTTTGTTCTGCGCTCCGACTCCCTCGGATTTTTATTCATGAATCCTGTGGCTTGCCTTTTTCATAAGTCACATTAAGGATGCTACAGACGTCATCAACCCTTCCTCCCGGAATATAATAGTACTTTTCCTTCCTCGTCGATGAACTAGTCAGAGTCATAAACCTCAAATGGATGTTTAGTTAAAAACGTAATTTTCGGACAAAGGTTGAATACTAATATTTATCAACGTGTCATAAATGATATTACGGTCAGATGAGGTCATTTTCAGTGGGCGGCTTCAATACCTTTGGAACCAGTCAGTTTAAATGGTTCACTTTAATATATATGTCTGTGTTTTCTTCGACCCTGTGATTACAACAATATATGGCATGACCATTAAGGATGAGAGGGATTCTTTGGTTTATGCAAACTATGATATATTGTAAATGACAAGGGGTTAACAATAGATCGGAGCTGTCTACTCCCATGGTGCTGAAATACCACTCGCATTCAAGAAGTTAAGCACAGGAAACTCAGGACGGTATCAGTTTTAATTTACATTGCCATAAATAAGTGTTTTCATAGGGGAAGTGGAAAATAGTGCATTTGCAAAAAAATAAATAAAAAAACGTAATAATAATAACACATACCCACAGAACATACATAAGCTATAAGAAATTTCCAAAATGTAATAACCAATATGAAGGTCGCTCTTTCTTGACCAGAAGAATGGAAAAAAAAAAAAAAAAAAAAACTAAGACACACACATCCACAAAAAAACGCTTAGATTAACCGTAAAGATAATCTGGAGGGATATGACCGTAATTATCCAGACCAGACCCCTGTCTGACCAATCTTTCAATTTCAGGGCATGTCAACGTTTTATAGCTTTTATAGCCCCTTTCAATAGACATGTACAAAATGTTACTAACAAAACATTAATACTTTAACCGGTCTACACTGCCTAATAGACGTTGCAAAAAATTAAAATCTATTTTAGGATTAACCCCACAAAATCAAAAATGAAAATGGTCTAGTAATCTTAACACGAGTTAATTTCAGAACAAAAACGAACTATTTTATAATTGCAATTTACTGAATATAAATTCATTGAATGTTGTGCAAAGGTGACATTGAAATGTATTTTTGTATTTTTGCGCTACTTCACCATGTGAGCATCGACTAAATTATTAGCAGTTAAAAGAGATAGGCTTGCGACTGTGCAGATGACGAATCACATAGTTTGAATCACTGAAACCCATTCAATTGTTTGTGCAGTTTAGACAATATGTTGTCCTATGCGTTGTCTTTCGACTATGAATCATGCAGGTGTAGCCTATCCTTTCGTTTATCCTACTCCGACGTAATGTGACGAACATTTAAAGTCCTGCGTGCAGGAAGGGAAACTTTTTTTTAAACCAAGAGCCGATTACAAAATGACGTAGAAAATCCACCATTACATAAAGTTAACTTTTAAGTGCCGAGTCAAGAGTGCCATCCAGTGGCTGTTTGAGAGAAGGTGGTTTGTTTCTTCCTGTATGCAGTCATTCAGTGAGCTACGACGGTTATTAGACAGAATTCCACTCGGATTGAATTTGACACAACATTAATTGCTTCCCCAGTTCCTTCGTGAAGTTCATAGAAAGCATTTTTCATTGGGAACATTTAGCCTGTGATATAACTGCTTAAATTAGACTGATAAAAACAACAAAAACTATAAATCTCTGAATGTGAAAAGAAACGTTGGTCTTGTTTTCTTATATGAGTGGTTGATTCAATTCATTACTGTGGGGAATAAAAGCTGATCTTTCATAACATTGGCTACATTTTGCTATGCATCTAAAATGATTCAACGAGAGAACAGTCGTATTTATTCGGTGTTATTAATTCGCATTGCCCTTCATTTGTGTTATTGTAAGAATATACAATCCTGGTACCCTACATAAAAAACGTCTTAAGGCATTCCCTGGCGTTCACCGATTGATATAATTTTGTTTCGTGCTTACATGCCGTTGGTGTGATGTTAACTCTTAACGGTGTACTGTACTTTGAGGAAAGGCTCAAATTTCAGGAAATGTTTGTGTTTTCGGGCAGTCTTAAATCAGAAAAAATCGTTTCCATACGATTAGGGAATGTTTGGAATGAATGGAGTCACAGTATGTTTTCTCGGTGCAAATAGCCGTTTAATTATGTATCATTACACCTGTATTTACAGTTTTAAATCTCTTTAAAATGTAGCGCGACTGTTGGACCTCACTCACGTGAGCCGAGTTTCACAACTTGCTCTTAGGGGAGTTCCAAGGTTTTCATTAAGTTAACGTTTCTTCTACTGGTTTTTTATAGCTGCGGAATACATTTTAATAGATTTCGCATGCATATCATTTGAACTTATGTCAACTTCCAGATCATAGCCTTACGCAGCAAACAGGAACAAGTCTTCTATAGATCAGTGACTGGCGATACGCACTTGAAAAGCGTTAGTTAAATCAAGTTAAATAGGATTATGACCATTAAATATCAAAGACGCTGAAGCGTTTTAAAGTAGTCGATATGAAATGGTTATTAAATAACTTACTGGTGTTAACTTGAATTTTATTATTGCGCTTATATTCCCCAACAAATAGATCCATTATGTTTCAGTCAATGCTTTCAGCGCCGACGATGGGCATTTCGATTTATTTCAAGGTACAGAAAAAAGTAGGTTGGTTTTGGGCGTTAATTGCTGGATCAAAACGGTACATTGTTTTAGTTTTCTTAGTCCCGTTATGGTCTACATCGATGTCTGCAATGCTCTGACAAAGCCTTTATATAGATTAAAGATGGGCCAGCGAGGATAGATTTTAACAAAGCCTAACAATAAAAAATGTATTTGCATTTAAAATTCGAGCTGAACTTTTGATAAAATGCAAATATGACGTGATATGGTTATATGGATTATGCTTAAGTCATAAAAGAGAAAACGATTAATCGAAAAACCAAGGGAACAACACCCAACAAGTCAACATGCAAGGCAAGCTGTCCATAACAGTCTTTATATACATTCTCCAAGAATCCTGTTTAAAGACTGTTCTCTCTCCCTCTTCTCTCCACTCTTTGTACGTGCCTGCACGCGTGTGTGTTTAAGTGCTCCTGAAGCAAATGTTGGTAATGATATAAGTCTGACAGATATCAAAAACTAACACGATTTAAAAAGACACATTATCCTATTAGAAGAACCGAGCAGCGCCATACGATGAGATCATTGCGGGGAAACGTTTACTTTATGTCCAGAAAAGGAACTGACATTTAGGCTAATATCTTCCAAGTGATGCATTCAAAGCACAAAGCATTTATGGCTTAATTTCCAATACGGAATGAAAACAGCGCAGCCCACGCTGTGTCGTAACTTGACCAGTATCAAAGAAAGCAACATTGAACTGCTAAACTACAGAACTGCTCAACCAGTTTTTAACTTTTCCGAATCCGTTTGAACGTCTGTTCAAGAATATAAACCCCGTCTCTCCGCTGCTATCACCATAACACATTAGAGAGACAATTATGCCAGGAATTAGAACATCGAAATTACACACTAAGATGACAAGTATGTAGCTTGTTTGTGAGTCATGCGGTAAAACGCTTTAAGAAAGTTTTCATTGTGTGTGGTTAGTCTGCTCAACACATTTCATTTTGTTTGTACACGTAGAAATTTAACAGAAAAAATTATAAATGCACTCCACTGGGCCAGAGACTTCACAAGTCTCAAAGGACCACTAGGTCAGTAATTCGTCTGGCTCAGAGACATACAGGAATCTGTTTGTATTGTGCTATATTACCAAAATACTGAAGCTTACCAGAGTTATTGTGCCCTATTTTTTAAAAATGTTAAGCAGCAAAAACTTGGCTGCCTCGTTAAATTGGATATAAACCTATCAAGAACATTTCCATTACTTGGTAAAATAAACAGCTAAAGTCATATGCCATCACTGTTACTTAATATTTCTATGCTCCATTGTCTTAAGCATGAGAAATGCTATCTCATCAGAAAACATGTGCCTATTTTAAAGCCTGAATGCTATCATCCATAATTGCCTTATTTCCCAAATTGTTGATACACTCGACACAGAATACAAGCATTTAGCTACATGTTGAAGTTGTAGATTCACCGCATATTTGTATTTATTTAAATTGGTCAAAATAAATCCGCAGTTTAACATCTTGTCACAAATCTCCAGGGAATAATGAATTGCAAAATAATAATTAATGTATACCCTGGTGGACACACAATTAATTCAATATAGGTAATTACCACCAAAGATGGGATTCATAAAAGAATTATGGAATTATACACTTTGCTGTCACTAGTGCAAGAGTTGTCTTCTAGGGAAAAACTAAAGTAACATTACTCTGTAATTTATATTCATTCAATATGTTTATTATATTCATTCTATTCTTTTTATATTGTTCTGAAGCAGATGGAACTGGCCATTTTTCTATGAACATCTAGACAATTAAATGATCTTTAATCCTAATCTTGTTTTTGGTACCCAGAGAATCATGGTATGTATAAAGTCTAAATTGCTGCTACTTGAAATGTTTTTCAACTCAAAATCGCTGGTTATCATGTTGGCTGGCAACATCAACCAAAGACCATTTATGTTTTGTGTTTAATGCACTCACCTAAATTGCTAGGGCAAAAAATATATTTGCAGATGGAAATAGTAGTTGTTCCTTGTGATCAGAGACAGAGAGACACAAGGGTGTACACAATAAAGTGAAACATGGTTCAGAACTCTGAAGGTGGATCTCTGGAACAAAACAAATGTAATGAAGGATTAAGCCTCATTAATTAATAATCAGTGCCAAACGAAAATGAACCTCTTTCTACCAATTCAGTGGTTTTTATCTCTTTCCACAGATAAGCTAAGATCTGTCACACAAAAATAAGAGTATGAAAAAAGTTATTCAGAGTTCTGATTTTCCAGGCCTAAAGCTGTCTGATACCTCTGAATACATTTCATAACCTGCCTGTTTCTCTTATTAAGACATACAGAGATGTAGCAGACAATAAGAAGTACCACATGTTTTCCAAGCACTTAACAAGAAATGTAGTGTCTGTGTGCTGGGCAGAGAATATATGCTGTCTACTATCCTCTCTGTAATGTAGATCTTTCTTGCATCATGATGTAAGTCATGTTCTAAATTACAGCAAACATTATCATAAGATTCAAGAAGTGACAACACATCTCTGTAATCTTGCTGGACAGCTATGTTCCAAATGATACTAATGCAAGGCCAAAGGAAAAAAAACATATGAAGAAAGCCCCTAACATGGTACAAACCTACATTCTTACACTCTAATGCACAAAGTACCACATGCTTCTAAACACCGATGGCAGATAATTGTAGTCAATCCTAATAAACTCTCACCACAAAGAACAGGTATACACAGCTGTATCTGGCAGCAAGGTGGTTACCCTTTTTCAGGGAGGGTCTAACTGTATATGTAAAGCAATATTCTGATCAGAATATTATGCTGTTCATCTTAATATTAGGGAAAATCAAGAGTTACATATAATATTGCATTCATCCATGAAGTCATCCATTATATCCACTTACTCACCACAATGGGTTTATTGTCTTTTAGTGTTGGCTAGAGTAGTGGCTATTATACATTCTGGCACGACTTTTATGACAGCATCAGTCAGATAGGAGTGGCTCACCGCAGCTTTCACTGGGCACTGACTGGTACAGACCATCCTCAGGGAAGGATCATAAAAGGACCATTCCAACTAATGTTATCACTTTAGTGACTATTCTAAATTGAAAAGTTCACTCTAATAGACTTAGTCTCACACTATGGTCCAAAATTAAGCATACCTTTCCTATATAAGTTCTTTTGACACGCCTCATTTTGCTTAATTGCATGAGATATCACACATGAGCATATTCTCCATCACTATGTTTGCACAATAAAAATGCATATCCTTAAATATCTCACTTCTTGAAATTCAGCCTAGTGACTCATTTATGGTCTGTGTGCATGGTTTCCAGTAGCTAAGGTAAAAACTAATGGTCCTGCCTCATTAGATGCTTCAGAAGGAACAGTATATTTTATATACCCTGATTAAAACATATTTTCCACTAGAATGTGTACTTGTAATGTTTATTCAATAAATAATGTATTTATACATGAACTACAAGTATGTTATAAAAATCATAACACGATTAAAATTTAATTTACCCAGATGAGTTAACCCATTTTATGGTTAATGGTAATGAGCTAGGTTTTGAAGTATACACCAAATACGCCAAATGCCCCATACACACGTTAGATCCATCATTTTTCCTGTGGTTTTGTATTGATCATATAGTTTTTTTACTCACGAATTCGATCGAAACAGACGTGACAGGTTATCACAAATAGAAGGGAGCACAGCGAATTTTATAAGTATTTCAGAGGCTGCATTATCCAACCCAAACTTAAATGTATTGCGTATGTTTTACGTTCCTCCAACAGGGAATGGTATTTGGCTGTATTTCCATACTTGTGCCAGTGATGATGTGGAGACAGTTTTTGGTGGAGGCTGTGTAATTGTACCAGCTGAATTTCCTTCGTCCTGATTTCGAAACTGAACCGGTGGATGGCAGCATTGAACTTTCGCTTAAAAGTACATTACTCACAATCATTTTCACGTAAGGATCATGGCATGTCGACTATCATTGATGTAATTAAACATCTCTTCGGGAAACTTAACTCTGAGTATCATTCTGAGACAATCTGGTATTTTTTAATAAAAATGCAGGTTAAGCATATTTGAGTGGCCTCTTATGTGATAGTCATGCTATTGTAAAATATTTACTGGCTGCATATCTCGAACTGTAACCTTACATTAGACGTTTAATGTGTTTCAAATATTTAATAGTAAACCATGTTTACGTTTAGTCTTAAATTAGGCAGGGCTTAAATAAAATATTGAAAAGTATTGATCTGTTAATAAATAAATTAATTAGAAACATTATGTATTCAAATGTATCGATTTACAACGTGAATCAGTAACAACAAGCTTTGCCTGACAATGGCCCGACATTCAGCAAGGCCCTCAAGAAATGAATGGGTACACTTACCACTACCACACCTACTCCGACACCCCACCCCCCACTTGATCACATTACCTGGCGCCATTTGAATTGAAATCTGCGAGTTTACCTGTCTGGCACTGGTTCTTCAACAGTAGAAATGGAGAGTAACACAAATTGTGTACTGCTGGCTGGATTGAACAGAGACATTCAAAATACATGTAAAAAAAAAAGTCTTTTGTTAAAACATTTGGCACAGTGGGCAAATTCATAGGCTACTCTACCGGACCCAATTGTACATGGCATTCACAAAAGTTTACCATTTCAAAAAAAATCTGTCGTATTAAGGTTCTGTTAGAGATTGAGCAGGCTACCAATCTACCATGCGATGGCCACAGCCATGGCATCCAGGTTTAGTTCCAAGGTCAGAGTGTATTTAAGACAAAGAGTTAAACTGTTGGTTTTGGACATGACAGTAGTCCACAGGGGCCCGGTAGTGTTGATCTCGTGACATCCTCGTTCTTCTTTTTTTAGTGTACTTTAGTATTCCCATTCCCATTCCAAATGTTATGTACCTTACTGTTGGACGAGACTAGAGGGCAGCAGAGGATTATTTTTAACATACAGTGACAGCGAACATAATTTAATCATTGCAGAACCGATTAACATATCACATCTGTCTGTTATTCTTGAGCAATATTTTGATTCATACAGTATTTACCCCTTCTGATTTATGTTTATAGGATACCGTAAAATAATAAGAAATGAATCTTTCACGAAACCCCCTCCCCCCAGAGGCAATGGAGTTGCTATCTCCAGCTGCTCCGTCACTCCCAGGACAGAGGGCGGCCATGTTGTTGGATGGGTTGTTGCAAGTTTAGAAGGGGAGGAAGTAGCCAAAGGAACTGGGAGAGTTTGCAGTCAGTTGTATGTCTTTTGTCATGTAGATACGTTCTGTGCTGGTTTTTGTTCACTTACTATTTTTGTTTCCCTTTGTTGATTTTATTTTTATGTATTTGTATCGCGTCTGTCCTTCTCACATTGCACATTGTTTAGTGTTTTGTTGCTTTGAGCGTTGTGTTATTCCTCGAACGCGATAAACACTGGCAGGGTGCTCGCCGCTGGTGCGTTGGACATATCGAGATGGGAGAGACTGTGATTTCAAGTTTGAAATAACAACAGCAACAAGATTAGTTAGCTGCTGAGGTTCACTTAGAAAGGAAAGTGTTGTTCTGGGCAGATATACAAAGAGGGACGCATGTAACAAAGGAGGAGATTTACAGAAAGGTAAGATTATTTCAACGGTAATGGGACAATGTATTTGACTGTAGGCCTTCACGCGGTCGTGTGTTAGTGTATTCATGCGTTTTGCTGGTGAGTGCGTGTGTATGTGTGCATTATCGGCCGGTGTTCTGTGATAGTTATCATTGTAGATAAACGAGAACCAATTGAATATAATTATAATGTTTTTTCGACACTGTCTAACAGAATCCCTGGCTAGAAAAAACTACCGGGGACAAAAGTTTTCCGTTTTTATTCATATGTTCTTGTTCTGTTGTCAGTCTTGCGGCCTCCTCTTAGCAGGTGTTACAATTAATTATCACTTTAAATGTAGCCAATGCTTGCTGAATGCCGACACTTATCGGACCTCCTCGGTAAACAGCTGTTTCTTTCAACTCTTGCGTTGCAGACATGTAACAGTTCCAAACATCGCATGAGTATAGTACTGAACTCTCGATGACTATTCTTTAATGGTATTCCAAAATAAAAACGGAAAAAATGTAATATACCGCTGTATAAGAGTGTAGGGTGTGCATTGTAATGATTGACAAGTATGCATGTATTTCTGTGTATCTTTTTATCTTCACAATTGCCACCATTTTCCCTCTTATTTTCCCATACGCTGCTAGAGAGAGAGAGAGAGGTCTGATAAGAGTGAGGGCATGGGTCCCTTTCTCTCTCTCTCTCTCACACACACACACACACACACACACACACACACACACACACACACTAAATGGGAACATGTTCTCAGGACGTGACACACAATTGTGCATTAACAGGTATTTCTACCATTACTGTAAGTGGAAAATCTTATTGGCTGATGTTGACAAAGAGTTTGAATTTAGTGTTAATTCTTAGAATCTTTACTGTGTAGCCTTTAGTGGATAGTGCTGTCTTATGAGTCTTGCCAGGTTTTTTCATGTAGCCTAGTCATTATGAAAGGAGGTTATTATCATCCAAGTTAGTGTGTTGGCACTGAGTCAACTGCTTCTTAGCAGTAATGACTGCTTGAAGTGAACAGCAGCAAATTAAGCACATCTTACAAATAGCTGTAGCAAAAGAGACAAATAACTAGTTGGATGAATCAGCAGCAAATGTCAAAGAAAGAACAATCCAATATCTGAAATACTGCAGCATTTTTGGTGTGTGGTTGTTGAGTTTTAATTTTCCAGTTTGTGATTTCCCAGTTACCTCTTAGAATTCATTTTACATCAACATTTTACTAAATAACAGCTCTGCAGGGTCCACTCCAATCCCTGACAGATATCAAAACTGCTGACAGTGGTGATTTATTCATTTATGCTTGCTTTTCTGTTGAATCAAAGATGATATCTCCAGTGGCAGAATGTCATCCTCCTAGATAAGCATCCATATGTCACTAAGCAAATTGATCATCCTAACAAGAGAAGAAGGTCTCTTGCTACAGTGATGAGAATAGCAGTGGCCGAAATGTTAAGCTTAAATGCACAAGCAGCCTTCCACATCTTTAGGCTGAGTAAAAATGTCATCACACTGTAGAGAAGGCCTGTATCTCAGCCAGGTACAAATGGAGATTGAGATTTTTGGTGTTAAAGGCCAGATTGCAGTTTCTCCTGCCTACTTCTTAATTGGGAGTGAAATCACCAAATGCATGATCTTTCTGAACCCATCACACTAAGCAGGTGTTCTTATAATTTTGGTACGTAATTTTGTTTTCAGATAAGATTATGTGCAGTAAAGCAAAGTCCAGTTCAGCGAGTGGAGTATCAGAATTGCATTGTGTGCCCATCTCCTGTGATCCTGCTTTGCCCAGTAGATTGGCAGTATGTGTGAAGGAATTTGTCATGGGCACTCACAGGGGATGAGCGCTGTTATTATTCTGCTGTTGATAATTTCACAGCAGCTACTCCTCACCCATCAGGATAAGACACCTGACCACAGGAGTGCCATGTCAGTGGTCTGACCTCCATGTCGTCCTCCTAAACTGAACCCTTGCTTCTGTTCTGTGTACTTTGTGCTTGTCTTGCAGAAATCCAAAGCAAAATAAAAAGAAATAAATTGACCTAGATGTACTCTGTGACATGATTCTCATTCTCAGAAGTGGGGAGTATTAATATCGCCGTGTGGCTCTGGTCCAGAATTACCTGTATTTTGAGTATTTAAATGATCTCACCGGTAGCTTACAGTAAGTTCATTTTGGAAATGATAGAAAGGCAAACCATGTAGGCTTTTTTATGAGACTTGTTTTTAGGACTCTGAATGGGTGCTGTATTTGGTGTGCTCTTTCTTTGTAGCTGAGTGAATGATGTGTGTGTTGTAAAGAGCAATGGATGTGGCATTTTGAAGCTCATGGTCAAAAGTACTTGCATGTTTTACTTGCATGCAGAACACATTGCCTAAAATTTGTACATTACAGTGAAATCTCCTTTTGTGTGCAATGAACATGATGAAAACAATGAAGTAACGGTACCACAAGAGCATAATCAGCAATCTGCAACTGGGTTCTTTCACAGGTGATGGATTTTTGTGTGTGTGTGTGTGTGTGTGTGTGTGTGTGTGTGTGTGTGTGTGTGTGTGTGTGTGAGTGTGTGAGAGTGTGTGTGTGTGTTAGAGAGTGTGTGTGTGAGAGGAGGGCTGTTTTCACATCACGGCTAGCCCAGTACTAAAGTGACACTGCCGTGTTGGTAGTGCACGGCCGCACAGAGGTAATCCCCTCACGGACATCCTGCAGGGAGAAATAAGCCGACCCGCTGTGATGCAGTCGGCCCTGTCTGAGGGCCCTGGGCCCATGCCAGTGCAGTAGAAGGATTTAATGCCATCCCTGTGGCTGAAACATTTAAACAGCACATCCACCAGCAGCCTTCCAGCCACTGTCCTCCACACAAATGCACATGATTCTGATGGAGAAGGCACAGGACTAGAATGAAAAAAAGGAGGCTTTGTGATGGCTGTGATGTCTTGTGCAAGTCAGTTAGGGGGCATGTCAGAAAAACATGAAATTGTGTGAAATTTAGTCCAAGGTCTGCCTGAAGCCATGATGTCTACAACAGAAAGTCAGTGTGAAATGTCAGCGGAGCATATTAACCAACTTTCAGTTTCTTCATTTTACAGTATAAGAAGAAATCTTATTATAGAACATTTATAACAAATGGTTATTTGTATGGCTCGTAAATCTATCCACCGTGTTAATGACTGCTTCCACCCTCTTGGCATGCTGTCACAGAAGGTGCTCAGGTGAGCCTGTGGTGCAAAAGCCAGTGTCTGTGGCAGCCCTGAGCCATGGCAGGTTCCCAGGGTTTTGCTTATTTTAGAACATCACAATCTGGGCCCTAAATTTTTCTGGTGGGATTTAAACCAAGGGGCTTTGATGCCAATCTCACAGCATTAATTCTGACTTCAGAATTTGCCTGCAAACAATTCCTCTGACATCAATATCACAAAGGTCTTCAGATCAGCACTTACATTTCAGACTATGCAATTTGTTGTTGGTAGGTCTTTACCTTTTTTCATCGGTGTAGTGAGTCATTCTTTTTTCACTGCCAGCACATATCTTTTATGGACCCTTTCTTTTCAGAATAATGAGTACCAGAGCTGAGGGAACCAGAAATTCCATACCTCAAATCCAGATTTTTTTTTTTGTTTTATTTTCTTGCATAATTCATGTAACCCTTGCAGTCTATAAAAACGTGATGTATGCTCTTGTGAGAGGAGGTTGGGACATTGAAAGTTCCCATACCCAGCTTCAAAGTAATCATTCATCGTCAGAGGCAGAAGAGGGGAGGTACATGCATCTGTTTGCATTTAGACTGTGGTGAGCCGTCAGGATTCTTATGGAGAGCACCAACTGCCTGATGTCAGCCGTGAACATGAACAGCTGCCTCTTGCTTGCTTTTTGAGAACCATGCATCCGTGGCAACAGTCATCCTCATCCTCAGACTCTCCAGCAGGGAGAGTGAGAAAATGACTGACTGATCTGTGTGCCACTGCATCAGACTGGCCTCAGTGGGACCACATCTTTAACGTGTAACGGTCACTAAAATATTCCACTAAAATTCACAAATTTGAAATGATAAAGGCTTGGAAGCAGAGTGTTGCTTTTGTTTTAAAGATTGATTTATGCAGAGGTCAGACCCCTAGCTGCTGTTCTGTTGATTTAACTTCAATTGCTATTGAAGGAACTATGGTACAGAAACATGTTATACACAGTAATGACCAATAATAACATTTGGAGAGGCACAGAAATATGAGTGTGCTTACGCTCATACTCCTTTATATTACATGCCCTGTCAGTTTGTTTAGAGGTTATGAGTTCACAATGTTGAGTTCTGTGCCACATTGTGCCCATTAGCAAGATAGTAACATGATACAGACTTTCATAAAAAAAAAAATAAAAAAAAAATGAAATGTGTGCTGGTAATGTGGCAGACTCATGCCACAGTATCAGTGAAAAGTTGCATTAGGGGCCGATAAGGCTTGCCCCTGATCTTCAGCTATCTGGTTTCAAAGTCGTCCCTGTTTTCTTTTTTCTTTTGCTGTTGTGGTTTGTAAGAGGGCAGGCATAGAGCGGTCATTGAGGGGAAGGTCCTGGCTGTGCTCAATGTGAGCATTCATCAGAGTGGAACGCTGCCCTCAGTTGTCTGCTCTCGCATTCCTGCCGTTGAAGGGCATAGCAGGTGGCTTGAGGCACAAAGCCTGCGGAAGTAAGCCCTGGTCAGTTAGTGAGGGCAATAACGGGGCTACAATAATGAATTACTCCCACAACACATCCTCTCATTGGCAGATATATATATTTTTTTTTACCCTCTTATTGTCTTTTCATTGAGTTGTAAAGAACATAGTTTTAGGAGCTAAATTGTGCAGTGTTGGTCAGAGCAGCATTGCAGAAAGGATGTCACATCACATAGCAAATGGAACGCATTGTTGATGTTCAATTAGGATTTTTTTCTGTGTTTAGGTCAGGCCTGAAAATTTACTGTCAAGCCAGATTTTGTGTGGAAATTCACACAATGATATAACTAGCCAACCCCCTGACCCCATCCATATGGCAGAAATTGCACTAGCCTGGAGGAAACTGATGTTGATTGAGAGTAAAGGAAGATTTAATCTTGGGGCAAGGACAAAGGAATGTGACCCCAGTCCTGGCGAGAATGACCACAAGGCCATAAATTGACAACGGGGAACTGCTCCTTCAGAATTAATTTAGGATGGGAATTTGGTTCTTTTCAAACTGACGTTTTGGGGGTGTGATTGACCCAGCTACAGTATTGTTTGGCATTTTCACCTCTGTTCCAAATTTGCCATGCTGCAGTGTGGCTGCAGACATGGATTTTGATGTTCTTTGTCCAACTCCAACCGACAGTTCAAGCTTTTCATTTCATCCTCAAGGTTGAGCCTGCAAGAAACAACTGGACATCTGCTCAGGGATTCTTTGAGCACAGTAACTTAATGGTGAAATATTGACCTATTCACTGCTGTCTGTTTCCATTACTCTGCAACCAACCTAATATCATATTTTAAGTGATTAGTTTTTTCCATTCAGGAAATAGTATTTCTTTCTTTTTGCATTTTTAACTTGCACTTGTGGCGTTAATGTAGGCTATACTCGGCTGTTTTGACTGGAATCGTAACTGACGTGCAACCACATGACGTCAGTGGCCAGATGAGGCTGGTGTTTCCCCTCTTACCCTTTTCTGCTAATGGTTGGTAAGCTTAGCTTGGTTTGCCATTAAAGTGCATCTCAGACTCTTGATATATATTTACAAAGTCATTTGAAATGAAGAAGAGATATATATACTATCAAAGACACTTTGGATGTGAAAAAGCTCATTTTTGTTTTTTGTTTTGTAAATTAAATAGCTAGCTAGCCTAACAAAGTATTGACTGAAATCCTCAATAACATTTCTTTCCTGGAATTATTGGCGCTGACAGATGCAGCGTCATCATGCAGTTTGCTAACCCAGCCTCTGGCGTCTTTGTAAGAAAGGCAGAACCAGATAAGGTATCTTGCTCAAGTTTCTGAGCTGGCTTTCACTTTGGTGCCACAGAGCAAGTGTGAAACTCGCTGTTACCATCCCTGACCAGTAAGCCTGCTCTGGCATGGTAGGAGAGGTACAGGTGACTCTGGCTGTGACTGTAACTGGTCTCTCAATGGTGAAGATGGAGCTGGCTTGTGATCACTGACTGCAGAGCTGAAAACACACCTCTGTGCCATCAGCCTGGGGCCTTTCGTGAAGCGTGTGTGGAATTTTCTGCTGAGCACAAAGAAAGGGATTCTTGTGTTTCAAAACAAAAATGGGCAGCCCTTCATTGAGAGTTCACCAGAGAATGTTGGTGTGTCTAGTAGTTTTTTTTTTTTCCAAGTAACATGATTACTTGAGATTTTCAGAGCACTCATGCTGAAAGTGGAATGGGATCGCTCTGAAGTTTTAGTTATACTTTTGCTCTGTATTTGTTTTTTGCAACTTTTATACAGTGTTAGCATTTTGGATTGGGAAGGGTCAGCAGCTCATTGACAGTGACTTCCCCAGGCTGATGACAAACAGAGTTCCTCCTGAAATACAAAATATGCTGTAGATCATGGGGTCCCACAAGTGGATTGTTAGTCCACAATGACTCTGTAATCCCTTCAGATTGAAACTGCATGGTGAGGAGAACTGGGTGGCTTGCACACTGTGATCAGTGCATCACCCATAAGAACCACTTTGTAAGGGGAACACCCATCATATTCACCAAGCATATACATTTTTCCAGCAAACTCATGAAATGTGCAATGTAGTATTTTTCCCTTTTCAGCCATTTTTTCAACAGGTCCAGAGGAAAGAGGAAGGCAGGTGTCAGGGTCTCTCGTGTACCCCAGAGCAATGTGATCTGCCCCTCTGCAGCATTCCGAACATGGCAGAATTCCACATTTGCCACGGAAGTCATTTGCACAACATGATGAAATCAGGGCACGCCTTTCACTCCTGTCCACTGGGATGATCCAGGCAGGATCCTGTACCAGCTGTAGTCTCTCCCCACACAGCAGAAATCTCTGCCTGTTCTTAGATTCGCATGAACATTTCCCTGGATGAACAGGCTATTTCCCTTTTCTCAACTCAAGGCCTAAGGCTTTAGAACCTTTGAGGCTATGCAGTGAAACCTTTTTTATTTCGTAAGGAATAGAGTGAGCCTACTATACTTTCCTGTTTAGAAATTGTTCTTTTTTAAAATAACAGCTCTTGTTACTTGAAACACAATTTTTAGTGGTATATTTTTTGATTTATGAACAGAAGCAGCCTCAGATCTAAGTTTTATAAGTTTTTTCAAATAATCCCTGAATCTAATATAATTTTCTGTCAAAGAATGCCCTGTACTGCCCTCCAGCCCATGGCCCCCCACAGGATTTTAACAGAATAGATCATTGAAAAATCAAATATTTTGGCATGGGCCTCTTTCTGTATATTCAACACAAGGCTGATGCGTGAGTAATTCTCACAGTTAGACAGCTCCAGTTGTATGACATGTGAAAAACACTGCATTCAGTGTTGCCAGGACAGGAAGCCAACACAGCACTAACACTCTTATTTATATTCCATTTTTTCCACAGAGAGACCAGTATGGAAAGTTGTTTTTTGAGGCTATGAGTGCATTGCTGAGCCAAGGTATATCTGGGGAAAAAAAAACGTATAACCCGAAAGGGGGATTATAGTGAAATGTCATGTTTTTATTTATTTTTTATTTTGTCCTCAAAGATAAACTTGTGTGTTGAAACTGAGAACATCACAACTGGAGTCACCAGATACATTATGTAATGACCAAATCTGTATTTTCCTAATGGAGTTTGTCCAGTTCAGTGGTATACTTGATGGTGAATTTACTGATGGTCAGGGACCTTTGAAGATGGAGAGCCTTTTAATCCATACAACATCTGTAAGATGTGCTTTTTAACTGCTTTAATATCAGAATTCCAAGGCTGTACTTCACCAACAGGCTTACAAGCCTGCTGGAGTAAACAGTTATATATAACAGCCATTCAGCCGCCTATGGTAACATTATTAATACACGGTTTTCCCTGGGGACTGCTTGCAGGGCTTGTGTTCCTCAGCTCTCCATAGGCACGCAAAGCAGGCCACACTCAAGATATAAAAAGAAAGATCCAGCTCGGTGGACCAAAAAAATAAAGTAGCATTGAACAAATGACAATTTCCATCTGTGGAGTACATGATACCAGCAGTGTTTAATCTCATCCTCTGTTTGTTTTAAATAGGATTACCTGTAGCGCTCTTATCACCAGCAGAAATGATATTATTTGTATTGCAACCAAATATGAAATGGGTCATGTCAGTTTATTAGCTTTTTGTTACAAATGACACAATTCTTAATCAATGATGCATCTGCTAAATGGCAGTTATGCTTACTTGTTGGATACAGTAGAGTCTGATTTATAGTGAAGAGGGATAATTTATGAAGGCTGTTTCTCTGAAGATGAGCAGATAAAGTGGAAGAAGCCTAATTTAAACTAAGGCTGTCTGTCTGTTTCTGCATAGCCATGTTGATTCAGTGCTAATGGACTGTGAACTGATTACACTGAAGCAGATGTGAGTAACCATGCAGACTATTTTTTTGGGGTGATTCAAGGACCCCCACCTTTAAAAAAATAATATAAAATACTAACTACTCTATGTTCCATTATAAACATTGGCTGCCTGTAGTAACAAGTGAATCACATTAGTTGGACATTGACTGAGTTCTGCTTAGGTTGAACTTGACACATAATGTAATTGGCTGTGTAAACATTGCATATGCCTTGCAGGTACATAACCATGAATGCCAGTGTGAAAGTTTTGCATCTGTTCAAGTTCTGAAAGATCTATACCCAGTTTACATTTGATGACCAGGTGGAATGTTCCATCTGATGTTAAGATATGTTTGCAATCTTTTGTGGCTCAAAAACTTTGTTGGCACCTTTGGACTGCACACTAGTAGGTGCCAGTCCATATTGCCTTTCTACAGCTGCTTCTGGTCTTCAGCAAGAGCTTCAGGCCTCTTGGCCTGGTTGGTCCCTCAGGTTTGTGCTTTTGGACTGTTGGGTCCCCTTGTTCCTCATTAGGTTAGACTGGTTGAAAGACTGCTGCCAAGAACATTGTTATTGCAGCTTTTGTGATCTTAATTTAGGTGTTTTGCAGTTTTTTACCAAGTGCTGTTGAGAGTGGGGCATAGTAAATCAGACTACAAGGCTCAGTGCACTGAACAAACTGAAGCTTGACAGTAGGTTTCCTTTAAGCATTTTATTTCATTCTAATTTCCATGTCTTGTTCTTTGGAAATTGGAAACTACTGTCAAAGTTCAACATGCTTGTGCATTGAGCCTTGTAGTGTATGCAAGTGCCAGAACCCCACATTGTCAAATTAAACAGTCCCTTGCATTTCTTGCATTTCGTTTCTCTGTTTCTGCGCTGCACTAAAAGGGTGTCTTCTAAAATGATAGTAATGCTGTGTATTATTACTTTCCTTTCAGGCTTTTCCAATAATGAGTGTGTTTCGAGTTTTCCAGCTGTTGCTACTGCTTATATTATGCTTTGTTGTTATTGATTGTGTGACCTCCAGTTCTCCCAAGCAATTGACAATGCCCTTTTGAAATCAACTTGTGTCCTTTGCATTAATGGGCCTGTAAGTTACTGTGGATAAGAACTTAATGAATGATGAGTAATACAGTAAATGTGGATCAGTTTGTTGGATTGTTGTGGGAGGTGGTCGAGTTCCTACCTGTTACCTTCTGAAGTGGACATGGAAAGACATGTCGGTCTGACTTGGGAAATGCAAATTTGGCTTCTGTTGCATTCCTGCCATTCCATCACGTGCAAGTTTTTTTTTTTCCCCTTGGATTGCCACTTCGTTGTGAATATGGCTAAATAGTAAGTAGTAAAATGCAATAATTGAAGTGTAGCATTTATTTGTGTCTGAGTGGTGGTGTAGGCTGATTTGTGGCTGTATCATTGTATTGTTTCCCATTCTGATCGAGGAAGAATATTGGTAGTGAAACTAGTGCACTATTGTTTGTGTCAGACTACTTTTGAATTTGCTAAAAAGAAAACAGGCCTCATTGTACCACTGCACATTCATAAAGCCCTGGGGAAGACAACTATATTTAATAGATTTATAGCTGGAAGTTTAAGCAACTTTATTCTTTTGTGTTTTTAAATTCAGTATTTATAAATCACACATGTGCTGTACACAACATGGCAAAAGTGTTGTTTGTTGTCTTTGTCCTTGTAGTTCCTGGTTTATGTTGGAATGCTGGTTAGGGGGAAGATGAATCCTTTGAAAGTGCATTCATGTTTTTGTCAGCGGCTGAGCCCATGTGCATCGGCGGCTTGATGGGAGAGGTTTTCGCCACAGCGCAGCGGCTCAGTAATGATGATGCCCTCAGGCTATGTCTGTCTGTGGGGAGGTCGGTGACGGTGTGAGCGTGGTCCAGTCTGCCAGGACAGCCCAGCTCAGGGCGGTCTGACCCGTGCAGCAGTCTCCCAGAGCCAGGAGAGTCTCCCCTCAGATGTTTAAAGCTGAAATCCTTCTCCACCATCTCATGCCAGAACCTTTCTTCAAGGCATTGACTCATTGCCAGGGATTTGTCTTTGTGCTGGCTTGAGTCTCCCGCCACATGTTGTAGCTATCGGGCCCTGTGTGCCACACAATTTCTATTTCTAATGCTAAATTCTCTCTGGGATATCATGTTCAAGTCTTAATGTTTTTTAGTCATTCCCTCCTCACCAGCACACACACCCTCCCTCTTCTGGTTATCCAGAAAGCGTGGCTTTAAGAGCATCTTGTTATTGGCACTATGTCGCAGCTAAATTCCTTCAGGGTTGATTTGTATTGCATATCTGCTCATATTTAGGAGTATAATGCAGTCTGGCTTCCCTGAATGATTCATGTCATTGTGCTCCTGTCCCCAGGCTACCGCTTATGTGAAGTGGAAAGAAAATAGAGCTTTGTTTTTAACAACCTTAATTTAAAACGTCATCCAGCGCAGATTGCTGCTTGTGTCTAAGTGCCATCCTCGTAAACATGTCTGCTGCACTGACCACTATTATCGTGATGGAGAAGGTCATTGTCATCGCTGTCAAAGGTTCACCAGGATTTACGTGCAAAGTAAAGCCAGTATCAACTTTTCGATGTTAAGTCTTTATCCCTCTTGTTCCGCTATTATTTTCCACACAACTTAATGATGTGTTATAAAAGTGGATTAGACCACTTAAAAGCCTTTCATGCTCCTATGCCATTTGAGACCATGTGCTTGGAGCTATTGGAAGCTTTAATTAATTAACACATCCATCTAAAGATAGGAACAAATGCACTATTTTTTTTTCTTTTTTACTGCATTGCATTAAAATGCTTTGCCTTGAAGCAACTTCCTCCGTGAATAGTATGGAAAGTGTGGTGGATTGCAGCCTGTATAATGGACCACACGGCTGCAGTACCAGTTTGTATTCCCTCTTGATTTAAAATGTGATTTGAATAGCAAAAGCAGGGGTATCAACCGTGGTAATGTTTTAGGTGTTCAAAAGAAAACTTATCCGCTAGAGTTCAACTTCACACCTGCTCTGTTCGGATTCTTCAAGCTCCTCCATTCTCCGGGCAGAATGTTCTTGAGCAGCAGAAAAAGGTCACTCTACTTATTTGAGAGAGCCTTGTTAAACTTTTATTCACAATGTGCAGAATGCTCCAGTGGATCATTCATGGAGTACTCTACTCTTGAGTTTGAGCCATGCTGTTAGGGAGATTAGGGTGTTGTAGGGGGAAGTGATTCAGAGTTCAAAGTTTGCCAGTGATGATAAACCAGTACAATTCACCATTATTTGTTTGGCTGATATGTTTGTCATATGGGAGTGTTCCTGACCTAGGTGAAACCAGATTGAGTATTTCCCATTTCTCATGTTCCTTCTTGCTCTTTGACCAGGAAGTGCTGATAACACTACCAAACCTACTGTATTCACTAGGAATTCAAGCATACCTGGATCCAGTTGCATACTCACTGTAGGAATGTACACAGAGGTTAATGCATTGAGCAGCTGTTACACAAGATCCTTAGACCTCCTCAACACAGGCATCAAAAGCACAAGAACAGCTGCAGGCAAATGTGCCTGGTCCTCGGAACAGCCGTGTGGATGATGGCGTCTCTTCATAGGTTTTGGATCGCAGGCCGCTGTTTTGTCTGAACGTGAGCTGGGGACAGAGTGGAGAAATGTGGCCTTCTTGTAAGCTGGATAAACCCTGGAATGACCGAGTCTTTCAGGCCAGTCTGATCAGGTGGCCTTGACTCGTTTTTGTAGTACAACACTGAACTGATCCTCGAAGTGAGCTTTTTGCTCTGTTGATATCCTCTTTTGGAGAACTTTTAAGAATAGCCTTTGGCATTAAGCCTTTAAGTAGGCATATATCTAATCTTTAATAGTGCATTTGGTTGTGTAAAGGTTATCCTGTGAAGTCAAAGAAATGGCATGTTTGTTAATGTAGGCTAGTTTTTTCCAAAGTATGAAACTTATAGTATCATGAATTTAGCCGGAGAGGTCTAAAGCACGCATTATTTGGCATAGTACGTTGGAGTCTGCAATCCCTGCGGAAATGTATTGAAAGACCTGCTGAATTGGCAATGTAACAGATGTTCAAGCTAAATTGGGTAGTTCCATCATCTTTCTAGTTTATTGTTATTTTCACCATTGTTGTAAATTAGCTTGCTTGCTTGTTCCTTGTTCCAAACTTCTATCAGTACAAAATAAAACTAATATGAAGTAGCTAATTATAAATAATAGGTGTGAAAAATAATGTGTGCAGTGTTCTAATGTGAAAATATCTTTTGATATAGTCTTGAGTAACCATAGATGAAAAAGGGGTTTGTGCTTGGTAACAAGTATTCATGGTGAAATACATCTCTTTTTCTTAAAGTGTTTTGGCATTTATATTCATAACAAGAAGAGGTGTGTTTGTGCATCCAAAAATTTTTTGTCTGGGAAAAAAAACAGTGAGGCATCCTGGTGGCTTATTCTGTTAAGGTGTTGTTTCAGTGAGGATGAGCCCGACGGTCTGTTATTGAATCTGGAATGTGCCAGTGTCGACTGTAGCTGCCATCACTGCTGTGCGATCCATAATTGGCCTTAGTGGCGTTGTGGGATGTAGGGATTAATTCGGCAGAGATGTCTGTGTGTCATCACTCTCCAGCCTCCCCCCTGCTGGTCAGTTGAATACAGTCTGTCTGCCTACAAAAAGCTGCACACTAAATGTTTTTCTCTGACTCACATCAGTTCAAATGGCAGACTGTAGTTTGAAAAATAGCCACACAATTTGGCATTCACCATTGTGAGAGAATGGGAGAGAAGCTTTAGAAAATGAACTGCCATCAGTTCACTGTGCACTCATTAATTGGATTCCAAGATTTCAGAGTAGCAGACATCTCAGACAGAACCCCAATGGCTATTTTTTTTTTTCAAAAGATCTCCTCTGATGGGTCATAAGAAGATAATATTTTCATTCGATGCAGGCTGTGATCCGCTTAGGTGTTCAGGACTTCGCATCCTGTGTGGTCAAAGTGATTAAGGAGTAAGGTCAGTCATATCAGTATCTTTGCAGAGGATTACCTTGCAGCAGTGCACAATACATGGGATTTTAAATGTGCTGCTGCCACTGTGACTTCTACATCAGTATTCCATACTCATTTTCGTAGTCCTAATAATAAGAAAATGACTTACGACTTTCACTTAATATTCGGATGAGCTTTGACACTGGAGACTAGTACTTATGGCACAGCTTTTCCTAGTATCCATGTAAGTTCAAAGCATGGGACGTTGATCTGTTTTGGTTGCTCCTGACCTTTTATGCAAAGACCAATGTCTCTATAAATGTAATATGAATCTAATACTAGTTCTGTTTCATTCTGCATTCTAGATGTTTAGGAAGAGAACATATTTTGACTTGGCAAACACAACTTGCACTTAAAAGTACAATTCTGATGAAAAAACGGATCTGTTGCAATGTGTTTTCAGAAGCCATGACTATACATTGTGCATTCAGGCCATTCCTGTGTCAGTACATAATTATGTACTGAAATGGTAAAGCCCTTCCAGATATGAGTCCATCTCTCTCTATACTCCCTCAAAATGCCATGACCCAGCACCCATTTTCAGTGGAGAAAAATGACACCCCTGCACAAAAGCATTCCCTTGACAAGAGCTGACAGCAGAGCATTATTCCGACAGTGTTGTAGACGGCCGGGGGAAGGAACACGGTGTGTATTTGCAGTGATGGCAGCTGATGATGACAGTCTTTTGAGGAAACCAGAAGATGTTGGCGTGGTGGAAAATGTGGGGTTTTTAAGCTATCATCATGCCTTCTCTTAGGGCAGATTGAAAGTGTATCCTCTCATCTCTCTCTCTCCCTAGCATTGCACATTTTTTTTTTTCCCCCAACTTACCACTGACGACACAAATCCTTCTTCAGCGTAATCTCCACTGCGGTCGGGAAATCTGAACTTGACACGACATACTGCCTCCCCCTCCGCATCCTTATAAAGCACCTTGTAGATTGTGTGACTGGTCAGACTGGTCTGTGGTTGGACTGAAATCCCTAGAGCTCAGGTGTTATCTCTGTTCTGAAAATTAAGAAAAAGCAGTATGCCAAATACAAGACCTAGCAGCCTTTCTGCTAACTTCTGTAGCTCATTTCTTGTCGAATGTTCAAAGATATTTTATTCTGTTGATTATCTGTGTCCTGCTCCGTTTTGTGTCATTGAGGCACGTATCTCACCACTCCGTATGAACACGTTATCTACCTTCTATAACTCTACCGCCCCTCTCATGGGTTTCTCCTCTTGTCTTGATCCTTTACAATGATCACTTCATCTGTGAACATTAGAGCAGATGAGCTGCTCATTAAAACTAAAATTAGTTTAAAGGTGTTAGGTTTGTCTGTCTCTGCCATACTAATGTCAGATCCAGTTGCATGGCTGGGATCATATTTTCCCTGCTCTGTGTCTGTGCTGTTAGCTTGCCAGCAGAACAGGTGTGAGACTGGGGAGGAGGGACTGGGGTAAATCTTTGCCCAGCTGTCATTAATTCTGCTGCACGCTCACTGCTCGCCCAGCTGTGGGGGACTAGGGATCCTCATGTGCCAACAGCCTCTCCATCTGCTTTTTACAGGGGTGCTCCCTCGTACAGCTCAGGTCACAAACCTTAAGGTCACAGTGGCTTTGTTAGGGTGGAAGTATGAGTAATCATGAGTATCAGTCAGCATCAGTTTGAGAGACGGCCTTTAGCTGGGCTCCCATCTTGGCCTTGTACTCTGCTGTGGGTGACTGCACTGAAAAATGGAATTGGGCTCCATAGAGATACCAGAATAACTACCCACTGGGCCAAAGGTACAGATCAATGATGGACTGACTCTTCCAGGTCAGCTCTTAATGGGGGAAGAGAGGTCATTAAATATCCCATGCTGGCTGGAAGGAAAGCAAAGTCTTCCCACTGGTACACATCTGTGACCTGAATATGTGGAAACTCTTTTTTTTTTTTTCCTGTTGCTGTTGCCCAGGCTTGTTTGATACTAATTGAACAAACTCGATTGTCCTGACTAGTCCATCAGTATTTCTGCCCCAGCAGCTGGCCAGGTTGCCCAAAGTGGTTCTTACCATTTTGATAACAAGCCGTGCTGACGATGACAACTTGGAGAGCCACAACACAACCCTCCACATCTTAGGTCTTCAAATGCCCTCACTTCAAACAGTACAGCAAGTCTTTGGGTGCAGTGAATGTTTGTTTTGAAACATGCTGCCCTGCGGGCTTTCAGAAGGCCTTTGTTTGGTGTCCCTTCCCGGTAGAGAGTGGGGGATGATATAACTGTGAACTGGTGCTGCTGCCTATCAACCCAGCACGGTGACAGGCCAGACTGAGTGTATGCAGCTTTCCGGCTCATTACCACCATTATCCCCTCTGAAAGGGATTACGGCAGGCAGTGATTACCTGTGCATACGGTTACTGTAAGTGGGATGACCTAAGGATTTATTTATCTGATAGGGAACAGTGGCTCTCGGGGTACGTGCCTTGAAAGGTCAAGAGCTGTCAAAGTGACAGTGTTGACCTTTTCTGCATTACGTGATACACCACTCGGCACAGCTGCCAGGATTTTTAGGAAACGGAAGTGCTGTGAAAGAGTCATGGTGATCCATCTTAAAGGTTTAAAAACGTATTTGAAACTTTGATCAGAAGTTATTTTTGTTTAGCAGGTAAAGAATAGAACAGAAAGGGGGATGGCAATGAGTGTAACCCACTGTTAGCAGAGCACAGTCTGAAAGTCCAGAAAATCTTCCAGTATCTTACAGACAAAAAGCACACCTACTGTCTTTTCAAACTGGTATGCTAAACATGTGGAACTCCCCTTTTGTTTGCTTCGGTGTGCTTTACTCTTTGTGGGTGTTTTAAAGTGGAGCATATTTACTTAACTGCTGTTGTACACACAGTACATCTCACCTATTCCTCTATGCCTCCTCATTCCATTCGCTTACAGGTGAAACCCACAGAGCTCACACAACTCTGTCAGGTGTACATGTAAAGGTCCTGCTCAGCATAGTGGTTCTGATTACTTTAGTCTGTGGCAGTGGATGGTTTCACTCGCATGATGTGCCACATTACCGCAATTGCTGTAGCCATGTAAGATCTGGCCACTGAAGAGCAAAGGTTTTACTTCAGTATCTAGAGATGCTTTGGTTATGGAGACATTTCTTTGAAATATACTTGATGTGTTGTCAGGGAAATTATCTCCTGTACTGTGCTGGATTAACATTATGATTCGAATGACACAAAATTCTGATAGTTTGGGTTTACTGTTACAGTCAGTAATGAATTTTGGCAAATTGAGCAGGATAATTGGCCAAATAAGTGAACCATAGTAATGTTTTATTGAAACCTGCAGACAACATCATGTGTTCCTTAATCCTATGTGTTTGCCTGAGAAAAAAGTCTACTGAATTATTGATTGAATGAATTAAGAGGTGGATTCAGTTCTTCTCTGGCCTCTTGTCTCGTGCCAGTAAAAAAAAAATAAATATATATATATATATATATATATATATATATATATATATATATATATATATATATATATATATAGTACATTTGTCTTATCTTACTGTTGAATTATTCTTTTCTCATGTGGTTATACTAATGTTCTCTCTTGTATATTGCTGTAGATAAGTGTATACAGCATACATATACATATACAGAATGATGAATGTTTTAAAGTTGGCTAAGAGGTGTCGATGTTCAAGATTTTTAAAATATAAAACACTTACTATTTAGTGTGACCATCCATACATATGAATAAGGTGATTTTGCAACTTTATGTGCACCACTGCATTGATTGGATTTGAATTCTGAATAGGGAATTACAAGTATGATTGAGGCAGTGTTTTTCTCTAACCCTAGTGAAGAGTAGCACAGAAAAATGCTTTGTCTCTCTTCTCTGTGTGTCCTAATCTGGTCTCCCCTAGGACTGTTGCATAGTATCCTCTACATAGTTTTGTGTCATTCTACCTTTGTTAATGTTAATTACCATGTAGGCTAATGTATGTAAGGAGGCATTAGGACAGAAGGAACCCTTTTCAAGCTTGGCCTAAATTAACTGTGTGTAGAGAAATATAATACCGGCATCACTGTGCGTGCCCTTGTTTGTGGTTGCTCTGGACAATAGACAAGGCTGAGGACTATCCAGGGTGACTGAATATCAAACATGATTCACTGTCTGCCTATCTGTGTTTGCATTGTGTGGGATTGCAATTCTCTGAATAAAAGGCAGCGGAAAAGCCGGCTTTTTGGTAAAAAACTGGCTCTGCTTCCTACAACCTCTGTGTAATTTCTTCCTTAAAATCTTATTTGTGATGAGTGCTTTTCTTTGTAGCAAGGGGAAAATTACAAGATGTCTGGGTTTTATGCAGTTTTAAGTAGGCCAGGGTCTGTTGCACTGGGGAGTCTCTTTTATGGTTTGCCCAGCATGATGCTGACCTTGAATAGAGGGTGGCTTGCGTGCAGCCCTCCTCCCCCTTCCCTCTTTACTTAGCTTGGTGACTTCAAACCAACCACGGTCCCCCTAACTCAGCATGCCATTTCCAGTTAATGTGAACTTTGGTTTCAGTCAGATGTGGCCTGCTCAACTGCCTGGCTGATGCCATCAAAGGCCTATTGGTTTCTGTCCTATAGAATCTCTGGTACTAGACCCTGTGATTAACATTTTAGGAAATTCTTGACTTTTTAAAATTTTTATTAACATTCCTGTATCACACATCATAAAATATTGGGATGATGTCTTAATGTTTTCTTCCTGAGAGTTTATGGTTGTTAATTAAAGAGGTGATTTTTAATTTCTCTCATTTTCCATAGTTTGAGGCAGAAATGGCTGTACATCAGACACATGTGACTCCTCTAATTCACATAGTAATTAGCTGTAGCACTATTTTTCATGCTGCTGATGTGACACCACTCACATTTTGCCTGCATTATCCAAGGAACGCAGATTATGTCTGTTTGGTTCATGACCCTGCAAGTCCCCAGCAAGACAAGGCAGGTGGACCAAGAGTGATGATGCTCATTATTTTAACCGACTTAGCCACTATGCTGTCTTGGGAAGGCTGGCCAGGTGTTGCCTTGACAATGTGGACCACTGACCACAGCTGTAGAGTGAGGCAGCTTGCTTTGGAGGTCCAGGCCACAGGATGCACATCTGTGCCATACATGTGTGCCTTTTCTCTCCGCTCAATCTAAGGGCTTGTGACTTCATTGTGTTGTCTTTATAAATGGAAGAATATTATGGCTTAAGACTGGACAGAGAAATGTGTCATCACATCCAGTCGGTTTCAGATGTCTGAGGCATATTGGTGTTGCATCACTATCTACCGTACTTGTTTTCTCTAGGAATTCACAAATGTTAGGTTGGGATGTTTGAAATGGGTTGGAATCTTAGCAATGTAAATCCAGAGCATGCTGTAGATGTAGCCTTGGGTTTTGTGTGGTGGAGCTTCAGACATTCAAGCTGAAGCAGCTGTTTCATGGGCAGCCAGACTCAGACTTGTTAATTATATTATTCCATCCAGCTGAACAAAACACGATTTGTTTGTCCCCACTTTTTTAAAATGATTCCCTCTCAAATCAAGCATGTAAAGTCTTGAATTTAAATGTCCTGCATGGTATTCCTCATCTAGACATGGAAAACAAACCCTAAAAATGCCATATTTAGCTGCTTAGTTTGGTGAGTAAAATTCATAGGGTTTGAAAAGGCAGAGAATGCACAGCAAGTGTAACATGTCTCTAGACCAAGTGTAGACCTGTCACAGACTGCCATACACAAACATGTTTCACGTCAACACTGCCAAGTGCTGTGTGCCGCCTCTGCATTTTAAGCGGACAGTGAGGAAACAAATGGGATGTGATGGGCTCCCCAGCGCTGGTTTATTCACATCACTGGAAGAGACATGTCGCTCTGAAATTCACTGTAGCGCACTGTCTTCGGTAGACTGTTGGAGAATTGAAAACAGAAGCAGACATTTTCCCTTTATTTATTCTGTACGCCATAGCGCTGGCCCGCAGGCAGCATAAGATCAGTAGACCTGACGCTTTGAAATAGACTGCCTCCATCTTCCCAACATCTCAGTCTTCCCCAGAAACTTTCTCAGTGCAAAGTCACTCTTCAATAAAAGAACTTTTTTTGTTTTGTGTTTTTGTATCCTTCCCACAGCTGTGACTATGGGTTGCATCAAGAGTAAAGAAGGCAAAGGCCCAGCCATGAAGTACCGGCCTGAGAACACCACCGACTCGGTCAGCGCTCATGTGGGCCACTACGGCCCTGACCCCACCCAGCTCAACCAGTCCCCTGCCCCCTCCAAGGGTCCAGCCAACAGCTACAACAGCCATCCCGCCATGACCCCCTTCGGCGGCTCCTCCGTCATGACTCCCTTTGGCGGGGCCTCTTCCTCCTTCACTGCTGCTGTGACAAGCCCCTTCCCAGGAGCTGTGACAGGTGAGTCACATGACTCCTCCCTTAAGCAGTTTTCCTGTCTTGCATGGGTTTGTGTTTGTTTGTGTGTATGTACATGCAGCATTTTTTTTTATCATGTTCTCTCAAGTATGACATGGCACTGTACTTGATCTTATACGGGAATTTACAGGTGTTGTTTACTTTTGGCTACATTGTATGTGCATATTTACCTATTGTTAGTCTGGGATGCACTCGTTTAGTTATTTGCCACTTAAGTATTGTGGCAAATATGATTCAGTGGTGTAATTGACAGTTTTGTTATTTTGTGCATCAGCACAGGAGATTTTTTTCAAGCTTTGTGGTAGTCCATGATTTACATTTTTATTTATTCAGCCTCAGGCCAGACTAAGATGCTGGTAATACCTTGCAGATATGCTGTAGATCACAAAGCCTGCAGCAAACGGATGACTCATCGTGCTCAGGTTCCAGCCCTGACATTTGGCACCTCCACAGCTGCTGTTTGATAGTTATAGTCCTTTTGAAAGAACTTCCTGCAGAGAACAGGCTGCAAAGATGAATTTAGATCAATCGTGTTTTTTTTCTTTTTCTACTTCTGGGAGTATTTTTATGAGAGCGTCTTAAATAGTCTTCAGATTTTAAATGCATGAGTTGTGGTGGTGAGCTGGTATTTTGTAACGGCAGGCAGTCTGACCAGGGAAACAGCAACGCACATCTCATCTCCAGAGCTTAAGCGCGTGTGAGAAATGAAGATGCAGAAGGATGCGATGGCTGCACGTCTGTTTGTCATATCACTCGCATTTTCTGCTGCGCCGAGCATCGGGGCTCTTTGAAATGACTCACTGAAGAGAGCTGCTCAATTTTACATTAACACCCAGCAGACGGAGACTCCTTTCTGATTGCACTGAATCAAATCTTCATTACAGGAGCCGCATGCGTCTGATTAATGCGCAGAGCCCTGGGCTGGTAAGGCGCTGAAAGCACGCCTTGAATTCAGCTTGTTTGTTAAGGCTGTAGTGTCAAAGGAGTTGTGTCTTCGCTCGAGTCGTTTAAGAGTACGCTGTGTGTTACTCATACATCCTCCGCAGGAGATTGGGTGAAGGGGATCTTTGCCCACTGTCAGGTGGTGTTATGCTACACTAAGGCAAGGCTGAGGTTGATGGGCTGTTCAAGCTCCAGGAAGAGCATGTCTCATGTCACAGCAGCACAGAGCTAGCATGGCGGTGAAGACATCAACATCAGTGTCATCCAGCAGAACAGCACACTGAGCTCAGGTCCTCCAGGCTGGTTGGCCTGACACATTTTTATCTCTGATAGTCTTCACCATTCTTTGCCTGATTCAATCTGTTTTCAGACTTTGAGCTTGTCATTGACATAGTGTTGGAGGCACTTGAGGCCGCTGATTTCAAAGACCTCATCAAAGCCCATTAAGGACCAATATCCCACCCTCGCCCCTAAGCTTGCATAGGATAACAGTTGAGATTCAGCTCCCTCTTGTCTCCTTTGGATTATCCCCCCTCTAGAGAATGTTTAAGTCTGTTCCAGGGCATTCAATTTCTTTTGCAGATAAACAGATTAGTGTTGGCTGCTTTCTGTGCAGTATCAGATCACAGGCCCTCTTGGTAACATGTCATCAGGTAGTTCAGCCTGTGCAGCGGAACAAGATGAAGGAAGCCATTATTCCTTATGTACAAGAGAGGCACTGCAGATGTGTGAAGTTGTGTATGGATGCATGCTTTAGATTTAGTCAACAGGCTTGCGTTCTGCATAATCCTTATTTTTTTTCCCTTTGAAATGTTCTCTAGAGCAGAGTTATTTCATATAATATGTTGTTACAGTCTGAACGCAGCTGAACTACCAATAGTTTAATCTCTTGCTTAGCATTGATGAAAGATTCATTTCTATTTTGCAAGTAAACATTTCCTAACATGTGGAATCTGTCATTCAGTTTTCATCCGTTTAGCAATCCCTTCAGTAATTACAGAAGCAGTTCGCTATAGTTGAGTTCTCCATTTCAACAATACTCATTCTGTGATATATTTTTCATACTCCACCGCCTTCACAATTAATGTTTAATTTTTTGCCATCCTAGAGCAGTGCTTCAGTATTTTATGATTGGGAGTCAGTGACTGGTGTAAATCATATTCTGTTTATAGCCACAATGGACATTTAAAAACACAGGTTGTTTGAGAAGGGGAATAAATTGATTTAAGCCCCTGAGTTCCCTAAAATTGTCACACTTACCCTCAGGTAGTGAGTAATGATGCTGCATTTTGGAGATCAAGATGATTGCACATCAGGATTAATAAAGAACACCTGGCATTATATCCCATTTATATCCCAACCTCCGAAGGTCTAATCTATTCAGATAGGTGGATAGATCTGTAAAGGTTAGTTGTTTACATGTTATTCCTATAAGCTTTTTACTGTAATATCTGCATGTCTTTTGTTTTGATCAATCGTGGAACAGCAATAATCCCATTGCAGCATATTTGTAGCAGTTATGTCATGAAGCTTCAGGTCATTCTGCTAACCCCCACCTCCAAACCCATAGACATCCATTCATTTTTGTTAATTACAAGACCTGGGAAATCAATCAGGGTGTCAGCTGGATTTGCCTGGCTTTTAAAGCACAGATTTGGAGGCAGAGGCCCAATCAATAAAATAAAGGCTTCCTCATAAGGCCTGAGCTGCCCACAGACAGCAGCATTTATCCATGCAGCCTCACTGCTGTTTAACTACTGATTATTTGTTGTAATATTTCCTTTCATGTCTTACATTATGTTCATTATATTGCTACTGAACTAGCCAAAGCTGCTATTATACTTATGACAACCTTCACTCCCCAAATTTGAACTCAACTGAAACAAACATGTAACAGTGCAGAACTGAGCATTGGGAGGTGATTTGAAATTTGTTGTAAGAGAAGCACTTAACTGGTTTTTCTTTTTGGGCCCCAGACGATAGCTGTATGACTTCATTAAAATGTGATGCTATGAGCAAATCTTTCATTGTTTTATTGTCAGACATGAACATATGTTTTTGTCTTGTTTTTTTTGTAAATATTTTTGTGATTAAACATATGTTTAGAGATAATACTTCATCTCTTAAGCTACGCTACCAGATTAATAATAAAAAATGTCATCTGTTTTTAGGTGGGGTTACGTTTTTTGTGGCCTTATATGACTATGAAGCTAGAACATCGGATGACCTTTCATTCAAAAAGGGGGATAGGTTCCAGATCATTAATAACACGTAAGTCTCATTTTAATCTTTTGTACCATTCAGTCTATTCAACTGCATTATTCCTCTGCAAGCACTGGTTAACAAAGACCTGTAAGCACCATGAACAGATTGCACCTGCAGTCTTGTTCCACACAGAAGTATAACCTTACGGCATGAATGCGATTGAAATGGATTTTAAGATTTCTCCAGCCTTTCTTTTAATTGTATTTCAGTCTCATGTATGAAATCTGTTACTTTTTTTTATTTTTTTTTAACCTTGGCCATCTGGTCAACAACCTGTTGTATTTCATAACAGAAAAAAGAAGATTCATGTGCCTGGGAGGACACCTGTGTATCCCAGCCTAATGTGTCATTTTCTTATTTTTTCACAGGGAGGGTGACTGGTGGGAAGCAAGATCCATTAACACAGGGAAGAAAGGATACATTCCAAGTAATTACGTGGCTCCTGCGGACTCTATTCAGGCAGAAGAGTAAGACCCATTCTCCCTGCCCCCTATCTGATGATCTGATTGAGATGAATTGTAATGGGGTGAGCGTGATCGTTCATCACACATTTTGTTGTGGGTGTTGGCAAAGAAAAAGACATTGCAGCAGCAAGTCCAAAACACTTAATTTCCTCCAAGATTGCACTCCCTCTGTCCCACTGCAGTGCAGCTTGGGTATTTAATTTTCTAATGCAGGGCCCATTTTTTACTGACGCTAAGGATTTTGTTTTTATTTTTTCCACCATTAATGTAGATTGGGGATTTTTCTTTATCTGTAAACGAAAAGCAAAGCCCGCTGATAATGGCCCATCTGTTTTTGGCAGGGATCACAGACAGCACAAAAACATGATTTAGAGGATTTTTTCCCAATCCAAGCAACAAAAATGAATGTTTGGTTCTCATTTGTGATTGTATTGACTCATGCTGAATTGCATTGCTTTGGTGTAATATTTGCATGAATGTGTATGTATTTACATAATACTTCCATCATTATGCTTTGATTGCCATGTCCTGATTGGAGACTTACTGTGATGAATCAACAGTATACATTTAAACTGTTAAATTGTATAGCAAAAGGAGACTGTAGGGATGGGGGTTAACTTACTGAAACACCCAACACTTGTTCACTTAATAATGATGAATAATGGAAATCAGCCGTATTGCATCTGTTCAAAATTGTTCATCGTTATTTCTCCTGTATCTCTTGTGTTCATATTTTAGAAAACCAGTCTCAAACTGTATCATCTGTGCTAGAAAGTCTCAAGTTACACATTTAATCCACACGTTTCAAGGAAACTCATGTCTGACCTTTCATAAATAGGACATTACATACTGTAAGGTTCCTACATTATTGAGTAATAATAGTTAATATAAAAGACACATGTATAATAATGCCAAGTCACTGGAAAGATGTTAATGTATACATATGTGTGCGCTCCACAGGTGGTACTTTGGTAAAATGGGACGCAAAGATGCAGAACGGCTACTCTTGAACCCAGGAAACCAGCGAGGCACTTTCTTAGTTCGAGAAAGTGAAACTACTAAAGGTAGCAAAGGGGATTTATGTATTTATTACTCCTTTGTGTGTCTGTTCTTATACCCTATTTTTAAACACGTCTGATATCTCATTTCTTAAATGGTTCTGGTGGTGCTTGATGGAGATTTGGCTTGGCACATTTTGACCACCCTTGCCATAGCTGTACAGAGAATCGTTCTCTGTTGTATCTGAACATGCTAAAAACCTCAGCAGGTGTCATTCTTGTGTGAAGCTCATTCTGACACTCTGCAAAGTAGGAATTCTAAGGACAGTGCTGCTGAGCAGTGTTGAGAATATTGATCTTGTCCTCTCCCCCGTTGTACCTCTTTCTACAGGAGCATATTCTCTGTCCATACGAGACTGGGACGACGCTAAAGGAGACAATGTGAAACACTATAAAATCCGAAAACTTGACAACGGGGGCTACTACATCACCACCAGGGCACAATTTGAAACACTACAGAAGCTGGTGAAACACTACACAGGTATGTCATTTTCTCTGTCTTTTCCATTGCCAGTTTTGTTTTTGACTCTTTGCAAGCTTGTTAAACCTCTACTTCAAGTATATGATATTTACTGAAAAATTGGCATTTGCTCAGTAGTGATCAACATTGGAGAATAGCAATATATACAAACCATTATACATGAAAATGAGCTTGCATGTACTCACATGCAAGAGGTTTCAAAAGTACTGTAAAATGGATGAGGAGAAATGACAGTATGTACATCTGCTCAAGAAAGGACATATATTCCTACCCATTTATTAAATATCACCTTGAATTTCTCCCTGGATACGGTAATATCCTTTCTGCTTTCAGTGTAATGTGGTATTTGTAGATGACATTCAGTCATGTATGCATTAGATGAGTGATCTTTTTGAAAGTATATTTTTTTAGTGAAAAGCTCACTAGCAAGTAAATGCCTCAATATTCTGAGTGCTTGGGTAGGTCTTTCTGACCCATTACTCATGGGTGAGTTTGTGACAAAGAATATTTAAATCCAAAAATATGCAATGGCAAAACTGAGATGGAAATATTTCAAGTGGCCCTTAAAACCAATCAACCTCATTTGATCTTCAGGCCATATAAAGTGAGAAGCAATGAGCTTAACGCAAGAATGTGGAATGAAGGGAAATGGGGACAGTGTCCTGGCCACCATTTTAAAGTAGGGGGAAAAAAAAATTGAGCAAACAATGTCAGATACTGACCCAGGACTGGACCGAGTGACAGCCAGGGGAATAGTGACTAAGCCTTTGACACTGACCTGATTTGTGTGTCTACAGAGCATGCGGATGGGCTGTGCCACAGGCTGACCACTGTGTGCCCCACGGTGAAGCCCCAGACTCAGGGCCTGGCCAAGGATGCCTGGGAGATCCCCCGCGAGTCCCTGCGACTGGAGGTCAAGCTGGGACAGGGCTGCTTCGGCGAGGTCTGGATGGGTAAGTGCCCTCTGTCCCCCTGTAACACTCACAGCCCTGTAAGCCCCTCTGTAGCCTGCCAGCCTTCTACCATGCTAACCCATTTAAATCTGCTTGCTGGGCTGATACAGGCAAACAAAATGTGTATGGTGGCAAGCTGCATTGCACGTTTGAGTATTATGATTTTGTGTTGGATTTAAAATCGACTTCATTGATCTCATTAAAATTCCCCTGCCTTCATCCAACATGGATAAACCTACTGCTAAATCTTTTTTTTTCATCAATATAAATGTTTCTCTGTCATCACATGCTGCTGTGACACAGGCAAGTTCATTCATTTCTGTCTTCATATTAATTGTGTTTACAGTCTGATTTTCCCCAGTTTCTATTATTGCATATACACACAATTTTTAAAACAATTAATATTGCAATATATTTTTCTATCATCCAAATGGTTGATGATTTTTAATCTAAATCCCTACTTGGGGTACATTCTTTTACTGTTCCCCTCAAATGCAATCAATTTTCAGGTCTCAGAAGTTCAAGGTCACAGAGGCTTCAAATAGGTTTTCAATTTCCGGTCTCTAACTCGGCCAGTTGTGCATGGATTTTAATTTATCATTTTACAACTCCATTGATTTTCAATTTAAAAGGACACACTCCAAGGTCGGGGCTCCTGATAAATGTTTCAGTAAAAATTGTTTTCGGTACTCTGCCTTCAGGTGGGTGTTCACCCACCAAACGAGGACTGCCTTATGAAATATTTTCAGTTTGGCAGATCACTCATTTGCATTGGACTTTGTTGTTGTGTTATACTGTGGTATTTTACTTAAATAGCACTTGGATGTTTATGGATAGAAAAACACAACCAGAAATTTTGGGTCCCCTCCCATAGGCACATGGAACGGGACCACTAAGGTGGCCATTAAAACGCTGAAGCCTGGCACCATGTCACCAGAGGCCTTCCTGCAGGAGGCACAGATCATGAAAAAACTTCGGCATGACAAGCTGGTGCCCCTGTATGCTGTGGTGTCCGAGGAACCCATCTACATTGTCACAGAGTACATGGCCAAAGGCAAGTCCCCCGTCTACTGCAAGCACAGGACCAAACGTAAACCAAGGCTGTAAACTGGTACCATGTTCAACAAAATCATGCTCACAATACAGAGGGTTCTCTACTGCTTTTGAGTATTTTCCCTCAGAATTGCAGTTGGTGATGTGTGATATAATTGCCGGACTTTCATTAGGAACCTGAATTGTGAATCTAATACAACTAGTTAAACTAGGATTTCAGTGTCTCCGGAATTTAAGTATAGGGTCAGTTTTCGTCACAAAAAATGTAAGTAATATGAAACTCACTTTTAACCTGCAGGAATGTCTCACCATCCCGTTCAAGTACATTATCACTCCTTACTTGCTTCAAGGGTAAAATTAAATTTATGGAGGTTTTAATTAAATAATAGAACATTAGGAGAGTGGTTGAGAATCCCTTGTGTTTTTGTTGAAGGCTTCACTGCCTGGAGAAAGAATTCCTAATTGAAATGCGACATTTTAAAGGCCACAGCATTTTTTCCTGACACTTTCATCTTTTTTTACAGCAGTGTTGCATTTTTCTTTTGGCAGATACTAAAGAATTCCTTTTGAATTTGCATTAGATAACCTCGGTTTTCCTCTGACAATATGGTATGACTCTCATCTGAAGGATTACTGAAGGATAGAGTCCAGTTGTCAGGCCTGTATTGAGTGGAACCCGGTGTATTCGTGCCAGCCAGCTTATTTGCCCCAAGTGAACAAGTCAAGAATATACAGTAAATTGCATCAACAATTAGCATGACACTGACAGTGAATCCTTGTGGTTTTCATGTGACTTAGATACTCAGTCAGTGTCTATAAGGGAACAAAAAGCCTCTCTCATAGGGGAGGCCAGGAAGAGTGATGAATAGATACCATTAAGACCAAGCTACACAACACAGGAAATGGCTACTGGCTTCATTGCACAAGTTATTGGTATTGCATGTTACCCACTTTTTTCACTGCAAGAGCAAAGCCTTTTGGGAATAATGGTCACCTAATCTAAATTTCTTCCTTTTGTTTTCTAGGAAGTTTGCTGGATTTCCTGAAGGAAGGAGAAGGCAAATATCTGAAGCTCCCCCAGCTTGTTGACATGGCTGCCCAGGTGAGAAAAATGACATCTAAACAGACTGGGTTTTTTTCACCACATAGCATAAAATGGTGTGGTCCATTGTGCCCACTCTGCTGCCTCCCATGGTTTCAATGACTCATAGGAAAGAGTGCATTTGAGGTGTAGTGTTAAGAAGGGCCTGTACTTCTAATCAGAGGGCTATTCAGCTGGGAGCCTGGGGGCCTGTCACGGAGATAAGACTCAACCCTTTGATCTTTCAGAAGAAAAAAAAATGACTCCAGGCATTAAAGATTGTGACTGTATCCAAATCTGGATCTGGCACTTGACTACATACTTGCCACTGGTGACAGAACCACAAGTAATAAGATGGCATTTACTATTCCTCTATTACAATGGATCATATTCAGTATGAATGTGAAACTGTTTGTTTCATATGTACAATTTTCAGAAAGGATCAGGCCCCCAGGAAGAAGTAGTTGAATGACCCTGTGATAGAATTGCCTTGTGGTCTGTGCTGTGGGTTTCATTACCTCCTGCAGTCTGTGCTTTGATAGCTGAGTGGCAGGCAGCTCTGTGACTCCGAGCCCCCAGCCCCCCGCTCTGAAAGCGCTCTAATCCTGTGTCCTCTCACCTCCTCAGATCGCTGATGGAATGGCTTTCATCGAGAGGATGAACTACATCCATAGAGACCTGCGAGCAGCCAACATCCTTGTCGGTGACAATCTGGTGTGCAAGATCGCCGATTTTGGCCTGGCCAGATTGATTGAGGATAACGAGTACACTGCACGGCAAGGCAAGCCCAGTGGGGGGAAAGGGGTGCACAACTGCTGTGGACCTGAACCACATTGTATTGTGATTCTTTAGACTTGCATCACAAATTCAATTTTTAAGTGGACAACATGCAGAAAATCACACTGATTACTGTCAGTGGTTAACCTTATTCTTTATGGTGTAGGGTAACCCAGCTGTCTAATGTTGTTTGCTTTGTTTCCCTGCTGCATTTCTATGTACCAGGAATGGCAGAGAAATTGTTATATAAAGGGATCAAACTTGTTTTGCTTTCACTGTTGAAAATTGGAACATGATGATTTTTTTTCCATTCAGTACAACTCAAAATCAAATGTCCATGATAAAATTGTTCTAAACCAGCTTGGTCTTTCCTTCTGATCTAAAAACAATATGCCTACAGTGTTCCTTTCCACATAAGCGTTATTAATAGGTGGTGAGTCTCAAACAAAGAGCAGTAATGGTCTCACAAAAGGCAAACCTCATCCATAACAGTGAAGTCCATGATGCATTTGGGACTCAAGTGCACTTCCAGAGTGTCAAATGCTACAGGAGTTAGGAGGTTGCTATGCATTTCCACTCACTCTCACACAGTCATTCACACACCGACTCACTCTCATCGTTCTGCTCATTCTCTATCATACAGTATTTCTCACTCCTCAGTCTCACATTCAGGCTCTCACATGCTCTCTATCCTGCACACTCACTTTCACTCTTATGCTCTCACTCTCCCACACTCTCACTAATGGTCTCCTCAACCCATTTCAGGAGCCAAGTTCCCTATTAAATGGACAGCACCAGAGGCGGCCCTGTATGGACGCTTCACTATCAAGTCAGACGTCTGGTCATTTGGCATCCTCCTGACCGAGCTGGTGACGAAGGGCAGAGTGCCATATCCAGGTGAGAGGGGGCTTCTGGGATATGCAGAAAGATGGTGTGTAGTGCTGGCCAGCTGACAGATTTAAGAGCACCGGCGGTTGAGCGCAGCAAGCATGTGTAACCCGATTCTGAACAAGGTTAATTGGACCATTTCAGGCAGGTGGTGACAGACACACATTGGCAGGGAACCACAGGCATGACTGGAGGAGGTTTTAAATCATTACTTTTATGAACTCTGTTCAGGTTCTTAATTGTATAGGGGATTAAATTTAGTTTTATGCACCATTACCCACACCATCTGTGTTGACATTTTGTCAGCACATATTTTTTTTGTAGTTAGTCACTCATTTTCATTTTTGTTAATGGGAGGCTGACAGAGTAGACATCAACAAAACTGCTCCAAAAAAACTACCACCATAATCATTTTTGTGCATATTTTTTGCCATATTTTAGGCTTGGCAGGATAGAAACTGAAATGTAAGCATTCTGAAAAGCTTATGTATCATGGCTGTACTTATCCAACAGCAATCGACTGGCTTTGGAGAAGTTGCATAAGTTGAACACAATGTTTATGTTGAAGGCTTGTTCATAGCCAGCAGCAGAGATTGTAAGCGCTGTAGTTTCTCAGCTGAACAGGCATGTGAGGGCTGTTTACCCTGATGCATAAGGAGAGCTGAGAGTGCGGCTCTCAGCTCTCATATCTCAGATAACTGGCTGGAAACCACCGCCTTTCGCTGTATCTGCCATCCACAGCACATTAGCTCTGATTGGGACATTTGAGTTCCGCATTAATATTGCATTCCAGTGAAATTTCCTAATGAGCCGTAATGATGCCGCACTTGCCAAGCTCCAGCAGGGCTGGGAGCAATGCTGTGTCCCTGTGGAGTTCAGAAAGAGCTGGAGTGTGACTCCTGTAAACAAAATGGGGAATATTAGCCCAGCGTCACTGTGCGTTAACAAGAGCCTGGGTCAGGACCCTTCAGTGGAAATGACTTGGCTGTGTCCCTCTCTTATGCAAATCTGATACAGACCTACCAGTGTAGAGTACAGGTGACTGTGTGCACTGTGGTACAGTGTGGTGTGTCAGTGTCGGCCATCAGGCTTTGAGGTACCTAGAGGCCCCTCCTCCAGGTCTCCTCACTGCAGTCAGGCAGCACATTCACTCCGGGGCCCCAAGTCTTCCTCCAGTGAGGCTCACTGCAGGGTGACCACGGACAGCTCTGCAGAGAGAGCAGACTCTGATTAGAGGAAGCCATCTGGCCTGCGCAGATTCTGAGATTGCAAACACCAACTCCAGTTTTAACCACCATCTGTCCCAGAATGACTGTGCTCCAGGGAAAATGCTGCCCACCCAACTTTCATGTCTTTTTTTTTTTTTTTGTAGTTAGTAGTAGTAGTAGTAGTAAAAATGAGGAAATGCAGTGTTTTGTTTTTTTTTTTTTTTTTTTAAACATAAGAGGCACGGCAAGAATTAACTTCTTCATGCAGTCAAGCAGTGCCTGAAGCTGCACTGTGCACACACTTTTGCAATTTTATGCATGACTGTATCTGACCTGCGGTAAAGAGGAGTACAGATGAGATCATGTTCATTCCACTGTGTATCTGCCGTGAGATCAGGCCTTGAGATTTCCTGTTTATGCCTTTAGTCCATGACATTTTTGCTGGTCTGCGGAGCCAGATATTGTGTCAAGAAAGTCAGTGGTGCCCAGCTCAGCCAGCAGACTGCAGTGTCTGATAGATTAGTGCCGCATGCCACTCGCAAACTGCTGTCCTCAGCTGGAGTCGCATCACATGTCACAAACAGGCCTCGTGGATTTACAGGGATGCCTGTAACAGAACTCATAATGGCAGTGTGCTAAATCTCCAGGAAGGAAAACTGTAATCCTGGAAGGTTCATATTTGTACACGGTTTTACAAAATGTGTTTTTAATCTATGGTAAATGCTAAATTTTCAGTACTTTACAGTCCAAAACCACTTCCAGAGATGGCATTACTATTGTTTATGTCACATAAACACTATCCTGTCTTGAAAAGGAAGAAATAAAAATAAAAATCTCCTTTGTTTTCCTACAATGGTAAATTTTCTGGTATGTTGCTGGGAAGGACAAAATAACATTCTGCTCTTAAATTGCATTGGATCTGCAATTTCCTGAAAACATTGTAGAGAGTGACATGACTTTGCCCTCCGCTTTCCCCGCAGGCATGGTGAACCGGGAGGTCCTGGAGCAGGTGGAGCGTGGGTACAGGATGCCCTGTCCACAGGGCTGCCCTGAATCCCTGCACGAGATGATGAAGCTCTGTTGGAAGAAAGACCCGGATGAGAGGCCCACATTCGAGTACATCCAGTCCTTCCTGGAGGACTACTTCACAGCCACAGAGCCGCAGTACCAGCCAGGAGATAACCTATAGAGTCCCGCCATGCCATGCTATGCTATGCTAAGCTACACTATGCTCTGCACTCCCCATTTCATCCTCCAGAGGCACTCTCTGGGAGAAAAGCCAAGGCAGGAGACAGCTCCTTGACTGAAAATTAATTTGAAGCAAAGAGTAGCGAGGTATAAAAGAAAACAAAAGAGAGAAAACGGCAAACTGGAAGATTGGTTCACAGTTGCACAAGCCACTGCTTCTTTCCTTAATTTTTAAAACAAAAGTAGAAAAAAGTTCCTTTTTCCATTTCAAACACTAATCCTGGACATGTCACCATTGTTTATTTCAGGTACTGAAGGTCTTTGTTGTATAGACATTTTTTCTTTCTTTTTTCCTTGTATGTATCTGATTCAAATGTAAATTTCAAAGTGACCAATTATTCAGTGTAATCTTTCAGTCCTGTTGAATGGTGAAAGCATTGCATCACGCTGTGAACCTATCAGGAACGCTTGGGTGGTCAAATCAGTGGGCAGGGGAATGGACTATAGTGATTGATGAAATCTAAGCAGAGAATATATTTTGAGAAATCCATGGGAAATCTGAGTAAACGCACTGCTTTCAGCACATTTCATCAGGTCAGCTGAAAGAGAGATTTATGTGTATTTCATTTTTTTCTACATAGGTGACTTGGATAGACAAGATTTGTAGGTTTACTAATTCCTTATTTGTTTTTTTTTTTTTTTGTGTGTGTGATTGTAAGAACTTGAAACCATATCGTGTTAGCAGATTTTTAAGAACCTGTTATCTTTATCATGAAGATCCCCTGTCCTTAAATAACTCTACATTTCCATAACACTATGAAATTATCATTTCAGGGCAAGTGCCATAAATCTAGACAGCTGCTGATTTCAAGTAACAGAATAATTGCTCTCTGAGTATGTGGTAAATCACAAAAGTTGGACTGAAAGTGTTCATTTGTCTAGTAACATTTGGAAAAAACACTACACAAGGCCAATCAGGCCAGGAAATGAGTATTCATTCAGTGTTGATATGCTGGTACTACACTTCAAACAAAGTGCATTGTTCTGGGACATATCGTAGGACTACAAAACGACTGTGGACCAGGATGGCAGACATTTTTTTCAAGTGTTTAAATGAAAGCATTTGAGCAAAGCCCACTGTGAACTTGCCCTTCTGGGTCCTGTACCTCCCAGATTGGGTTCAAAGAAAGAAAGAAAGCAACAAAGTGTATTGAGAGGTCTTCCGCCCAGAAAAAAGCCACTTTATTTTAATGGAAAATTCTGCCAAAGTCTTCATTTTAAGACGATTCAATATGAATCTTAATGATTTTTGTTTTAAAATCTTTGGAAGTAGTGTCCCAGATTTCAAGCAGCTGAGCTTCAGTCATTGATGCAATTATGCTTTGTATAATTGGAAATCGTATGAAAGCTGTTGACACACACATATTCTAACCAGTCAGAAGCAATGAATGATTTGTTTAAATTGTCTTTTAACGTTTTAATGGGTTGGTTACCTTTAAATCAAAGCAAGATTGATATTGAGCAATATCCATTGTACGGACATGATTGAAGTTCATGTTTTGCTGGTTTTATTCAAGAACCGTTGTTTCATTTCATTTTGTTTGTTTTGTTAGAATGTACAAGTATTTGTAGCTCTGCTCTGTGGGACCCATCCTTGATAGAGTAGTTGAAACTGTGACAGTAACAAGACTCATGATACCAAGTGTTGTGAATGCAGTACTTTGAGAGGGAGGCCTGGTTCTCAGGCACACCCAACATTATATTGGACCGACCATACCTACCTACCATAGTTTTGATACTCAATCCAGAACAAAACTGACCCACTCTGTGCCATCCTTTTTACATGCCTCCTCCATGTTCCTCTTTCTTTCACATGTGACAGAGGATTTGATAAAGGGCTTGTACAAAGTTTTGAAAACCTCTAATTTTTTAAAGAAAAGTTTAAAACAATGAGAGCAATGAAAACACTGTTTTTCAAGGTTTAAAAACTGGAAACCGAAGCTAAACATGAAAGATGGTTCTGGTAAAAAAAAAATGGTTTAGTTATTAATTTTGATGAATTTGTACAGAGTAAAAATAAAACATTTCCTGCTTTTACTCCATTGCCTTATTAAATTTATTCTTGCAGTACCGTGATTACTTTTTTCCTTGCCCTTTGTATTTACTTGCATGTGTAATCTGTTTGGAGGAACTAAAAGAATTCACCTTGACTACTGCCACAGCACAAAGGTCGTTTATGAATGAACCCAAGTTGTAATTTTTTCTGTCTCACCCTTTCTTCATTTACCTTCATAATGAAAGTGTTGGATTGGGAGGTATCCTGCTCTGCACTCAACCTTCGGACTCTGCTGCAGTGTAAGAGTATACTTAATTGTTTTCTATTGCTATATTGATCCAGGCGACTACGTAATTATCCTGGTGTGCAGATTTCTCCTCTCAACAGAAATCTGTATGGAGAGAGATTTATCCTAAATTAATTCGGTCGTCATTTACCAGAATAGAGTAGACATAAGCTCTTTAGATAGTGAGATGTCTTGTTTTCCATCTTCCGTCCTATTTCAGGACCGAGGAACAGCAACTAACGCAGTACAAAAAACAATTAACTTGCACGGCACGTAATCTTTGTAGGGGAGGGCACTGTATTACTGTCATATGACACCAACACGGACTCTTGAACGACATCTACTGGAGCCAATCACGGGAGGCAAAAGGTGGCACAAATCTCTTGCCGCACTCAACTGAGTAAAGTCTACTTGCTGTGAGACATTAACATCGAAATGTCCAACGCAAAAATTATAAAACTAACTGTCAGCGATGTTAGATTCCCTACTTCGTTGGAGCAACATGGTTCGGATGCAATGGTCGGTGCATTCAATGAGTATTTTAACATGAATACGTAAATATGCTTCTATAATCGTTGACAAAAAGGTAGAAACCGCTTTTATGCTTATATGTCACAACTCTTAAGCGAAGCACGGCATTATTCTGATATCTGCTCCTGTCACTACAATGCCGACTGCTTCAGTCAGCAATTACAAATGATACTTGAATAATAATGGGCGTTGATCATGTGACTCGCTTTTCAGCACACAGACCCGGATTACTCTGTTGCCTATGTTGTCATCGAGACAGACGATGGATTAAAGGGGTATGGCCTAACTTTTACCTTAGGGAAAGGCACAGAAATAGGTAAGACTACTACGACAACATTACCTTCTGTCAGTTTCAAATCATGTAAACACATACTAATAAAATCATTTCGTTTGTCTGCCTTTTCGTCAGTCCTATTACACTACAATTTACACTTAATGTGCACTGATGCCACCTGGTGGAAATAGCCTCTACATCATATTGCTGACAGAAATTTGCTGCTCAGCATTTTTACATTCCTGTCTTTCTATGGAGTTAATTGGAATATCACGGAAAATACATTAGTATTCTTGCTTTCTGATGTTTTTATGCTATCATAATGATACTGTTATCACATTAAAATAACGATGTGGCCACTGGGTTGTCGGCGCTACGTTTCCTACACAATGACGATAACATGTATTAACAAAAAGGAAAAAAACACATGGCAAGTAGGTTACCAAGTTTATTCAAGGAGTACAGTTCCTGCAAAGCCATGGGATAATCTGTCTACAGTAGCACAACAGAAGTGATGCTCATTATTCTGTTTAATTTGGTGCACATAAATGTATTCTGAATATTATTTGTAAATCATATCTTTACAGTTGTCTGTGCTGTGGAGGCCCTCTCCACTTTTGTAGTTGGAAAGTGCCTCAAGGATATCACAAGTGACTTCCGTTCCTTCTACAGGCTGATCACCAGCGATGGGCAGATGAGATGGGTAAAATCACAGCACCTGTACCAAAAGCATCACACAACAGCAACAAAAACAATAAATTATTATTTTATTGGTAATTTGACATGACCTAAAAAAAAAGCAGCTTCGTAATGAAATTGAGTATGGAAACAGGAATACGCTCTGAAATTTCTTTAGATGTAGTTGACTACTGTAGAGACACAGGGGAGGAAGACTGAGATTTGGTGTTATCATGCTGTGTGACAGCTCGGGCCAGAGAAAGGGGTGATCCAGCTGGCTTCCGCTGCTGTGCTCAATGCAGTCTGGGACCTGTGGGCCCGGGCAGAAGGAAAGGTGAGTCACTGCAAAGCTACATCTACTTGGGCGCTCATCAGCACCACCTGGTGGCATCTTGTCCTGCCACAGTCTACACGATGGTACACCCACCTTTCAAACGCTAGAATAATGCTTCTCCTGCCCTCATATATCTGAGTTTCCTGAACGTCTGAGGTTCCTGGTTGGTATTTAGACCTCAGCCTTGAGTTTTGATTGGCTGTATAATTCTGTTTCTCTGCCTCTCAGCCGTGGCACTGATGCATGGCGAGTGTTCTGGTGCGAAAAGCTATCATGTGCCATGCATGAATGTGGATGTTACACAGTGATGCAGTGGTGAAGTTACAACCTTCACTGTGCACAGACACTCTTTGAAATGATGAGATGAGACATGTTAATAAATGCAAGATATTATTATTAAATGTTTTTTTTTTTAATCATTAAATCAAATTTTGTTGTAGTCCTGTTAGAAGCAGAAGCATTGTAATTGTTATATAGTATCATCATGGTGTTTTTGCATGAAGAAGATGCATTAATTTATATCTTTTGTCTTTTGTGGACAGCCTCTCTGGAAGCTGCTTGTTGACATGGTAAGTTAGTTTAAGACAGTATGAGTGCATGATGATCAGCTCTACTTCACTCTTCAGACCTTCAGCTGAGAGCTCCTGTAATTCCTCACACATTCAGAATCCATGAATCCTATTTTGCTTGTTGTGTTTTGCTGTAATAACCCATATTACAGACAAGCCTGGAGGTCTCCCTGTAATATCAAGTTTGTGTTTTGAAGTCCTCCCATGCCAGTAAGTATGAATGTTCTGTTTGTTGCATAGTGAAATGAGGACAGTTTAGTGTGTGACAGGGCCTGTGCACATGTGATAGCAGTAATGTGTCTCCTTGCCTCAGGATCCCGTGAAGCTCATATCATGCATTGACTTCAGATATATCACTGATGCTCTCACGGAACAAGAGGCTCTGGGTGAGTTGCTCTTTAATTATTCATGTCAAGCCTATTTTCTTCCATTGAAATGTCTGTTGCTGAACAATATGCCTGCACAGTTTAAAACATAGCACTTTAATATTGATTTGTCCTTCCACCTAACCGGTGCTAATTTGCTTTCTTAAATATGCTGTGTAATTTTTAACAAAATTTTTTGTCCTTAGATATACTGCTGAAAGGTCAAGAGGGGAAACAAAAGAGAGGTGAGTTTTTAGCTGAGGTGGAATTTTCGAGGACACGCCAGGATGGTTGGATCATTGCTTTGAATGCTGTTAGGGATGACTGCTTTGACCATAAACACCTGACTGCTTCAGAACACATTTGAAACAAAAGTAAATCAGCAGTTTTTACAGATTTCAGTCATGTTTCTATTGAACAATAAGCAGTTGAAATCTTTGTAAATGTACCACAAATAATTCTCCACACTGCATAACTATAACCACCATTACTCAATCTACATTGCATCCCAGCAGCAGTGGCAATAACAAGGGAGTGCCATGTTGTAACCAGGACCAGTTCTGGATGATAGTGTCTTTTTATCCGTGAGGACGTTCTTTCCACTCTGTCTATGATTTGGGTAGTATTTTTTTTTATTCTGGGTTCAGCGCTCCACTACAGTTAACTAATAAGACGTTCACGCAACCCATTCACAACTTACTGTTTAAGTATGTCTTATTTTTCACCTAATGCCCGAGTCAAAGAGAGGGTCACCCTGCTGCCCCCTTGTTCATTGACATCTGTCTCTGTTCTACAGAGGAGCAGATGCTGAACGAGGGGTACCCTGCCTACACTACATCCTGTGCCTGGCTAGGATACCCTGACCAGCAGCTTAAACAGGTCTCAGTCATGCCCTTTCCATGAAGGCTCGTCCCTGTCCTCACCCCACCTGCACCCCCATTGAACTGTGCATGTAGTTCTGACATGCCTCTAGAACGAGACCAAAACATTTCCAGTATCTGAGTTTAGATTTTGAATTGAATTGAATTGGAAGAACTACAAATATACTTGTGGGGCACAAATGAGGCACAACTGTTGTTCCCTTTAGCGAGGTCATTTCCTGTAATGCTGTGGTAAATTAAGTGCTATACACATGAATCATTGAGTGTACAACACGTAAATGTAGCAGCATTGGGATTTACTCTTGACAAGGACATCATTTTATCAGATGAAAAAAATGTCAAATATGTAGTGCTACCAGTCGACCTGTTGCATCTGATAACAGTTGCTCTCTGTTGATGTAGCTTTGCACTGTGGCCCTGAGAGATGGGTGGACCAGGTGAGGGATTCCTTGCCTTAACCATGCTTTGACATTCATGCATGCAGTGCATATGCCTCTTATTATTCATTTTGTTCACCTGTTGTGGTCATTATGATTTGTGTAGGCCACAAGAATCCTTCAAGAAAGTGTCTCCTGTATGCCATCTCCTGTATGCCATGTGTGTGTGTGTGTGTGTGTGTGTGTGTGTGTGTGTGTGTGTGTGTGTGTGTGTGTGTGTGTGTGTGTGTGTGTGTGTGTGTGTGTGTGTGTGTGTGTGTGTGTGTGTGTGTTTTAAAGTATTTGTCTGCCTCCTCTCTTTAGGTTTAAAGTGAAGGTGGGCGCAGATCTGCAGGATGACATCCGTAGGTGTGCTCTGATCAGGGAAATGATTGGACCCTGCAACACTTTGGTAAGACAGGCCTGGCAGCTTTGTGAAATGAACAGGTCATGTTCACTCTAATTATTCACAGGATCCCAGCCAGAGCTTTTCTTTCTCAGGCTGAAGGGTTTCCCCTGCCTGTTGTAGCATTGCTGTGAATTATCTGGCTGGGTCTGTCGATAATTGGCCTCAGGAGAGTGATGTAAAGACAATTAGGATCTGAGTCTAGACAAACAGACATGTGCTGTGATCCCTTCACTCTTCTATTGCCTCAGTTCTGTGTCATTTTAGTCAATGTTTCAGATATTTTAGGGTAAAATGAAGTGTTTAGGCTCTATGCAACAGATGGTAGGCTGCCTTTGGCTTGTCCTTGAATGCTCCCCCACTGCAGATGATCGATGCCAACCAGAGGTGGGACGTGGAGGAGGCCATAACCTGGGTGACCAGACTTGCTGAGTTCAAACCGCTGTGGATTGAGGAGCCCACGTCCCCCGACGACATCCTGGGGCATGCCACCATTTCCAAGGTGTGGCAGTGGGGGTTAGAGGTGGACGGTTGAGTGATAGAAAGAGAGAGGGAGGATAGAGGCTAGAGAGTATTGTAATTTCATAATGAAGAATATATGAAATAAGAATTTGAACAGCCTGTTGTCATCCTTATGGTTTTAATACTGTTAAATGAAGCTTCTTGGAAAGGGACTGGGGTGGTGTGGAGGAGGGAGTGAAGGGTGTGGGGAACATTTGGAAATGGCTGAGACCTGGGGCTCTTACTGACCAGGCATTACTGTGAATTCTTAGTCTCACTCAGCCCAAAGACCTAGCTGGCGGTAGAGTGGGCTACGTACGGGTATGTGGTGACTGAGCAAACTTTGCTTAATTGCAGACAAGAAAAGAGAGGTGTCCATTCAGCCAGGTCAGAAGAGTTTAAATCACTACAGGGCTGACTGCCTCCAGTCACTGCTCCACAGAAAGGGCAAGGCCTGGTGGAGGAATGACACAATAACTGTGCCATTCTGACGTGGCGTCTGATGATACCTAGTTATTGTAGAAAATGGACTGACTCATCCACAGTTACTACACCTAACGGCACTGGTCTTACAGGCTCTGGCTCCTCTTGGCATCGGAGTGGCCACGGGAGAGCAGGTGAGTCGTGTGACATCTGACTCAGACAAGCAGCCTTTTATTCAGACCAGGGGTCTACCTAAGAAGGGCCAATGTGGATGTACTCATTTTTTTCCAGCCCAGCAGTAAAATATCTGATTCCACTAATCAACTACCACTGGTGTTCGTTTATGGTCATGATTAGTTAAATCATGAATGAAATAAATCATGAAAGAAAAGGCTGGTCACTACTGGATAAGGTAGAGATATGTCTGACAGCTCCTCACCTGTAGTCATAACTTTGGCTGATGTTATGTGAAATTTCCTTCTTCATCTCTGTCCAGACTGCTGTTTCAATGTTTAGATTCTGCCCAATTTTGTTCCTGTGCTTTATGTGTTTGACTATCATTGGATCAGTTACAGCTGACAGTGTCTGTATGGTATCCATTGTTCTTAATTTAGTAGAATATGTCACAGCATCTGCCAGTGCACAGCACATGCTGTTTCTGTGACCATGGGCTGCATGTCACTTGTAACCAAAACAGCAAAAAAACCTGATAGCACATCTCAAAGCTGCCTTGTTGTAAAGTAGCTTTTAAAATTAAAGGTAATTATTATTATTATTTTTATTTTGATCTTTCTTTGTTTCACATTTATTTACATTTTGATTAAAACATGATTACATTTATCTGCACATGTATAACATAAAATGATGATTTTTTAAATTTAAAGGAACTTTAAGTTACAAATAAACAGTACTCTGCTTTATACATAAAAACACAGTAATACTGAGGTACTGAAAGGTTCATTTGGTCATTTTTGATGGAGATGAATGTGTCTGTAATCTGTATTGTCAACCCACATTCCCTCCCCCAACACACACACATACACACACAAACACACACCCTCCCTACCCCCAGTGTCACAACAGAGTGATGTTCAAGCAGCTGCTGCAGGCCTCTGCACTGCAGTTTGTCCAGATCGACAGCTGCAGACTGGGCAGTGTCAATGAGAACCTGGCCATCCTGCTCATGGCTTGCAAGTTTCAAGGTGAGACCAAATCAGACCAAGTCATTTGCTGATACACATGGTAGTAATGCTAGTGATCTCTGTACCACTCTGTGGCCCTTAACCCTAAAATAATCTAGCACATCTGTATCGCCGGTAGGGTTAGCTCACTAATTGGGTCAGCTTGAGCTGAGGGCAAGTTTCTATAATTACACTATGATCTGAATTGAGTTTGAAGACACAATATAAAAATATAAATAGATTATAAATGTCTACATGTCTTATTCTTTTTCATGATGACAATTCATGACTGCTTTTCCTTAGTTCATTCTTCCTGTTGATTAGGATTTTAATCTTGAATTAGAATCTGTAGCTGTAACAAAAATGATAATGCATTGTAGATGGTGCTTGGGTTGGACTTTCAATCTAAAATCCCTGTGAAGTAACTGGGGGCTTGTTATTTTACTACAGTGCCTGTGTGCCCCCACGCAGGGGGTGTGGGTTTATGTGAGCTGGTGCAGCACCTGATACTCTTCGACTATATCTCCGTGTCTGCTAGCCTCCACAACCGGTTAGTGCTCCCAGACTAGCTCTATTCAGGCATTCTGAAATTAACACACTCCCCTAAATGTTACTTTGTTCTTCATCTTTAAATGCTTAGAGCATATACAGTAGCTCTGATTTATTTACAGGAACACATGGCATCTCAGCTCAAAGTTAATTTGCTCAACCCAGATATGGGAAAGGTAATTCCCTTGATCCACAAGGAATTTACTCATCTGATGTGCTTACAGCACCCCCTCCTGTCTGTAATTCATCATAAGCTAACCTCACTTCATTTAAACCTTACGGATGCATTGTTCTGTCGACAGGATGTGTGAGTATGTGGATCATCTCCATGAGCACTTTAAGAACCCCGTTGTGATTTGTGATGCCCAATATATGCCACCTAAGGTGAGTCTCCCCTGCCACTATTTTGATCTAATTTGTAAACTCTGTTCTGAGCTAAACAGAAACAGAAATGAGTATATTAGAAAATGTTATATTTTAATGGCACTCATTCAAACTGACACACAAAATCACATGCAGTAATCAGAAATGGGTTTTACACAGGACCCGGGATATTCCACAGAGATGCTAGAGGAGTCAGTGAGCAGACACCAGTACCCAGAGGGTGAAGTGTGGCAGAATCTGAGGGGGAAAAGCACTGACTGAAGGCATCAGGCTTTCCAGTGCTCTGTGCTGATTCAGTTCAATTCTTCAAAATCCTGCTGGGGAAAACTGCACCTAAACATTTATAAGTCCAAGTCTGGACATTCACTGCTGTTATCAATTTTGGATGTAAATTAACAGTAGATTTTTAAAGTAGTGATTTGTGTTTTCTGACAATATTTTGACTGAGCAAATGAACAAGTTCTAGTTTTTATGGCAATTTCTCACTGACATACAATAAAGTTAATAACTCTAATAAAGACTAATCATGTAGAAATATTTACAAAAGAACACATTTTTACACAAAAAAAAGAAAAGAAAAGAAAATGTAAACCGAATGTTCATAAATATGACTGGTTCATATTTCTGGACAGCCTTAGACTGCCATTTGCATTTTAATAGTGGGATGCGGGTTGTAGTCGCATATCTCGAAATCTTCAGTCCGGAAGTCATCGATGCGTTCCACAGCACGCAAGATCTTCAGCTTGGGAAAGGGGCGGGGCTCTCTCTGGAGCTGTAAAAGAGTGTAAAATGAGACATGATCCAACACACTGCACACAGACATCAGCCTATCAGTGCACAGCATGAAAAGGCAAAAGTGGCTGCCCCAGCCAATGCCCTCAGGCAGTGCCACAGGCCATACGTAGCACTGTGGTACAGTAGATGTCTAGGCTAAGCAAGGTACTCTGTACTCAAAGAGCATCACATCACAAACGTACCAAATAAAAAATGGCAATCTTTGACATGCACAAATGTGTGATAAGGTTTTTCAGCTGTTGCATGGTAAGCTGCATACCTGTACTTTCAGGGGCTCAATGTGGTTGACATAAACATGAGCATCTCCCAGTGTGTGCACAAAATCACCAGGCTGTGGAGGAAAAGAACAAGCAGCAGGTCACAAATACAACATTATATACTACACTGTTACATGACATACACAAATTTTACATATATACACACACTCTGAGGATGAGTGCATGTGCCATTCTTGAGCACAACATATGCAATGAAACAAAGTGGTTTTTAAACACAAGAAAAATGTACTTAAAAAGCAGTGGTTCTAGTGGTCTTCCATTCTCTACCTTAAGTCCAGTGATGTGGGCCATCATATAGGTGAGCAGAGCGTAGCTGGCAATGTTAAAGGGCACGCCCAGCCCCATGTCCCCTGATCGCTGGTACAGCTGGCAGGACAGCTCTCCATCACACACGTAGAACTGGCACAGGGCATGGCAGGGGGGCAAAGCCATCAGGGGCAGGTCTGGGTGAGGAGAGATCCAGTCAGACAGAATTAGTGATTATACCAAATTCAAATCTATACTACTCAGCTAATTCATTATCATTCTCATTCATGGTTCCAAGTCAGGGAATATCTGGGCCAATAATGTTCTTTACCAAGGGTTAAGAGTCTATTCACACAGTACAAAGTATGACTGTATTGGGGGAAAATGTGACAGCTGCTGGGAAAATGTTTTTTTTTTTCTCCCTGGTGGAAGGAGATACCTTTGGGATTCCAGGCACACATAATTATCCGCCTGTCCTCAGGATTGGACTTTATTGTGTCAATAACCTTCTGCAGCTGGTCCACTCCTTGTCCAGTGTAATCTGAAGGGGAAACAGAAATACAGGGAAATTGTTTCTATTAATGATATTTGAACATAGTGGTCGACTATGGCTGTGATCTAGTTTATTTCTCATCACTACATTTACCAGTAGCAAATATGATATTTTCTGCAGAGTGACACTAAGGTCACAACAATCAAGCAGCGTTAAAAAAAAATAACATTAAATACTGTAAAACATCCAAGGCAGATAATCCTATCATATAATCCTATACAATTTCTTTATGATGAATCAAAACTTCATAAATTGCACTTACTAAAACTCAGCATTGCATTGCACTGTAACAGAAACAGGTCAGTGATAGAGTTATAAGAGCAGCCTTTACCTGTGTGCATGTCTTTGTATTCAGCTCCAAAATGTCTCCACTGAAAACCGTACACAGGGCCCAAGTCTCCTTCCTCTCTGGAAGTAAAACCACTCTTGTCCAAAAAGTCACGAGACCCATTTGCATCCCAAATCTTCACTCCTTTTTCTGACAGCTCCTTGGCATTTGTGGATCCCTGCAACAAAATCCTACGGTCACTTCTCCAAAGTAGCACTAATCATTGCAGTCCATCTCTGCAGTATACAACTGTCAAATACAAGTTATAACATTTAAGGAAGTCCAGAAACAAATGTTTAAAAATTATAGCTAAATATAGCATACCCATCTTTTCTGTAGTCCCAAATACAACCATTTCATAATTTATTTCTTACTTTAATAAACCACAATAGTTCTTCTACAATTGCTTTCCAGAACACTTTCTTCGTTGTCAGCAACGGAAACTGATCTGCCAAAGAATAACCACAACATTAGAAACTTTTTAATATGCAACTTTGCAGTTGACATTGTACATATTAAAACAATTCTTTAGTGTCATGACTTTGAAAAACGGGTTTGTTTCCCGCCATTCATAGTTTTTTTTTTCCTCCCGGAAACGGACAATTCTGGCGGGCCAATTGAAATTAAAGGTCGTCCTTAAAATGCAGACGAATTTACAAATGTGATTATTTTTTTTACAAGGAGCTATCACATTTTCGACAGAAAAACATTATTCCTCAAATCCTACATTTCCACATTATGTTTGTCTCAGAAAAGCGGTGCCAGGGAATTTGAGTAATTTGTGATATGAATGCGTTAATGTGACTTACCCCTCAGACTGTATCTTGCCTGTGACCCAAATACAGACACAACCCCCGTTCCTGTGCGGTCTCCTTTTCTGGTACCGTGCTGCAGAATGTATTCAACCTGATTCAAATAACCACGCTCGTCACAGAACAAAGAAAATGAACTTTTTTCTGTTGAACCATTATCTTTGATATTTTCCTTCTCGTTGCAATTATCATGAGTGTGGATTTCCGAAGTGGCAGGCATTTTCAAGCTGTTGCAATTCGCTGGTAAAAACGTAAAGAAATACAAAAGCTGTGACACGAAGACTGGTAGTACCAGCGCTCAGAAACAGAAGTTCTCAAACAGCAGCAAGGCCTGAATGTAAAAAGTATTCATAAAGCCGCGAAGAGCAATCTCCTCCTCTCAGCTTCACAATTGGCTTCAAATAATCACGTGCTAACCATTTACAACCAATGGCTGCTGCTGCTATTCTATTTACGGAAAGGAGTTTACACATAGCGCGGGGGATTTTACTACTGTTAGCGGTTAGGTATAGTTATCCTTCTTTAAGTATTATTATAATTTACCTAAAATGTAGTTCGCTCAGTAGTTCGTAAATAGTATCGTTAACTGGAGCATGATTTTCTTTTGGTAGTAAACTCGGACATTTTCTACATATACCAGTGCAGTGACATCAAGGCAGCGGTTGCTCAGATGTTGAATACAGCAAGGCGTTTGTAGTTGTGGATTCAGATAACTCATGACCGCATTCATGTAAGACAGTGTAAACTAAGCAGTACCAAATAATTCCAGATGCAAGTAGAGTCGCACACATTTATAGTAGCCAACCCATTATTTAAAATTATTTATTTAAATTTTAGTTGTAAATGATGATGCCATCACTCGAATGAAATACAAATGAAATAAATGGGATTTTGTCACAGAAAATGAAAAAAACAACTTCAAAAATGAAATGATCATACAGCTAAATAGTGTGCACAACAGAACAACTGAACAGTTAATTTTAACTTGTATCCTTTGTGCCAATAAATACATAATTAGTATATTTTTTCAGCTGTCATTTCTTCAGTCACATCATTCCTGCAAAGACAAAAGTGACAAAGGGACAAGGGTGTGAAGGAAACCATTTGTTTGATTGAAATTCAGGTATTTAACTCAGAAAATCCATAGTGCAAATCTGGTCAAATATTTATCACCTCTCATTTACCATTTTGATTTAAAAGGACAACCACAACATTTTCTGTAAGGCAAGTTCTGTAATGCTACTTACCGCACCATCTGTTTGTACATGCCCAGGGCTTCCTGGACCACATACTGAATGAAAGCAGGGTCCTGAACCTCCAGTTCAGGGGGAACATTGAAAGTGAATGTGGGAGAGTTTAGGATGTTGACCTCCACAGTGGTGTTCAGGGCATGGCCGTTTTCTCCTTCCTCTTTTTGTGGCACCACCTGAACAGGTTAAACATGAAATTAACAGGGCATATCATAATAATCATCATCATTAATATCATCCTTTTGTTCATTTTCAGTGTAGTCATCATCCTAAATGTAGCAATCACTATAATAATCTTTGATCATATTGGTAGCATGTAATCTGCAGTACAGTTAGCAGACACACTTATCTGGAGCACTTATACAGCTGAGTAGTGGTGGTGCCTCCCTGGGAATTAAACCTGCAACCGTGGGGTTGCAAGCCGTGGTCGCTGACCCTGATCATTATGCTATATTACTGTCCCCTATTTGTCCCCAAATGAGGAGTAACGTACAGCAACAAAGCTGAAGACGCTGTCAGGAATGGCCGTGCTGTTAGCGAGCTCTGCAACCCAGCTGAAGCGCAAAGCCATGTCACTGAGCCATCTGACCGTGTCGTCCGTGTGCCGTTGCACCACCTGCAGCACCTCCTGGTACTGCTGACTGGAAATGTTGAGCAGCTCGGAGACCTCGTTCAGCTCCATGTGTAGCTCCCTCACGCTAGGACACTCTGGGACAGGGATAGCAAGGGATAAGATAGATGTATCTACAATTTACCTGAGCAGAGCTCCACCAAATAATTGAAAAAAAAAACTAACAGTGATTGCTGGATTCTGTCTGGCTATACTTCCTGGTGACACCCTGGGGGATTTGTTCTACCAGGGGGTGAACATCTGGAAGAACAGCAGTGTGGGGGCTGATAGGATTTCACAGTATTCCAAATGCAAATTCACAGGTAAATCAGTAGCATAGTACCTCCCTCTCATTGTGTTCTGCTTAATCTGGAGGTATGTAATATAATCTGAGAGCTCATCTCTCAGATTAGATTGGAGTAAATTAGATTATACCTTGTGTCTGTTTTACGGAATTGTTTTCAGTCACAAAGCTGCTTTTCCACCACAAGTATACACATAACACAGGCAACTTTAATTATACATTACAGTCATAGAATTACTGTATATTGGACACGTTTGCAACTGCCAACCCCAATTATTGTACCCACATCCATTAGTGTACTCTACCCACAACTGCATTAAGCCATTTGATTGTACTTTACTAGAATATTCGAATAATCTAGGGTTTATGTCTGGTCCTTTAATATTCTTTATTGCATTACATAGTGTACACACAGCATATCAATTCAGAGCTGGCACTGATTATTGATTACTTATTCATCCACAGAGCACACTCCTACCTTTGGTCACAGTTCCCTGACAGGAGTCACACTGTCCCTGAAGCTGCCAGCACTCAGACGTCTGTCTGCGCAGGTCTCTGCATAGTTTCTTGCTCTGCATTGGCACCCAGCTTGGGAAAACTTCTATTCCTGGGATCGGAGGTTTGGAGGGAAAACCATGTCTGAGTATGAGGTATGCATGGATACTCTCACCAAACAGGGCTTAGCTTATATACAGTTAGCTTGTTATATGCTAGCACAATTAACTGGTTTGGTGCTCTGAGTTTCGATTGATGCAATTCAGTACAAAATGTATGAAATGTAATTGAATTCTGCATTAAGTCTTGAGAACAATATCCAAAGATATTTTTTATGGCTGCTAACAATTAAAGACAGGATACCCTGCTGCAGCTCTGCTTCCTCCTCCACAGCATCCTGTATCTCATCAAAGACCTCAGTGATGACAGAGCTAAACTCCTCAAACATGCTCTTGCCGAAGTCAAAGAAGGAGTCCAGAACGTCCTCCAGCCCAATGCCCTCCAGAAAGCCAGCGTCGAGGACGTCGGGAACCGTGGGAAGAGGCTTGGGCTTTAGGTCTGTGGTGAAGGCGACGCGGAAGGCAGAGTCAAACTCTCTGTGCATGGCAGTGACCAGCGCTATGCTCTTGTCGTAGAGGGCACTGACTCTGCGCTGCAGACGCTCAAATGAGTCCTCCACCTGGATCAGCTCTGCATCTGGGTTCTCTGGGCTTAGGTTGTAGATCAGGTCCTGCCCATTCTCTGACTGGAACTGGGCGGACATCTTGCGGAAGAACTCTTCCACCTGCCAGCAGCAGAGGAGGCATGGTGGGTATTATCCATTGATGCAGGTTGCGTTTAGGTTTCTCTTTTCAGTGTAAATTACATTGGGAACATCAAAAGTAATTCATTATTCTTTTTCAAAAATGCTTTGTCTGGATTTTTTCCCTTTATCCCTCCCAAACACAGTTAACCTGTTTAACCTCATACAGCAACCCTTTTGCTGACTTGGGAGGAGGCAGCCATGATATGTAACTGACTCCTCCGATTCATGTGTTGACAAGCCCTCACTCCTTTCCACACCTTAGAACACTACCAATTACATGTTTATGTATGTCATAGGAGAATGACGAACTCAGCAGACACAGGCACCCGGACAACTAGAAGTAGCCACGAGAGAGTGATGAGACTAAAGATCTTAACCAGCTGAACCGCAATTGCAGCCTCACTACTGTGGATGTCTGGCTATAGCTGGTAATGGCACGGCTAATACTCTGCTTCCCAAATAAGCATCTTTCTGCATGGACCATTTGAAGACCTTTATCTTATTGCATAAAGAAGCATCCCAGTGGACACCGGTATTGAACATGTGCTAGAATCTGGATTCAGGCAGGGCCATTGGCTGGAACCACACCTTGAAAGAGAAGGAGGAGAAGCCACGGCGGCAAGTGGAGGTGTAGAAGGTCTTGCAGGCGTTCTCTAGGCAGGGCCGACACTCCTCCCAGGAGGTCTTAAGGGCCTCCTTGCACTGCTGCTCTGCTTCCCCCAGCTTCTGCTCCACCTCCTTTGCCATCTCTACTGCCCCCTAGAGCACAGGAGGTATTTGTGAAGACAGTATGACAAAATAAGCCTAACTTCCTGCTTTGATATGGTGAAACTTAGTAAGGTGGACTTTGCTAATACACCAATGGTCGGTATTAATTTGTTACATTCAGGTATAATTATAGGGATTTTAGCTATATGTGCATGCTCTATCCAGTCTTTTGACCTTTCCAACCTTTTTCTTTTCACTGCTGTGTCTCAGCGACCGCATGAGGTGAGCATGCTTCTCTTCGTTCTTCTCCATCACCTCCTTCATCTGTTTCACACCAAACAGTGCCCTCTTCATCTCTTCATCCACATATTTCTCTCCATCCAGCGACAGCTCTGAACCATAGGACAAATGTGAGGAGAAAAATTACTTCATATCACATTAGAATGTAGCCATTTTAATGATGTAACTGTTGCATTTAACTTATGTGAAATTGTTGCAATATAGTTTTGAATAACATGAAAGCAATCACTCACAGTATTACACTATTTTGAATGCTACTCCATATTACATGCTTTGAGTTTGGGCCATTCACCATAACACCTGTAGGCTTGTAATAGTATCTGGTTTTATACTATCTAAATTTATAAGGTGTAGGTAGCACAGGCCCTCTCATACCGTCCAGCTGAGAAAGATTATGCCAAACATGAATAAGAAATAATATTATTGTGATTTGGTGTATATTTGTGGGCTGTGTGTATTATATGTACGTGTGTGTGTGTGTGTGGGGGTCTTCAATGTGATGGCAAATAGAAGGTATAATTGCAAAGCCAACTCACTTTTCAGTGTGTCTTCAGGTAGCCCTCCTGTCAGAGTCTTGGGAGCACATTGCAAGATGAGGGATGCCACCAAAACCACTAAAACCAGCACAACCCTCATATTTGCTGATTTTAAATCACACATGTGAAAGAAAAGGTCTGCAACAAAAGCAAACAATTGTTATTAATGTATAAATACACCTGCTGAGTCATTTATTTACACTTCTCACAGAATCATTTTTACATATTTTTTTTTTCAATGAGCCAATACTTTCATCATAATAATATATTCATAAAAATGGTACAAGTTGTTTTTCTGTTTTGTTTTACTATTGTGTCCATTTGTAGATAAGCAACATTGGGAAATGTACTCTTTTCAAAACCAAATGTGTAAACATGCCCTTTTAAAAGGTTAATTTAATAAGAACTTGCAACATGTCCGGCTGTAAACAAAATATTTCTCTGTCAGTTCTTATAAAACTGTCCAAGAAGCAACTGATTTGCTTAGATGCACTGATCCCACTTAATCTCCAAGGCTAAGAGGATTTAACCTTACACAAACACCACGAAGCAACAGTAATTGATGAATTGTGTATCATACCACAAGGGGGCAGTACATTTCAAAACAAGACAAGAAAGCTCATCAACAAAATGTTGGCCCCAGGAGCAGACCAGCTGACATTGACAAATCCAAGTTTGTTGCTTAAGTCATGTCATCTGTTAAAAAGAATTCTACATTTAATTTCTTAAACTCATTCTTGTTATTTTAGTGAGTCTTATACTGCAGTGTAACTATGCACTGGTAAAAATGCCTCAGGCCCGTTGATGTTGTGGTTTTATTATTCATGTATTAACTATAATGTATTTGAAACAACAAAAGAAATACTCCATATTACATACACACAATGTGTCAAATGAGGTATGAAATAACAATACAATCCATACATAAAAATACAAGACACTCCATTTTTATGTACCTCAAGCACACTTCTTTGTACTGCAATAGATTTATGAAGTTATTTTTTAAGCTATCTGTATCACTATAACAACTTAGTTCATCATAACTTAAACTCAAACTTAAAAAGTGGAACAAAAACAAGCAATAGTTATGTGAGGTTGTCATGCACATGTTCAGACTGGAGCCAAAGCTAAGCTGTTTTACGGCTCAATGGCTCAGCATTTCTTTCTGCTTTGTCTCAAACAATCTGTTGGCCTGACAGAGCTGTGGTACACTGAGCTTTGAGCTGCATTCAAGTTCAAGTCAAAACAACACATCTCAGGCCATTCCCAAACATTATCCACAAATGCATTCTAGTGTCTACATAAACTGAATTCATAGGTGGCCTTATTTCATCAGCATAACATGCCCTACATGTTACATAAGTCAATGTGTCCTGAAGACAGCAGTTCTCCTATTTATTATGACAATGAATATACTTTTACAGGCATCTAGAATTACCCACAAATATCAATAGTTAGACCAATGTTTTCATTATATTCCCTGCTTCATCAATGTATTTAATAGCTACATATATTCATCTGTAAATAACACACAGAAACCCTTCGTACAAAAAGTGGCATTTCTCAAAACATATATTTAAAATTGTCAGGAATTATATCTTCTAAAACATTTCATAGCTTTCTCGAGTAGGATACATATTTGTATTGCGGTTTTAGTCATGTTTTCCAAAGGTGTCTTGCTTTACCTTGAATATTCTGTCACCCTCATATATTTTGACACAAGTAATGAATACAATAGTATCTACTTCATTATTGTAACAGGATTGTAACATTAAATTAGAATTCCTGACAGAATCCCTGTAGTATTTCAGACCTCATGTTCACTCACACATAGGACCTTAGATCTAGAACAGGACAAACTGATGTGAAAAAAATAATCATTCAGTGACCATGCTGGCCTGGCAGATATGTAAAATATAACCATTGTCAAAATGTATGCTGATTTAATCTATAAACAACACAATGATGAACAAATTGTTCTCACCAGAGAGAGTTGTTTTCTGCCTTCAGTGCAGTAGCAGCAGCTGCAGACACAGTGGCCAGGTTGGTTTGCGTGTTGTCTTTAGAAGGGATCAATCTATTTATACTTGAACTCACAGCAGCGATCCTATTATCTTATTTGACTTATTGTGACCATTAATCCAGCGAATGGCACTTCAGCTCAAGAGTCAATGTTCAGGTGTGAGGCTCAGGTGTGAATGAAATGAATTAACTGCTGTAGTCTCCTTTGTTCTGCCCTCATCATCACCCTTAAATAAGTGTTAATCTTGGATGACTGCCTCTGTTGGCTGGTACACACATGGATGGTCACAGCAGTTTTTTTTGAATGGGCAGCCGTTTATGAATTAGTCCATGAGGCAATCATATGCAAAGTGTGTTTCTTCCTTACATCTAAATTACAGTGTGCTTGTGTTTTAAGTCCACAGTTTATCATTGTTACACAAGCACCTCTAGAATGATAAATTAATGGAGTCTTTTTCTTTCTCAAGAGGAATGTTGTCCTGCTGCTGTTTAGAATTTTTTCTTTAATTTTAAATGGAATAGTATTTTAAAAGCAACAAGCTCAAACAACTTCACATCATTTGTCAGACAAAATTCAGTGACAATCAGACAGCAAAAAGTTAATGTTCAGACTAGCTCTAACAGAGTGCACTTGATGCTGTTTGGACTCATATGAACTCTGCTCTCTGATTTCTGTGAACATTTTACTGTGCAAACAATGGTACAGCAGACAAAATCTTCAAGGAAGGCTTTAAAGCACAAGGTTCAGCGCTCTTCTGAGAATCCAGGAAAGGAAGTCTCCTACTCTGGCCTAACCTCCTGAAATAATGTCCATGCATTAAGCTCTTCACAAAAGTTGCCAAACAGCCCTCCCTGCTCCAGCTTCGACAGGGGGCCAGCTCTGCTGCACATTTAATCGCTGTCAGTCCACCTAACATACCACATGTTTTGACTGGTGTTGTCAGATCTAATGCCAGAGAGAAATCAACCCCAGCACAGCAAGGTTGTCCTCTCCCTTAAACCTAGTGCAGACAGTATGAGTTTAATCCCAGTTTGACTCTTAATTGCCCATGCAAGTTTGTTGCAAGTCTGCCTTGATTCTTGGTGAAATGCAATCATACCTTGATTATACCATAATCGTTTCTGCTGGCACCTCACTGTGCTGAGTGAACATCAAAAAGTCATGAAAATCTCCAAGATCTGTTTTTATCATCATTTGAACAGTGAGATTAAACTGGCAACAGCCAATGAAAAATAACAATTGTTTTCTGTATACCATTGGCGTTTCCTATAGAACCACAGTAGAAATAGTGTGGCCATTCAAAAAAGACTGTTGCAACTTGAAATGATAATGCCAAAGACATAAGATCCAAACTAAAAACACACTGCACTTTACTGGGGTGTGACTAAGTTAGCATCAAGGTTAATGTATCCATAATTAGTAATGACAAAAGTGCAATTAAATTTACATGTAGGCATTTAGCAGATGCTGTGATACAGAGCAACTTACAAAAGAATATGGACTAAAAAAATAGCTGGGCCACAGAAACAGTTGATGTATTTGTGTGTCTTAGAGCCATGGTAAATACTTAATAATTCTATTGGATGCAATCCATGACCAGTGGGCAGCACCATATGGCCAAGTGCTAAAATAATGCGACATACAACTATCACCAAGTTAAAACTTAAGCTGTGCATCAACACCAACTCTCCAAATTATTCAGTTTCCCGGTCAAAATATGTGTAAGCTTCAACCACAGTACATTATTTGTAATGTATGTGTACAAAGATTTAGGTGCCTGCCAACACACATAGTCGTCTATGGTGCATGACTGTAACCCCATTGAACGTTGGCAGTGCTATGAGCATGATTTTTCACATTTTTATGTTGTGCTGACATAATATAAATGTGCAATGGGACAATAACGGTGCTGGAATGTTGACAAGAGTGTTTCTATGTGTGTACCTTCTGAGCACATTATCCAAGTTTTAACTAAATACGTTTCCCTTTTCTGTTTTGTTTGAGTGTGTGGAGTCACCCTTGAATTTCTAATTTGTAAAACTGACCTGGTTAATGTGAAACTTCTGTTGGAAGGTCTGAGCCAGCAAATCAGGTCTCAACCCCTAAATCTGAAACATCAATAGCTGTGCACAAAGATAACCTGGGATACAGCTGTTTCGTATAACTTTGAGATGATCCTCAACACTGATGCTTAATACCAAGCTCTAGTTTCAATTACAATGAAAAATAAAATAACACTTTTACCAAAGTCAGGAAAAGACATAGTGACTCTGCAAATAACTGAAGACAGTTTTGGAACCTTAGACATGCTCCAATGTGACATTAAGCAAGCCTCAATAGGGGGTAGGAGTTATAAAGCAGGTTATCCAAAGAAATAAGCTTTTTTTTGGGGGAGGGAGGGGGTGTTTGGCTGCCCTTAACCCCTGAAAAGCTCACGGGATTTCACTGTGGTTGAGTGTAGAGTCTTTCTTGTCTTTTTTTTTTTTTTTTTTTTTGAAATTTAAGCCGATCTGTTCGAAAAATCTGATTGTGACTGAGGGGTTGCCAGTAGAGCAGCTTGAAAGCGGTCACTGGAGGAGACTGTGTCTGTTTTCTATGGCAAGCGAAAGGACAAGGCTAAGTTGAGACGTCTGAGATCCTGAACCGCCCCCAACACCCCCCCAACCTCCCACCAAAAAGATGTAAGAGGCTCTTGTTTTTGGAATGAGATGGAGTTGTGGTAATATGCACATTTTTAAAACAGCATTTTGCTGGGTGATTCTGTGGGGGTCTTTTTTCCCTGACTGTATTCAATGACAGGCTGGCGGTGGTGATGACGGCAATCCTGAGTTCCTGAGGTCCTAATTAACCACAGACTTCTTTGTTCTTGACCCAATCAACGCTGTTGGTCAGGCTCACCCTTTGATCAATGGATGGTTTCTGAGGAGCTAGAGATATCTATAGCCCACCATGGTGGTGATATCCTGCAAATGGCCACTGTAAATAAATGAGGAGCAGACAAGAGCGAAGACAAGATAATAATGTAGCTATGAGCTGTTTTAATTTTCTCAGCTGGGCTCAATGTGGTTGATTACTTTTTCAGCAGAATAATTTAAATATCTCTATAAGAGGGATCTGTTGTGTGGAGCATGTGTCTTGTGTAGAGTGTATTTTGTCCTCATGGCTACATTAAATGAAATGGTTGGCCAGTTGCAGTGTCTATGACCAAATTTATTTCATCACTGGGTTCTGCTTGGATTTAAAACACTTAGTGTGTAATGAGTAAGCGTTAATGTAACCATGCTCAGCTATATATGTCACTCATGACTGATCTTATGTACAAGGTAACATGTCATGCTTTAAATCAAATCAGAACAGTTTGCTTTTGTGGGATGCTCATTCACAAATCAGCTCTGACCTAAGATGAACACAATCCACTGTTTGAAGATGGAAGCATTCTTCAAAGGTAATAAAACTTTGTGGCTCTACAGAGGGATGGTTGTTGTAGCATAATGGACTGTTTTAATGGTTGTAACATGAGTGACTGGATAAACATGGGTTTTGTGTGCTGGCAAAGTTCTGGGGGCTTTTTTTTTTTTTTTTTTTTTGGGGGGGTGTTATCACAGTAAACCAGTGGTGATGTGCTGTAATAAATGTTCAATAACCTCTTGCCTCTATGGCCATCTACAATGTGTCTATTGTAAATGTGACTTCAAATGTGTTATTGTCACACCTGGACCCAATACAAACAGATTTTGCACCAACTGCTGAAAGAAAAGAAAAGTTACATAATTAAAATCCTGAAATTCCTGAAAGTCAAAAAGCTTATTCTGTTTCTGAACCATGTGGGTGTTTTTTATTAGTTTGTTTTCGTTGCTCGTGGCCGTGACTCACAAAAATAATAATCTGAATTGATTTTGACAGTTTGTGGATAAAAATAAGCATTAACCGGAACTAGACAGACTCAGCAAAACATGAAATAAGTAATGTAAACTTCTGGGAAACAGATTAATCTAGTTCACGTAGTAGAGTCCACTTAGGATGGTAAACGTTTGTGAAATAATAAAACAAGAAACACATTTGTTTGCTCACTTGGCTAAATGTGTCTGTGATATGTACAGAATAAATAAACAAATAAGTAAAGATGGATAAAGGATGTAGAAAGACGGGATAAATGTTAATACTGCATGGGGGATGGGAAGAGTGGGTAAAGGTAAAAAGTTTTTTTTTTTTAACCAGAAATTAGCCCTGTGACGTTCGATCATCCATGTGTATTTTTTAAATTAGCATAATGAATCCCAGATTTTTCACCCGAAGGACGAAAGCAGCATCTAACCAGTAATCTAATCTCATCTCCGGCCCCGCGGTCCCTCGGCGTCCTGGGGTTTACACTTTCAGGAATCTTCACCTTTTCCCCTTTAAGAAGCGGAGACCAGGGGAATCATACAGATGTAGAAAACACGTGGTTCAGCAGAAAGCCTGCAGACTCGGGACTTCCTCTCTAGTTTGACATTTTTGTGGTTTTCTGATTGTAGCCAGCGCACTGGAAGGAGAGCCATCAATAACCGAACACTTTTCAGTGCTGCAACTACTGGCTTTGCGAAAAGAAAACGGGAATATTGCTTTTCACAGGCACAGCAACAGAAAAAGGTTTACAAGAACTATTCTGGCGGAATTATGGGATTTTGAAAGGATGCTTGAGGTGATCTAAACAGTGCTGTTTACATCTGTTCCAAAACTTTGGAGGATTGAAGGTCTACCTGCACGATATTGGAACTTTTGCTTTCTGCATAGCAATTCGCTCAAGGGAACCCTTTTGAGCGCATTTTATAGAGATGTACAAGAAGTAACATTCAAGACTGAAGACTCCCATCTCCCGTAGAAACGATACAGCAGATATAAAACACAATGAAAGGTACGTAGACAATGCAGATAAACTATCAAGAGCATTTATGAAAATTTGACCTGTCGATACACGTAATATGAACGCATTATTTAGCTACTCTTGTACTTACATTTAACTTTTGCCTAATTTCGTCTGATGCAATAGTTTTAGCACGAATTATAATAAACTGTAGCTTGTGTGACACATCTGGATGTGATTAACTCTCCGTGGAAGTCAAACTGCGTTGTGAAATGATTTGGCATCTCCGCGATAGAACATGAATCCAAGACAATTCTTGGTATCGTAGCACGTACGACAATTGTACGGAAAGTAGAACAAGTAAACTAAAACTATTAACTAGAATTCACTATTATCATTTCATTGAGCTTTCAGGACACATAATTGAATTTGCTTATTCAGCATTCAAGCATATCCTATGCAAATTAAGGAACATTTACAAATTTTAATTAACCTTATAATCAAAGTAATTAAACTGTTACAATTTTCAAAGTTTAGTTGTTCTAGTCATATTGTTTCCATGCGCATCAACAAACGGAATAGTTTTAGAATGTATGTCAAATCTTAAGGAATTTGTCTAATATCTTTCAGAAATTTACATCCTTGCATTAAGTGTTTTGAGAAGTGAGAGGACAGCTGTTTTATTGTTAATTTATTAGAGTTCCCCGCGCCTACAGTTTTTTCCCGGCTGTAAATTACATGATGGGAACATATTCAGTCAGAATTATATAAAGCAATGAACTAACGTACTGTAGTCGAGAACACAGGCTGAAGTCAACGGGCAGGTCCATTAGCTACCTGCAAGTTCCCCCTATGTGCCTGGTCCAATTTTCGCAGAGTATACATTCCTCAGTTGTAATTAGATTTATTCAATCATCACAAGTGTACATTAACACCTTCGAAGATCAGAAAATTGAGAACTTTGTTGATAGTATATCCCCAAATTAAGACGTGACTCAGTGTTTATGCAGCGGGGGACAATAGTGCCTTGTATAAGTTTTTTTTCTGTACATATTTTTTAGAAAAATATTTTACGTTCATGGAGAATTATCACACATGCGCCGAAGTAATTGTAGCTCTACATTGTCTTCCATCAGTTCAAATAGCCAGGAGAGGCACATTTTCTCTTAGAGACGGTTTTTTGGTGGTGGTGGTGCAGGGGGTGGGGGACGTGGGGGGTGTGGGTCTGAGGCAAAACGGACTGGCTCCTATGCGTAATTGTTTCCATGTGTTTACTTGGGGGTTCGCCTTAAAAAAAAAAAGCTAGTGACGGATACATACAGAACCGCTCGCTTTTAGTCAGATTTTCAGAAGATTGCTTAAAATGTTATGCAACAGATATTGTTGTGAACCAGAAAACATTGAAGTCCATGTAACCACGTTAGTTTTAAAAGTTCCACCATGGAAGTTGGGTATCCTTTACTGGCTCTTGGATGGTTATTGAGCAAATGGGATATAAGTATAGGCCTCTGGGACCAAGGGACTTCAGAGACGTACAATTACAGACAGATAATACACATGGTTTAATACTATTATGGTTACAACCATGTGGTTGGCTTCACCTTCATACTATTTTGTATTTTAAATCTTTCTCTTACTCCACTTTTATGTGTTTCAGGTTCATTCTATAAAACATAAACATTCTTAAATTAAAGCAGGTTAATGAAGGATCAGGTGACATTTCTGGCTGAGTCATGCAGTGACCCCCAGCTCCCCACTCAGTGCCCCCCCTAAATTCAGGGCACTGGTTTTGTGTCTTGTCTGACATCTGCAAGTCATTAACATCCATGGTCTTCCCTGTGTCTGCAGTCTCTGAACCAGCTCTCCAAGATGGTATAATTAGGGTTTATAGATAATCCCTTCGAAACCATAGCCTGTGGGGTTAACAGGAGATCCACCCAATTTCCAACACGCAGATGCCTTCACAGGTTAGCAATTAGCCCACAAGATGCACACACTCACTGATCAACATTTTAGAGGCTAGATGAAAGAATGTCCTTAGCAATGCAAAGCACCAGACCTAATGTGTGGAAATAACAGAATCGATGGCACCAGCCTTATTATAGACACCTAAATTGTGAAACAGAATTTTTGTTTTCACATTTTGTAGATTTTTAAAAATTGAAACATCTAATGAGTTTGAATGATTTCACTGAAGTGCACCTCAAGCATCAGAAGGAAGTCTTGATAACTGCCATGTTCTTTTATAAATACTCCTAAATACTGTATAAAATAAGCATTAATACTGTTTAATGCTCCCAATATATTGCTCTAATATAACTGAGGCTTCTCCAGTGTTATATTGGAAAAAGAGACATGAGGAAGATGTTGGCGACACATGGCAAACTACAATACTTAAGTCAGCCATATACCCAGCTGTGTCATCTGGTCTTCTGGTTCACCATGGCAAGGATTCTTCATAACTGGATAATCTTGGAATTTGTTTGTCTTTAAAAACAAGAAGATAATATTATACAAAAATATTACAATATATAAATATTGCAATGTTGTAAGAACAGGCATATTTTAGTGTTAGGCCTATTTTGAGCCTATTTATGTTGAAATGGTGGAAAGAAGATTGTGCAACACACCTTCCCTTTATTCCAAATAATCAGCATTATTTGGAATTGATTCTGTCAGCATGTGGTGTATGACTAATATGTGATAGCTGTGGTAAATATATTCAGTTCCCTAACCTTTCAGACTTTCATGGCTGAGTTTGACATTCCATTTAAATCTCCAAAAAGGAACCTTAAGGTCAGATATCCATGAACATAAAGAAAATGACATTTCTTTTACATGTAGGTCAGCATGACTGATTATTACTCTTGTTGAGTCATTTTGAGAATGAGCATAAAAAGGCAGAATAATTGATAATTTTGATGGGCATAAATACCAGCCTGGACCTCCCAAATGGCATATCCCATCAAGCCTTCAGTTCTTGGTGCAGTGATTCACCATATGGGCCAGATGGAATCCAGACTGGGGTCTGGTGTATATTTGGGCATTGGGTCATCTAGGGAGACCGGGAGGATTTCATTTAGTGGGGTATCCCATGGCTGATGCAAAATAGCTTATTCTTTAGTGAGTCATCTGAATGCACCATTCACACACTTGAGTGTAAATACTGGAGTGAAAATATCAGTCAGCAGGAAAACTGGTTTCCCGACAGACTGACAGTATCACACAAGCAGATTCACAGCCAGGCATCAAGGCAGGCAGTACGGTATTTTATTACTAAAGAGCTGTGCACAGCACAAGCCTCTGTTTCCAGTTTGGAATTGTAGACCTGGTTGAGCCATTGTCCTGGGTAATTTTTGCAATCTGTTGCACATACTTATGAAACAAGCTATTCACGAAAAGATATATTTCCTTACTACAAACAGTGGAATCCTGAAATCGCTCAGGTTTTTAGAACACAATGTGTTTTCGTGAACTAAAAGGTATAGATAGAAATGCTTGAAATAACTACAAGATAAGTCATTTGAAAAATCAACAAAATGTGTACTTGCATTGATCCCATTGCATTGATTGAGCGTTAATGAAACACTGAATACCTTTTGTACTTGTCCCCCAAAAAGTATATTTACAAATCTACAGCTGTTACTGCTTAGCTACATTAAATTATCAAATAATGTCAGATGACTATATCATATTACCACAATGGCAACTAAGTATGGTAGTGGTACCTAATTGCCAACCAATGCTTCATATGTTATATAGACAAGTTAGATAAGCAGGAAGCTTCTTTTAAATTTGATTGGTTGGTAAGTAAGATTACGGATGAAGAGATATATTCTTTTTTGTTGGTAAAAACATTTCTGTATGTAATAATAATGAACCGGTGTACAAGTGATCTCTGCACATTATATAAATGAGGACACATTACAACATGTAAGTGTGATTTAACTGATACAAATGTTTTAAATACGAATGCTTTCTAATAGTTCTCTGAGACAGTAGAGAACAGAATCCTAGTTAGTATTTTTTTAAAACTGCTCTCTATTTTTATTAAGTCTTCTCAACACGATTAGTAACTTAGTCCAGTGTAGGATACTGGCGGATGTAGTCAATGGCAGTTCCCATTGAGGATCAACTCTATGCTTTAATGAACTATTGCTAAATTGTCAGCAGCCAGAGTTGATCCAGTATTTCAACACATTTCCCAGAAGTATCCATCAGAAAACAGTGGATTTCTGAGGGTCCCAATGAATTTCACTCAACAGATATGCTCCATCCAGAGACAAGTAACTGTCATACAATTACAACTGGCAGACAATAAACTACCAGCATGTGCACATAATTGTACACTCCCAGCACTCCCATAAACTGTGGGTAGCAAACAGTTGCTTTGGTATGACAGAGAATGCATTAGAATATGAGATTGCATTAGAAAAGTGCAACTATTTGGTACTGGGTGTTACGCAGAGAGCAAACAAAACACTCATTGTAGATTATTTCTGGTAGGCCATTCCTAATAGTCAGTTTTCAAGCCCCTCTGTTAATTACTTGAGCTGCTGACAAGAAAAACTAAATTTGCTCCATTGATCTAAATGATGTTTGGGCTGCTGGATGGCCCATCCTGTTAAGGCACTGCTCTGGTGTTTCACCGTTCCAGCTACGGACCTGCATGCAAGGTCCAGCTAGGTATGAGGTGATAGACAATTGGCCCTAGTGTTGACCATGGAGGGATGCATGAAGTTGGTTGGGTTTTTGTGTCTCATCACTCTCTAGTGGCCCCTGCTGGTTAAGTAGTCGCCCACATTCTGCCTGTTAAACTAAACCATGAAGTGTCTTTTTCAAGATGTATGCAAGCCCAACTGATGGACTATGCTGTGAAAATAATTGCCACCCAACATCAGGTGTTCCAGAGGAGCATGTCTGTGCTCTCATGAGTTGACCGCAAAGGCTTTAGCAATAAACAGTTTGTGAATGCAACTGGGCAATACGAAATTGGGTTAAAAATGGGGAGAAGTATCATAAAAAAATGACTCAATTCCAGCATGGGCCAAGCAGGTCACGTTTTCTGGGTCAGCGTCTCCCAAAACAAAAAGCTCCCTATAGAGGTGTTTTTGGAGAATGGGAACGATAACGGAAGTTAATGATTCCTCTCACACGAACTTGGCAAACTATGCACTTAAAACTACATTACACCGGAGACTATGTTCATATAATAGCATTGCAGTGTTTTTAAAAATGATTAATGAAGTCCCTCCATGCTGTCCAATAGGGAAATAATAATAACATAACTTTGACCTCTTTATTTTATATGTTTTACTGGTCATGTGCAAGACATAAATCAAAACTGAAAATGTTAGTGTAGGAGAATAAATTGGGAGATAGTCTGCAAAAGTGTGTTGTTATGAATAAACTGAATGTAGGGGAAACATTACATACTTTAGGATGAATTGTGAGAAGACAACATTATGCTCTGAAGGAATGCTTCTATATTTTTTAAGACTGACAAAATTACTCAATGGTATGTAAGAATGACACTGACAATTTTGGTAAGTGAAACATTGACAATTGAATTCTGTCATAGGCACTAGTCTCTTCAACACCATTTGTCATTGCAGGTTACTGTGACAGTTGTGTCCTTTCCTTTTTTCTTGCAGATATCTCATATAGTATTGTTATTTTCCTTTCCCTTGCAGATTGTTTCATATAGTAGTGAGATTTGCATGGCCCTTGCAAAAAGGCCTGATTCTTCAAACAGCTATTTGCAAAAAGGCCTGATTCTTCTGATGGCTGCAGAAAACAGAGACCTAAATCCTTAAAATGGAAGAAAACCTTGATAAGACAACAGTTCCAGACATCAGGACATTCTGTCCTTTCCTTTCTTCCTCGCCCCTGGGTGGTGGTTTTCCATGAAGTGATGCAGGGCCACAATAAACATGAGAGAGAAGCTTGTGTTTCTTGGTCTGTTGTTTGCACGTCTGTGTGTGTGTGTATATATATATATTTCTTGTTTCTGAGAGGATGAATCGGGGTTCTCCTCTGCTCAGCTTGGTCCCCGGTCCTTGGAGCCCTCATGCCAGCCCTGACCTCAAAGTGCCCTCAGTACCAAGCCTCCAGCCCAGTGTCATGGGCAATGGTTCTGTCCTTATTGGAAACACTTGCACATTATGTTTACTCACCGCTGATGGTGACATGGAAACCATCTGAAGTCACCTCTCATCCTTTCCCATGAGCCTCTCCCTCCCCTCGGCCACATGAAAGGGGGTTTTATTTGGAGCCCTTGCAGGGCATGAGACGAGTCCTAACCCTCCTGAGACCATTCCAGGAAAGGGATGCAGCGGGAGCGGTTATTTTAAGTGTGACATACAGTGTACATCATGCTTTAAGCAGTTCATATGTGAGGAGCTCCAAAGAGCTGTGTCCAGCTGTGTACCTCACTGAGCATTTCATGTTTACAGTTTCATATTACTGTTGTCTCAGCAAAGTATGTCAGCAGCAGCATGTAATCATCACAGGTCATCAACAAGCCATGACTGGTGATTACACAAGCTACAGCTTGTAGATCATTTGTCACCATGCTGAATAAGCCTTACGTATGTTATACGAAAGACAAGGAAGATTCTGCAATATATCTGACACCGTCTAAAAATTAAAACAAATATATTAAGCCACTGACATTCTTTCAGTGTGTTCCTAATATATGTGGAAAATCCTTTGGAAATGTTTCAGATAAAGCCTTTTTCTTTAACTCCCTTCCCCTGACACTTGTGCTGACATATATGTTTCTGGTCATGTCCACAGACGATTTTGCTGATGAGGAAGAAGTACAGTCCTTTGGATACAAGAGGTTTGGTGAGTAGTCATAAAACTATGCTGTCTTTATTTTTGACATGAGCTCTGTGCAACAGGTCTTAATGAAATGAAAGTAGTTTTAATTGTGATCACAGTCCCTTGCTGAGAACATATGGTGGGGTGATAAAATGACCTTGTCCAGTACCTCGCGGTTCATGAGTATTGCGTTTTTCACTGACCCCGTGGTGAACCGTGTGAAGTCTGATCTTTTTGTAAGCTGGGACACAGTTCTGTGAGGCCCACGGCTTCAAAGAAGAGAGCTCCTCAACTTGCTTAGCAAGAAAAAAGACAGCATTGACAAAGACTTACAAAGGCATAACAGAATAAAAAAACAACATTAATATGACAAGTAGAACAGAAACATTTCCTGGAAAGGCAGCAGAGGCAACAAGACAACATAAACCCGTAAGGAACGAAGTCCTTTGGCATCCTGTGGTCTCTGGACTGTAGGCGTCACAGACCTGGAAATGAAAAATGATACTTCCCAGAATCAAAGCAAAATCAGCCAACACAAATGACCGTGAACACACAAAGTGCACAAAACTTTACCAACCGTGCAAGAGGTGAAAGAGCAGGTAAGTCGTGACTGACTGTCCGTGCTCACCCCTCTCCAGCTGCGCTCACTCTGAATAGGGCACAGTTGTTTTTGTCCTGTACGACCACCCCATCTGATTGCGCTTCTCTCTGGCCTCTGAGCTTGGACTGCAGTCACAGACGTTTGGGAGCCTGGGGGGACGCAGCATGTGCTTGTTCTGGGCGAGATGAGACCATTATAGTAAGTAAATGAGCCAAGACGCTCACAGTGACTCACCATCTGCAGATAGGCTTTGGCAGGGCCACTGATAAACCCAGGAGAACAGAGGGGGATGCAACAAAGAGGAGAGGGCAGCACTGTTTATCCCATCACCCGTAGAGACGGATGGGGCTTAATGCAGACTGTGCTAAAACACTATCCTGATAATTAAAGTGTCACTTGTGAGGAAGTGTCCTGTTTACTCTTTGCTTAACGTAAATGCAGAGCTTTAGATGTGATTCATAGGAGAAGACAGTCTCTGCCAAATTATTCTTTGTCTTTTTGGTTATTAAAATGAGCTCTGGACATGTGGAATCTCATACATGAAGAGAAAAACAATTTCTCAGACAAAACAGTCAAGTTTTCAACGATTGTGGTGTTCTTGTATAACTAGAGGCCACAGGCAAATGAAGGTCTGCACTTTTTTCAAAATTTTCTACCACCAACTGACCAAACCAGAATCAACAGCTGAGTAGAAAAATTGAAGACACATGGTTATGGTTTAACAAGTAATTCAGCTAAACAAAATGTATTTTTGTAGTTCTTGGCCCTTTGGAGACCACACAAAGGCTCAGTATGGAGCTGAATGCTAAGAACCTGGAAAGATGAAGTGCAGCCATTACTGACATCCCATTGGGGAACTGTATGTAATAACTGTTCTTTGCAACTATAATACTGTAAATTGATTTTGGGGGGTGAAAACTGCATGATTGGGAAATTACATAACTCTGTAGGTATTATATTATTTAGTACCACAGAGGATATTGGGAGGCATGTGATTCTTTCTCATTATTTTAAAACATACACAGAGGGAAACAGATGTTGAGCTGCATTGTACCTGAAAAACTGGAAAAATGTACTGAAACAAGGCTGAGGAATAATTAGACATTTCAAAACAATTGTTAAAACAATTTAAAAACAACTTTACAACTGCTTTATAATTGTGTATGTGGTCATAAATTTGAAAAGGGACAATTCGTTTGAGACAAAACAGGCTATAATTACGCAGTTAAGCACATCATCTGAAGTTCAGCTATTAGAGCATTTGTTACAGCTGAAAAAGAGAGCTCCACATTTTTCTAGCCTCTGATGGTTATCAATCAGCTTTGTTAAATAATTGTTTCGGTAATTTAAGACGCATGTTTTTGTTTTTGGTTATTACTGGTAGCCATGTTTCTGATAGAGTTTAGATGTGCAGTGTGTGACATGAATGGCAGGTGGATGATACAGGGGCCCAGCCATGGGATGACACTCACCTTTGAGAGAGAAGAGCGTTTGGATGCAGCAAAGGCCTCTGCTCTGTGCGCGCTTATTTAAAATGACCCAGTGTGATTGGCCACTTGCCATTCATTCCCTTCCACACACCCTCCACCCCCCATTCCCCTTCCCTGTGGGGTCATAAACGCTGCGTGACGTGACGCTGCGTGACGCTGCTGCTTTCCTGATGGATTATGTCCCACTCTGGCCCTCCCTGGTGTTGTAGTGAATGTGAAATATGTGGGAATGGTGTGATTTCAGTCATAATGGTGGTGGTGTTTCTCTGGTCTCTCAGTAAAGTAGAAACCATTGGGGTAGTTTTCTAGAGTTGCTTTTTCGTATTTTTTTTTTTTGTTTTCCAATGAATCTAACCTTCTTTTAATCAGGAAAATTAAGGTCAACCTAGAAATTATGTTTAATTTGTCAAGAATTCGTGGAGGCAGAAAGTAGGAAGGACCCATAGGAGTACATTTGGAGCCAAGCGTGAATGGGACTGAAGGGGTCAGTTTGGAAAAAAGATATTTGGGAAGCACTTCAGAGGCACCTCTCATCTCTTAATAGAGTGCTGCTGCATCATTAGAGAGTCTAGATGATTGTTTTCTTCTTGGTCCAGAGTGCTCCCACCCTACTTACTCAGCCACCTACCTCAGTCTCTGTAGCTCCAAGTACTACCTAAATCCTGACTTGCTAATCAACAGCCAAGGGAAGGCTAGCAAGGTCATTTGTATTCTGTGAAGACAGTGTTAGTGAGCCAGGTAAACAAGGTAAACTTCAAACAAGACATTCCAGAGTGACAGGTTATCAATACATCACTTATTAATAAGCCACACACTGCATACTAAACTTCACCGCTCCTGCTCCAGCATTTGTGTACTGTTCTGGAACTGACAATCAGGTGACATGAGCTGTAGTTTTCTCTCATTCCTGACAGAATGACATATTTTTGTGTCTCAAATGCAAATGGAAATAATGTCCTTGAAGGACGTAGAACATAGGCAAACATTCTGTCTTATTCCTCCTTGTGTCTTAAAGCAAAATGTCTGGATTGTAGAGGATTGGTCCTCTGGATGAACCCAACATTACCTCATACATTTCAGGCTGAGCAAAAAAAAAAAAAAAACATCTTTAAGTCGTATTAAAGCTTAAGGTGCAATAACGGCACATATGTCTCTCCCAAAATTGGACCACCATTTGCTGAAATGTGTTAATGGGCATTCCTCCTGTTAGGGTAGTCATTGCCATTATTGACACATGTGCAGACACACTGCATTCATTCAGCACTGCAGAGTCAGAGCGTGCAGTTGTAGAGACGTCAGTTGGGGACCGGGTTCGAGGACACTTGACAGGAGCAGCTTTCACATGGTTTTCACATTATTCTCACTGCCAGGTGGAAACAAGCACAGCCTTGCTCTTGCAGTCCTCGAGACTTGTGCATATTTGTCTTTCTTCTGACTTTGACGTTGGAAGTATCCGTAAAAAACAGCATTTTTCTGCTGGAACAGCACTTTGGTGTTCCTTTTTGGGTGGGCATATGTTTATTAAAGCAGGAACTGAAACTGCATTGAGTAGGAATTTCACAACAATTGATGCCTGCATGCATAAAGATGCCTTTGTGTGTGTCATCCAGTCACATTGCACAACTACCTCCCTGCAACCTCACGTGGGCAGGGGTAATAAGACAGTGTTAGGAGTTCATTTGTGCTGAGTAGCTGTCTTGGTTTACCTACTTGAGAGGACTAAACTGAGGCCCAAGTCCCCTTCATCTGCCCCCTCCCCCACTCCCCCTAAAACATCTGCGTTTTGAGCAGCGAGGCCTCCCAGGGATGGTGTAAAACCCACAGAGTGCTGATCTGTTTCCTGCGCTTGTTTTGATTTTCTTCGGTGCAACCTTATATACCCCTGGACCCTGGAGCCTGGGTTCTGTGCCCACGTCCAGCTGTGTCAGCAGAACAAGCAGGTTCGGTCCAGCGGTTTTCCCTGGCAACAAGGGCTCACCACTCTCAGCCTTCCCTCTCATTCCTCTCCACACTCCCTCTCTGGGGCTGCAGCAGTGGCGGTTGGTGAACTGTGAAAAATGAATGCATGCACCATGATTGCAAGCAAATGAGGAGAAATAGGCAGACTGGACCTTAATGCCTAGCCTTCGCGTGCCACCTTTGACTGTGTTAAGTAACCTGTGAAATCAATTTTTGTTCCTCTTGACCTTCCTACAGGGAACTGCATCACTGGAACTTTGTAAATCTCATTTTAAATGTTTTCTTTGAACTTCTTGAACAAACATTCATTCAACAAATGAATCAAAAACACAAATAAGAGACTGCGTGTAATTTCTGCTTGTCTTTTATTGAGAGTGAAGTGTAGCACGAGGGAGTGGGAGGGGGTTAAATGTGTTTTTGTTGCAGTTAGTTTACGTTTAAGGCCTGTTAGTAGGACTGGTTTTCATTTTGCTTTATTGTCGTGAAAGAATGTGATATTTGCAGTTTGTATTTAATTTGCTTAGGAGTGTGTTGGGAGTCCCCCAGCTGGATTTTGTCTCTCCTAACGTTTCTGTGTATTTATTTTTACAGTTTCTAAGTTTCAACAGACTCTCTTCTGGCTTCAAAGAAACTAGACTGAATTCTTGTTTGGGCAACTGCAGTGGTTGAGGAGGGACTCTTTTCCATTGTATGTGGGTGTAATGTATTATTCCTTTTCCACTGTATAGCCAGAACAATGTTATTATGAAGTAGAGCCAGACCTGGCTAACCCAATACAATGTGACTGCTTTCCATTGCATATTGCACAGCCAGAGTGAGCTGTAGCACATGACATCACACTGAAAGCCAGCATCACTCTAGATCAGTGATGGCCTCCTGGACTTAATAAGTGGTCCAAGGATGACGTTTTTGTGGGGAACAAAAAACTAGACACACTGAGTGTGCAATGACAGCATGCCCTCCACAGGTTTACACCAAGGGAACAAACATAGTTATTTAGCTTGCTGTTTCCACCCACATGTTGCTCGCCATGCTCAAAGCTCACCAGAGCCAAGTGCTACAATGGACTCAACTGACACTGGTCAGCATATCTAAAATGTACAGTAAAACCATTATTACAAACTGTGATTTTAAAAGTCAGCTCTGCTTGTTCCAGCTCTTCCCTTGGTACTTTTACTCATCGTCTAATTGCTTGTTTCAAGCATGCATGTAATGGTTGTATTGTTTTTACTTGTGACTAACAACTGCCACATCTGCTAGAGCCATCAGTGCTGAGATAAATGCACTAGAGTCTCACTTCCAGATCACTCACCTGGATGCCAGGAGAGTCAGCTGTCTTAACATTCAGCTTAAAGCAGAAGCACACAATCTCCTACCCTGATTTTACATAAAAATATGCATTATCCTTAATGTTTTCACTGGTCTCTGACATCAGGTATCGATTCCTACTGTAGCAGCAAAGCAATTCTCTCTGTACAGGCTTATCAGTGGGGGGAGGCAGGAGTGGAGAGAGCCATATCTGTTTGTACTGTGTGTACAAGAAGTCAGTGTTTGGAGAACCAGCAGTGACAAATTGCCCCATGTCAACAGCCTAATGCCTGACAAAAGACATTACACAAGATGATGCAGGCACTGCAATGTGTCATCACATCCAGTTAAGGGAGGAAAAGGCACTTCTGTCTTATCTTATAGTCAGCCGTTATAGCCCAATCCCTTTTGTCTGACAGGGTTGATAGGCAGAAATTAGTTTACATGGTGCTCTTTAAAGTGAGACCAGTTATGTTGTCTTTAGATATCAATGTCACAAACCAACATTAGATTTTGCCCAATGTCTGATTTGCCTACTAACAGAAAACATGCAGGTATTTAGTCAAACTCCTGTGGGGATTATATTGTTTGTTCTGGTGTTCAACATAGGGTTTTTAGGTTTTTAAATAGGTTTTGTTGTGTTCTTGCTACTTCTTACATTTGTTGCTTTTGTTCATTATAACTCATTGTCAATTTGCCATGTACCCTTTCCTGAGTGGCTGCTGAGGACTAGGGTGGTCATCGTTTGCCTTGTAGTGATAACATTTTAACTGTAAACCGCGGACTGTATAACTAACATGCAGGCTGGCAGCACTGACTGGGGAATTATGCATGTCCTGTAGGTGTACCTGGAGAACAGCTCCAGCTGTTGGTAGACTGCTTCACAGAAAGTAGATTTCCAGAAGGGGCATTAGCTGTAAATAGCCTGGGCTGACTCGGTGACCGCATGGGGTCACCCACCTGTGCTCCTCCAATAAAAGCGCCAGGTCTTGAAAAGTACTCATGGAGCTCCAGAGGCAGGCTGAAATCTCAGTCTTGGCAGGCAACTACAATGCATGGTTTGGAGAGGAACAGAGAGAGAGAGAGAGAGAGAGAGAGAGAGAGAAAAGAGAGAGAAGTAGGAAAGAAAGAAGAGCTCTGGCTCTGTGCAAGGAATCATGGAGTTTGCAAGAACCATGAACCAAGCAGGATTGTCCGCTAATCTGATTAGGTGGCTTTGCCAAGGCATTTCATTAACAGAAAAATACAGAGTTCCTCTTGAATTAGCTGCCAGCCATTATTTGCAATGTTGCTAATGGATCCGGGTCATTTGGATGGAGGCAGTGGGGGAAGGGGGTGGATGTTATCATGAGGGTGCTTCATTTGATTCAGGGTCTGCTGGATTCCTGGGGATAATTATACACTTGCCGGTCATTACAGTAATCAGTCAGAAAATCAGAACAAGCTCAAGGGCATTGCGGCTGCAGTTGTAGATTGCCGGGTGTACAGTAGATGTCACTATAAAGATAGTAGATATGCTAAGGTGTTAAACATAGTTATCCTGTGATATCTAATTAAGCTCTTTTGTGGAGCACTGACTGGGTAATTTATAACATTATGCAAAGTGTATTATAGGCTTTAGCTCTTACACAGCTTTTCTCAAGAACATTTTTCTTCTTCTTCTCACATTATATTTCTTATGAATTAATCTTAATGTTGTATCAAATTTACCATTCATAGATGTGTTTTATGCCTATCAATGGCCTTCATGCACAGAGCAATGAGAATATGAAAAAATGAAAAATAGCATGCAGACACATTACTTCAACATTAGGTATTTTGGTTTTAATTAAGGGTCATTAATGTTACTGTTGCTGCTAATTTCCGCTGCTGAAATAAAGTAGACCTGCACATGTATAATGCACCTTCAGACTGTAAGCACCAGTGTAAGCATTACCTTGGACATCCAGTGAAAGTGGGTTCCGAAATGGCATTGTGTGCAGATGTAGCAATGCAAATGCAGCAGTCACACCTGAAGATATGTAATAGATTGTAAATGAAGGATTCTTCCCTTGTCAGTTAGACAGCAGGTCTCCTTCTGCCTGTTTACCAAAGTGCAAACTACCAAGTGGACACTGTGTTACAGAAAGCATGCAAATCCCTGACATTATCCACTGTTAACTCTAAATATGAGACGGGTGTTTTTTCCCATTCATAGAGCTCCCAGCACATTTTTTATTTCCAGCATTTTGAAAAATAAATTAAATAGAAAAGATCTGTGGCAAATGGCAGGCTCTAACTTATGTCTAGTTTATAGTGAAACAATCCAGTGTCACAAATGCTTTTGTTATATTTTCTTGGGAATCGGAAAGGCCCCATAGAGCAATAAAAAGGACTTTTTAACTGGAGCCGTGGGCCCCAACACAGCTAGAGAGATGATATACAGCGGTTTCCTGTTCTGTAGGGGAGAGGGAGACGAGAAGAGAGAGGGAAAATGAGAGATGAGGAGATAGAACGATAGTATTGTTGCAGAATGGAATACATTAGAATAGATTAGAATGGAGGAACAAGAGGTGCTAACAGGGTAGGCTCGAAAGTGTGGAAAATAATGAGACGATGAAGGAAAGAGGAGTAGAAATACATTGTGGTGAATGAGTAGCACAGAAAGACATTGAACGGAGGAGTGAAAAGGAAGAGCAATTTTATTGACTCATGATATCATTGTCCTAACAGATTAGTGCTCTGTTCATATGCTTCAGAAAGAGGTAGATATCAGTGGGTTGATGCACAGAGAACTTGAGAATATACTGTTCAGGAAAAAGGGATTATGAGATTGTCTCGTGTATTGAGTCTTTGGCCCTTGCAGCTGTGAAATAATGCAATTGAGTGCCACATAAAATGATATATATATTTTACATTATTGAAGATTATTTTTATATTTCTAAATATTATTCGTATCTTAACATTTCCATGTTCATTACACAGGACATAGTCAGCTTTTATTGAAACATTTAAATGAAGACCAGTCATAACCATTGCTGTACACAAGTAAAATAGTTGGAAAAAGAAATAAGCTTACTTTCCCCTCAGATTGTTGATTTTTACATAGGACAGACAGTAAATCTGCACGATATATCCCACGGAGCAATAACTCTGTCCTGTGAATGGGTAAACTCCCAAGAAATACTGATGCTGGAAAGCGTGGCATGTGGAAAATGGCTTGAGATCACAGTGGAATTTTGGCTGTTTTTTAAAAGGTTGTACAGACTCTGAAAGAATAAGAGAATTCCTGGTATTGGCTGAGCCCATTCATTTGTCTGACGTCAGAGGAGCTCACTGAAGCTGCTAGAAAAGCCCCATTTCCATTTCCATCAGACCAAATCCAGGAATACCTCAGCATCACGCCTCCCATGCCCCAACCCCGTGCCTCCTGCTTAACTCCACTCAGTGTGTTATGTGCGAGAGGCTCTGAAACCATGCTGACTCAGTGCCATGGCCTGCCTAATACCCAGAGGCCCTCTACCCACCACTGCAACTGTAATCTGTGGAAATAAAACCATTTAGAACATGAAGAACCACATCAGACATATTCTTAGTTTGTTTTTGTTTCATGTAGATGCATTTTGAGTTTTAAGGGTTGCTATCCAGGCAGAAAATAAGCAAGTTAAAAACATTGGCCAATTCTTTGAGTGTGTTAGAAGTATTGCATATATTTTCCATATACAACACACATGTTACATTTTTTCATGTAATCTGGTCCTTTAGATCTTGTAGAGGAATGCTTTTTAACAGAATTTAGTTTTAGATGAGAGTTAGGCCCAGCTACTTAAAGAATTGACTGAGCCCAGAACATTTGAAAAGGAGAGTTATTCCATTGGCAGGAATGTAGAGAACCCAGGGCAGAAACAATCAGAATTTGTTTCCAACAGGACTGATGTAGCATTGGTGTTGGTGCCCTGTCATCTGACATCTTCCTCTCTCACAGTTTCAGGAAACACACAGTCACCTGAGTGAAAGCCAACACAATGCCCCACTGATACAAAAGCCCCTGTCCTGAATGTGGCTCAATCTGAGAAAGTGCACCAAAGACTTTCTCAAGCTTGGGGCCCTTTCTCTTATCTGGGGGGTGAGGACTGGTGTTGGGGGGTGGGGGATGGAGGGCTCATTGGCAGGATGTTGATGTCTCCTGAAGAAGAGCAGGAGCCATCCTGACCTTATCAGCTTCTTGACTGGAGACATGTTTCCTTTGATGGTAGCTAACACCGACCACAAAATGCCTTCACTTGGAGAATGTGTTTTTGTGTCATGGGAAATCCTTGTGCGAGTGTTTGAGCTACTGAGCTGTGTCTGTGGGTTAAACAAAACCAATCCATGGACCTGATTGTGATGAATTTCACTGAGGTTTTAGCTAGATTAGCTAGTGTGGTTGAGAAATGCCATGAATCATGCCTTAAACATTCTCCTCTTTGTACTGATATTTGACCACTAATTAATATTTTGAGGGCCAATGAATACTGTATCCACACTAATCAGGATGATATTCTGATTGGAGGTGTTATTGAAGTGGTTACCTGAGAATCCAAAACACACTCTACCCATGGAGCCTGTTGTGTCTCACCCCTGCAGACTCCCACTCATAGTCATCCAGTGACCTAGCCTGGCCTTGAACCTGTAAGGGCAGGGCACAGGTTGCATGGTGGCAGGCATGTTAACTGACTGCACACTTGGGAGCCCAATTCCTCAGAGATTTGAAGCAGGTGATCATTTGCTGTGGTCTGGCATTTAGTCTAAAAATAACTGTGAAAATAGAAGCATGCCAATGCAGCTGCAGCTTTAGGATCTCATTTGAGGACCATGTTTATTTGGGCTAAATTATAACCCTTTGTCCTGGAGGCAGTATGTGTTTCAAAATGAGAAATGAGCAGGTACAATACTCTATACTTGCAAGATGCATGTAAAAGAGCTGCTCACTCAGCAAAAGAGAGAGAAAGAGAGACAAAGAGACCAGTCAGTGACTGGGGGGGATATTTTTTGTTCCTGGGACAGCTTCTTCTTTTCACAGCTTGTCCCCAGATAAAGTGCAACTCTTGTAAAATACTCTGTGCTCCACATAATTATTCATTTGGCCTCCATTCAAAAGACTGGCACAGGTCAGTGCATAGAATTTCATGATTGCTTTTAAAGAAAAAATCTGCAGATATTAAGCAGGTTGTGGGAATAACAGGGATCAAGTAACACAGAACTTCATGACAGGACATTTTTGTGGAAAAAAGGTAAAAAAAGCTGTGTGATTTAAAGCAGGTGGGGAGAGATGGTGGGCATATTAATGAGGTTCATCTGTACATTTGCCCAAGCTTAGTAGGGAGCTGTCGTATCACAGGGTGTGCGCTTATTCAGGTGACACAGCCTCTCAGGGCCTCCACTTCCAGCAGAGCCTGGCTCTCAAATCACACATATGTAAAGCATGAACCTGGAGGGCTTTTTTCTTCTCCTCATACCAATAAAAGGCAACTCAAATCTGTTTTTTTCTGGGTCTGAAATATTAATGAAAGAAATTTACTTTCAAGGCAGCCAAAATCAACCTAGCACTTCCTGGACTGAGAGAAAAAGAGTGGAAGTTGGAAAAAAAGATATGTATTTTATTCCAACTCTCAGTCAAATCCTTAATGACTATCACATTTTCAAACAGGGCCAAGATAGAGGCAGGAGGAAAGCACTCCTGAGTACTTTTCTGGCCTTGGGTTTTGCACCATTTCAGTTTGGTTTTTCGTTTGTTTGAATGCAGAATGATGCACACAAACAGTAATCTAGTAGTCAAAGTAATAGTAATTATTAATTTAAGACTTCCTGACTCATCATATCCTACTTTTCCACTTGACACTGTTTGCTGAACTTTTTAATATTACAAATAACTCTCTGCTGTGAAGGAAATGGTACACTGTCTTAAGTCTCTTTGAATCAGAGAGACTTAAGACATGATGAGTATAGAAGTAAATTAATTAATTAAATCTGAAGTAAATTCCAGCACCTGAAAAGAGAAGATGATAAGTAGTGTTTGTGGTGTGGTGTGATGTGTAGGCTTGGACAGGATGTTGGTGGTGTGGTGGTGGAGCTCAGTGTACTGTGGGATAAAGCACGAAAGGAAGCACCCTGTGCCCTGTGTTTTTCAGTGATAGACAGCACCTACTGTGTTCACTGTGGTCTGGGGCCTCTTCCCTTCTCCTTCCCCACCAATCCACAGCTCTAGCCTAGATTGAGAGTCCAGCTCTCTGTATATTGCTGCTGTCCCTGTGGTGGTTCTTAGCATCCGGACCTCACACAGATACAGGCCTCCTCCACAAGAGGTTCTCCAGCCCGAACGCTGCCAGCCTCTGGAATCAAAGACACGGATATGCTCAGGGGGTGCTCAGCTTTCTTATTTAGGAGAAATTAATATTGTGACAGATCTGCTGAGTGTTTTAACTAAGATGTGAGAATGTTGTTTCTGGTAACATCAGATTAAGAATGTAAATGCAGTTTGCAACTGTACTGAAATATTTTTTACATGATACCCACCAAAGAGATTCTGAAAGAACTTACCGGATTGGTGAAAGTGGGTGAGGAACAGGAAAGGGCTGTACTTTGGAGTCCTTGGAAAAAAAAGTTTGAAATCACTTGCACAATAACAAGAGCTGTTCTCTGAATCCGTCAAAAACGCCTCTTTAAATTATTTTCTGTTTCTGATTTTGATTTCCAGTAAGCTGTATTTTTTTTTTAGCGTGTGTGCGTGTGTGAACTGCCACAGCATATGTTTGATATTAAGATGAATCTTTGAGGGCGCTCAGGTCTAATTGGTTAAACTGTGGTATGATGTCTGAAAGCATGCCCCTCTCTGGTCTGGCTTGTGTCAGTGCGGGCTCTGGCGGGCGCGGACGTGGTTCCTCCCCAGCTGTGGCCGCAGACAGCTAGCTGTCATGCCGACTGACAGGCCACGCCTTCGCATCCAACCACTGACGTGGCAGGCCACCCAGTGGGGCGGATCAGTCCAGAAACCCCCGCGCTACAAAAGCACAGATGGCCACTGTTTTTTGGAACCCTCAAAATGTATCCCCTGGGTTTCCTCCATATCATGCATGGCTTTCTCTTACATGCACTCAGTTAAAGATGAAGATGTTCATGATTTGACAGATAAATATGAATTTATTTGTGACATAACATCCTGTATGTGGCTTGTTCTTATTTTGCATACAAAATGTTGCGGTTCCAGACATTTGAATCCCCCTGCGGCCCTGCATTTGAAAAATTGTGGGAGTTTATTTGGTGTGGCACATTTTTCTTGGGTTGTGTCTGACCAAAGGATCATTTCATTAGATGAGCAACCCACAGGTTAGAGAAGAGATTATACAGAGGCATACCAGCAATGGGAAGAGTTTGTGACAGAGTGGAATGCCTGGTGTCAAATCATGAGGCACATTGAAAATAGATCTTCACTCAATATTGTGCATCCATTACCTGTAGCTATGTTAGCCTTGTTTTGTTTCCACATCTAATAGACATTGAAAAGCAATTCTGTTTCAATGCTTGCTTTGGGCATTTCAGTCCCAGTTGTTGATTTTTTACATGGAAAGTTGCCGATTCTCCCTTAATTGGAAACGTCTGTTTGTTCTCATTGAACACCACAAGATTACACCGGAGAAGCAAAGTGGCTGGGTATTCGTAGAAGGCATTTCAGCTGGGTTTTGTTGAGCTGATGCAGGATCACTCAAGCTTCATGCCAGGGAAGCACACTCGATTCTCTTTCTTTGATCTACCCTGCTGCTCTGCTTCTTCTCTCGCAGTTTGACAGGACAAGGCCCACAGTTGAGAACTTTAAAACCCTTCAGAAATACCAGTTTGTTCCTCCAAGCAGTGGACCCCTCAATGAGCCATATGGTGGTATGGGCTTGCAGGAGAATCTCACTAATACAGAGCGATAATGGTTGATTCAAGCTACAGAGTGCACAAGAAAGTTCTTAAAAATTTTTTAAAATTTTTATGGTAGAGGATGGTAAAGAGGAACAGATTTCTTTCAGTAAAAATTCTTGATAGAAGCTATACCAGTCTACAGACGACGTGTGTCCTGTCAAGTCTCCAAGAGAGAAGTGAGATTCTGCTTGTAATAAGGCATGACAGTGGGACTTATTACATTGAAACCTGAAACCCTTAACCCAAACCGCAACCAACACCACAATGGTGTGCAAAGAACTCAGAAGGGAATGTTGGTTGCAGGGGAATGCGAGTGTCTGCCATGCAGCAGAAAATCCCAGCAAAACAGTGACTCTGCTAATGGCTTCAGTCAGATGTACTGCACTGTGTGATGATCTGTCAGAACTGTCATCATATGAAACGGGGTGATTGGGTTGGTTTACCATTGGGGAAGGGGCAGCAAACCTATTGCAGGATCTACTGATGAGTTGGCCAGTGCATTGTAGCAGGGGTCTTTATAGGACCTCCTTAATCTTACCTCCAAAATCTTGTGAGCTATTTGAATTGGAGTTCTTCCAAACTCCCTGATAAATGACCAGTTAGCCTGGCTTTCAGGTCCTAATTTTTGATAGCACGCCTGGGGGTCAGAAAGTTGAAACAGACCAGCCGCTGTAAAACACAACTTAGGAGTTACAGTTACAGTGCAATTAGCTTAAATTGCACCATGCTGTCTTATGATGATGATGTCACTTTGACAGACTAAGAAAGAAAACTGTTTGGAGGTGAAAGGCTGTGTAATCCAACGGCCTTTATATTAGGCCCAGAGGTGTGCTCCACCTCAAGTTTGAGTATGGGACTATTGGTAAATGATGTAAATTGAGGACACATATCAGTGTGTGCATCACCACAGAGGTCCTTTAAGTCAAACCACACTGCTCCACTACAGAGGGAAATAACCTTCTAGCAAGGACTCGTTTGGGGATAGTATCTGCAATCGATCCCTCAGCGGGCCGTAGAGGCAAGCACTCGCGCGCGAGCTCTGGCTCCAGAGTCCAGAGTGCTGGACAAGGAACAGAGCGGGATTGATTGATTCTCTTTTGTCCTTTGTTGAGTAACGGCTAAATAATTGAACTTGTTAGGTATCCCCATGCACCCAGGTCATTACAGAAACATGTGCACCCCAGGCTTAATCAGTGCAGCTAACGTGAGGCTGCGGAGAGCCGCACACGTGTTCCTGCTTTACAAGAAATGACCTCACTCCAGCATGCCAGCATTGTCATGTAACGCGCAGGGGAGTTGAGTACTTCAGCTCGATAATAAAAAAGGGTCTTTATAATCCCCACATTGTCATTTAGGGTGTAAAAGGAAATAAATGTGAACTGTTGGACGCTGCAAAAGAGCTCTCCCAAACAGTCCCCCTGATGCAGAATGGGTCCCGAGCAAAGCTGCGCACGAGGAAAGATGAAGAAATAAAACCTACAAATCACCTCGTTTATGGCTCAGCAACCAGAGGCTTTATACAAATACCAGACTCGGTGTGAGAGGTCTTAGCCTGAGTGGCACTGGACCTTACCATGTGTCTTTGTTCCCTGCATAGTCTTCCTCTCTTTTTAAAGTGTTTATTGACTTATGGTGTACAGTTCAGGGCCAGGGATGCTGTTTCACCATGTGTGATATCTATAGACATGAGAACTTACTTAGAAATTGGGGAAATATGTTTTGGTATGCTTTTTCCAAAAAGTATTTTCTTTTTTAATTAATTTTATTAATTATATTGGAACACACCCATGACAGTGTTTCAGTAGCATGCCTGGAATTACGTGTAAACAGCATGTCAACTCGCTTTTTAAATGAATTGTAATCTACACAAAGATCATTTTGATTGATGCTTCACACTCACAGCCAAATCATTATGTACCCTTTTCTTCGTAATACACATATTGTAAGCTGCGGTATTTCAGGTTTTGTCATGAAAATTTATCTTGAAAGGAAATGTACTGTTTTCTGTGTGTATGCAGTGTATATGGGAGAAAAAATTTAGAAAAAAAGTCAGTCAGAAAGTCACACACTTCAAATACCAGTGCAGCATTTATTTTTCCAGCTGTGCATTTTTGTGCACCAGAGAAGAAGAAATGTGTGTTTGTTTTCTTTCTTTTTTTTTAAAGCTGCGAGTCAGTCCAAGCCAGTGAATGCTGGGGGGTCCTACAGCAGTGTGACTCAGTTTGATTGGCATTTGAACCATCCAAGGATAGATGTGACCCTGGTGGATAAAGAACAATAAGGCGCCTCTGAGATGGCTGAGCCCAGAGGAACAGAGTCCTCCAACTATTACAACAACATTAAATGGAGCATTGAATCTCCAAGACTTTTTTCTGGCATGGGAAGATGGTGGTTAAAACGTGGGACGGGGAGGGGGGAGAATTTAAGCCAAAATACTGAAAAAGGATCAAATGTTGTACACAGGGAAACCACTGATTATCACTTAAAATGATTTTTGTTTTGTCTGATATGTTTGAAAGCTGTGTTGGGAAGTTGCTGAAAGGGACAGCTTTTTGCTGCATATCTCAAGAAAACGATTGTGGCTTCCCCACTTCAGTGTTGAATTAGTCTTATTGTGGTTCCCAGTACTGTTATTAGTTCAGAATGACATGAGCAATAAAACATAGGCTCAACAAGCGGTAATAACGTAAGAATTCTGACTACAGTCTTCTAATATGTTTTGAAAAACTTTTCATCCCTTATTTTACTTTTCAGTTATTCATGTTTTGTTTTCTCATCACTTCTACATTAATTTAGTAAAGCTCAGGCTATCATGTATGTCTTTTGAACTGCAGTGTACTGCTTTATTTGCTGTGCAATCACCCAGCTGAACTTTGAAGTCATTGTACTCAAAGAACTGAAGTTCTTACAGGTGAAGGTAGACTGTAAACTCTGCAGATGTTGCAGATGCACAATGACATCGGGGAGCCCATGGTGTCTATGACCTTTCTTGCTCAGAGCTGGGAAACCCTGGCTTCAGACACTAAAAGTACTAGCATTTATTTATGCCATCCATTCACTAAACCAGTTTCCAATTAGCACATGTCTGCAGCCAAGTAGATCAGCTAATTAGTGAAATTACTTGTTTTAGTGCACGTGTATAACAAATGCATGGTTGTAGTTTTACTTTCTTAAGTTGGAGTTTCTTCCTTTGTTCCTTTGAATGTTCAGTCATTCAAAGTTTTGCCATTCTTTCACTCAGGTGGCACTGGCACAGCTAGGATTCAGTCTGAGATCTCAGGGTACCCCGTTTTGACAGTATCTACATTATTAAAAATATGTATATAGCCATACCTTGCTTAACCATAAGTTAAATTATTTCATATAATTTATACCCCCACTCCTCTTATGGTTGATGGGATTGTCATTGCATGGCTGCTGTAGTCAGTGGTGATCAGTTGAATGCTCTGCTGTGTGGATGGTAACGCTGAGCCTAAGTTATGTGAGTTTACATTATGAGTCCCAGATGTCCTGGGAATGCAGGACTTTGACCTTTCTGCACACCAGTGAAAATGGTCAATATCGAGGGTTATCTTGATTTATTGTGTTTTTGATAAGCTATAAAATATGGACCAAGTTGTGTAGATATGCATCACACGCTGACAAGTATTAAATCCAAGTTTAAGTTTCAGACATGTATTCCGATAATATCCATAATATCGATTACAGACATGTTTTAAGCCTGTACATTCCCTATATTTCAAGTGTAGACATAAAAAGACAAATAATCTCTGTGCATTGGATCTGTGTGAAGGGCCAGATCTCCCAGGAGTGTGGGGCACTGATCTGTCTGTGCTTGCTGCACTCAGCACCAGTGGAACAGTGGTAATGGCCTCTTCGTCATATCGGCTTGGTAATTACACCGGGGTGTGAGACAATGGAGTGTCTACTTCCTGTCCTGGGGGAGACACACAAATGTCCCATGCCCCTCCTTCACTCTGCCACTGGGGGTGTATCACACCCAGGTCACATGACAGATGAGAGATCAATGTAAAAGGTGGTGCTTTAAAATTTGCGTAACCAGTTGCTCCCCCCACCCTGTAGACCAGTCTTCCCAAAGAGATGCTTTAATCTGCAGTCTTCCTGATTTATGGTCCTCACCGAGCCCCCTTTACTTAACCTCTGTTTTTTGTTTTAGAAATTCCTTTCTGGTCCACAGGACTCTATCCTCAGAGTGCCTCTGCCCGCAAAACAGGCCATGTCATGGTGCAGACCTTGAAGACGCCATTGCTGGGGGGGATGAAGGGGACCAGGGGACAGTATGACAATTCTGTGGTCATGTCACTTTGCAACCCAAATCCAGCCCTCTGCTCTGACTGCCATAATTGGGCTACAGATCACTGGTCTGTGTGTGTGTGTGTCAGTCCCCCACTGTGTATGATGTAGTGTTTTAATTTTATTTTACTCTATTTTATTTTAATAAAGAAATTCCACTTGCTTGTGTTGCTGCTATAAGAGCAGAGCTATTTTCATCCATGAAAAGGTTTTGCTTTGCTGGGGATGGTGCCCCAGGAGGCCCGGTGGAAGCTGCATGCTTTGTTTAGTGGCAGGCCCATATGAAAACTGTTTAAGATAATTTATTTACTTTGGCAAAAAAATGAATGCACAGATATGTCATTATGCATGCTGTAGAAATGACTGATTCGGCAGCGTTTCAGGATTGGGTCAGGGGGTGGAGGGGGGAGGATGCATCAAAGCCAGAATTCCAGAGGGCTGCCTCCCTGTGGAAGGTAGCGGTCTGTTCCCTACCCTGTGCACAGACAGCACATTCTGCCCCTATCCTTTTATCTGTGGGATCAGAAGATCATGTGTAAGAGGATACCTACCCCCCTCTGCACAGAGCAGCAGACAGCTGAAGGAAATAACTGAATTAAATCAAAATGGAAGTAAGAGAATTTGGACAAACGCATTGACCTATGCCGATGCACGGATTCCTGTTAAACTCTCCTGATGTAGAAGAAAGTTTTGATTTCTGCATCATCAGTGCCAGAAAGAAGAGACTGTGCTTCCCATGTGGCTTCAGAGTGGCTCACCAGTACTTTAGAACTGTGGCTATAGTGTGTGTCTATGATGAAAACTGCTGGCTTAACCACAACGTATATGTAACCTCCTGTCAATGCCTACACAAATTTTACCTTACAGTTAGAACTATTAACTATTGAAGATGCTGGGCCTAAACTGTTTAACAGAGAATACACAAATAGTTACAGAAAAACAAATGAAGGTATAATAGGATACAGACATACGGTGCATATGTAAATGGCATACAATGACAGAAGAATTTAAGTCTAACTTTTGTTACTTAACGTGCAATATAACTACTTTGGAAGGCCGTGCAGTGTTTTAGGAACTGAGAAATCCATCCCGAGTGACAGGATGAGGATACCAGATGATAAATTGCAGTCAGCATGCTGGTGGAATGTTGTTTTCTTCATTTCAAAAACAGAGCTTTGGCTTGGATACAAAAGCAAGAAAATGCACCACGGCTCTCCGTGTGAGTCAGCGGCATTAGTGAAGGAGGAATAAAGTGCCCGGAGGTAATCAGCCTCATGCACGCTTCTCGTGCACACATGCCTTTCATTTCTGCTGTTTTAACAGGCTGCCAAGCTGTTGAGCAGGCCCATGTGAGCTTGGTGGGTTTTGACACCTTTCGCTCTCATAGATGAAAACAATTAGGGAATATTTTTCAATAAGAAATTTTGGAGTTGAGTCAATAATATGACAGCCCCTGTCTGTCCCTGTCTGTTGATGGACTGAAGGTTCAGTTAGCAGACATTTTTGCTTCATTGGTAATAGACAAACCCTCCTAGGTTCATGCTCACATATGGGTTCAGATTTTGAAGTTTGTGTAAAGAAGTGAAATATAATCTTGTGGGCTTCATGGCAAAACTGCCATTCAGTTAGCATACAGCCTCACTTTCCAGAGTTACATGTGTGGGCTTCATTAACATTTCACTCCAGTGTTGTGTTTTTGTGATAGACCAGTAGTCATTCGCTTACTCTGATTAGTAACCACTCAAATGTTGTGTAACCAAAGCCAATGGAGAAGAGAGTTTGTTGACTATCCAGTCAGTCAATGTTAAATGGAATGGGTGCTTGCTCTTTGTAGTGAATTTAATGTCACTTCTCCTGAAGTTTACAGTATCTACTTGGCTGTGGTAAGTTATTTTAAATTATTTGTATTGCATATCCCTTTTGCAGCTACATTTTCAGTCTGATGCACACTGCCAGTCGCTGAACATTGTCGCTTTGCCTGGGGGGACAATAGACAAGCCTGTGATCTAGTCTGCTTGATGAATCTTTTTTGCCCAAGAGGTCCAGTTTGAAACCCAATAACTGTCTTTTACTTTACCAGTTGTACATTGACCTTGTAAACTGACTACAGCTGATATATCTTAAGACTTGGTCTTCTCAGTTTCAGAGTCTCCACTGTTTACTCTACTAATTGGATTGTTATTCATTCACAGAGCCCTGAAAAGTTTTTTTCCCCTTTCCTATTTTCTCAGCTATCCTTTTCCATTGCTTGCAATGGGATTCCAAGATCCTTCTGTGGCATTTTACAGGCTACAATTCATATTAATCAGAAATTGTGAGAATCTGGATTCTTGGTGCATACAGTATGATTATGTGTACTCATATTTGTATCTTTTGATTGGGTTACAATGTTACAGTCAGCAACTGGTCTGAAAATTTCAGAGGAATAGCTCTGGAGACTCAAGTGCACACTCATCTAAATACATGTTATGGCAACGGGCAGCTATTCAGCAAATTTAGGCCTGCAATTTTACTTCTACACAAATGTACCCAAGTAATGACGTCAGCACAGCAGGATTTGGACCCACATACAGAGACACGTTGTGCTGTCTCCAGGGCACTTTGGAGTATGAATGTCCCTGAGGAAGGGGTGGTCTCTTAGATGACGCCTCACAGGACTCTGTCACATGTTGCAGTTCACACTCCAATGCAAGCCTTTTGGGATTTTAGCAGATTGCGTGACAGGATTTGCTGCTCGAGTGCTCAGCTGCCACTGCAGAGCTCTCCTCCTCCCCTCCTCATGCTATGCTGTAAGTATCACGCTCTCCTTTCTTCTGTGGATGCGTATGGTTTCCATCACTTGTAATAAAAAGATGGAGCCTGAAACAGCCCACACATGCACCAGAAATGGTGTCAGTTTCCCAGAACCCTGTTGCCATCATTTGAACTTAGAGGCCCCAGAACCTAGCTCCCTAGAGTTTTTCCTTTTTTCTTTTGCTTTCTTCATTTCAGCTGATGTCATACAGGTAGAGACTTTACTGGGCTATTACGGGCATGTTGTGGATGATCAAAGCCCTGGAGTCGCTCAGTAAATAATCACGAATCATCAGCAGGCTTAGATCAGAACCTCCAGTGTGGAGACTGAAGGTCAACATGGTGCCCCTTGCTGAGATTCTGGGCTTTTGATTGCAATGGCCTATAAGCCCCACGAAACAGCAGCCTCACCCACATTAAGTGAATCAAGGTAATGCAAAGCAGAATCAAACCCATGTGCTGCCAACAACAGGCAGTAATTCCTAAACAGCTGCTTGTATGCATTCATACAAATGCTTTTTCTTGGTATTGCAAATCTCAAAACATGTACACCCATGCACAGCTACAGTACATGCTCACATGCTGTGGAATGGCATCATATTGTATGTACTTGGTGTCCATTGGGTCCATGCTCCATTCATTAAACTGAAAATGGTGCTGTACTACAGGGAAATTTTTCAGTGTGTGTATCCCCAAAAACTGCTGCAGTGATGACCGTCCATATACTCTACTTTCCTTCTCATTTCTGAAAGCACAGCACAGTAAAAGCACTCATTTGCATTTACTGTGAGTAAACACTAACCATAGTAAGCCAGCTGCAACCTATTTCTAAGATTAGCTGTAGAATAGAATGCCATCAGGTGCTCTACGTGTTGCAGTTTCCCTCTGTGCTTTTCAGGTAATTGAATCAGAGCAGGGTTTTGCTGATTTTTTGATGTATTCCTCCCATAATGTAATGGGCAGATTGTGTCTCAGCCATTTCTTCAGTCAAAAGATTCAGGCAACAATACAAATTACAATGCTTACTCAGCGGTGGGGTGCTCTAGTTAACCATAATTAGCAACAAAACAAGTTGAACATAAAATCCTCAAAATAGCAGCACTACGTGTTTTTCCCAACTATTGCCATATGTGTCCTCAGCTTTGAGGAAAGTAACATTGTAAAGAAACCATTTACTGTAGCATTATTTGCCTTCAAATTGTCTAGCTTGGCCCAAACAATGTATCAAATGTTATTGTAAAAACTTACATTTTAACAAATGCCAGATGTACCAAAGAATTAATTCCTTCTGAAAGTGCCATAAACCTGTAACAGACCAACACAAACATTTTTTTTGCATGACATGCCAAACAAATTCAATAGTAATTTTAGGACTTATGAAATATGGTTCTGCATTAATTTGCCTCTTGTGGTCTCCTCCTCATAAATTTTCCCAGAAATAAATAATGAAGTGCGCATCTTATTAGTTATGTCAGTTCTAATAAAGGAAATGTAGATGTAAAAAAACATGCTGTGTTTGGAGGTTTTCGGCCTTTGATGAACTGCAGAAGGGGTGTGCTCTGGTGTAGCATGAGGGTGGTGAGATGCCTGCTGTTGCTATGTGCAAAAACAGCCACTACTCTGACTCAGCTCCTTACCTCCCTGCCAGCTTAGCCTGCTCGCTGCTCTCATAAATACTCAGCACAGCGTCGCTTCCAACTCCTCAACACCACAAAACAGTGATTGCTTTCTTGTGTTCAGCCAGGATCGGGTTAGGGCAAAAGGCTCTGGTGAGGCAAGGCTCCAAAAGCACTTGCCTCAGTACAGACTTCTCAGCATGTTCTCCATTACTGGAGTGTTGCCCCCTAGGTGTTTAACAGATGCCGTTACTTGTAGGCCTGTGTCTGTGCCCTGAGTAGAAATACTAGCTGAGGAAGGGTGGTTTGCTGTTATGTTAAGGTCTAGGTATGGTAAAATGAATCAGAAAGCTTGTCAAGAGTGGATCAAAGTGATGAAAAGAGACTGAGGAATGTTTCCCTACTTTTGTGAGACTGAGGTTCTTCAACGGTATGTGCTTTTATGTGTGAAGCTGATATATTTTCAAAATACCATATGGGAAACACTGTTCTAATGTACCCTAAATGGTTTATAGTCATTTAAACCAGTTGTTTATAAAAGTAGATGATGGACTTTCATTGTAACAATGGGATTTTTTTCCATTTAGTATAATTGTGTTATGTGTAATGGTAACCAGTCAATGTGTTTTGTCTGCTTGTTTTTTTTTTACATCTGTGGTCACAATATCCTGGATGTTGGTTGTTTTGTGGGTTTGGCTAGCAGAATCAAACTGTAAGTCACATAATTTGAGTGAAGCATTAAAGAAACAATGAAGAATAGTTGTCTAATTACATCTGGAACAGACAGCGTCTTATTTGTACCAAGATGGGTAGATAACAGATTGTCATAAAATAAGGAGAATGGCATGATTTGCTGAATCAGTTGATTGATTGATGTCAAATGGAATCATACTGTTTTCTGTCTGAATAACAAACAATCACAATTTTCATCAGCAGAGCTGCATGACCTGCAAGTTGTGGATTAACCCTTTATTTAACATATATAGCGGTAAACAAAGTAGGACCTGTATTGTGTAGTGTTACATGTCCCATAGGATTTGAAACCTTTAACACTTTTGTTAAGGCATGCATTTTCTACCATACCTATTATCATATATAACCCATTTGCAGGCGAAGCAAGGACAGACATTATAACTGTAATATTTGGCATTCAACGCCTACCACAGAAATCATCTGGATGGTTCCCAGCTATAAATAGAAAAGTTTTGGTTCAGGAGGTCCATTGGGCTACAGTTCTGTCCCATTTGTGGTGAAGCTTGATAAAATTCAGCTGTCTTCCCCATACTGTGTACAGAACCCTCATCTCCTTTATGGCTCAAACTCGATAGCGGCGGGGTGCTGTTTAGGAAGGACAGGGATGTCTTGAATTAGCCAAGGTTGAAGGGCGAAAGAGTAAGGAAAGAGAAACGAGGGCCAGATTGGAGCTCGGCTGTCCAACGCCTGGGGAATTGTGGGTAGACATGTGCTCAGCAGAGACTAAAGAAGGGGAGGGAGGAGGGAAGACAGAGGAGTTTGGCATACATTATTCGTTATTACGGAAAGTCAAAGAAACGCTAGCACATGCAGTGCTGGCCTCTGTGTTGAACTTGGCAGGTTGTAGTCTTCATATTAGTGAGTTTTGCTAGGGCTAGGCCTCTTTCTAGTCCCATGCACTGAGTAAAGTCAGGTAATCACATTTTTTTGGGTCAGCTCTCAGTGAAGATGCCTGTTTTCCTTTAAACAAAACCAAACATCATTGTTCGTAGCATATACCTCAAAATCATACAGACAAATGTTGTAAAATTGAGTTTATCAATTAAATTTGGCTGATTGGGTGAAAGCACATGGAAATGCTTTAATGAAATGAAATGGATTGCATTTAGAAATGGTTTCAGTTCTGCAGCTTGTTGTTTTTGTAAGATTGAGGCAAAAACCCAAAAACAAAACAAAAACACTCTCTGACCACAAAAGCAAACATTGACATTTACGGTCATTTACAAGACTCAAAGATGGTGCCTTGCACATCTGTAGGAAGGACTGGAACACAATCACTGAGGGAGAACGTGGGTCTCTTTTCTCAGGTGTCTGTGTCACATCAACAGACCCCGCGTAGAGGGATGGTGTTTGTTGACACAGTGCACACTAATGGAATCCTTCAATCGATGGAGGACGCAGTGTGGAAGTCAAGGGCCCAGCATTTGTCACAACAGCCCTGTGATCAGTACCTGATGGATCCAAGATGCATCCTGCAGCAAAGACAAACAGCAGGCCTCCACAGCCGGGCCCCGACGCACCAGGAAGCGGAAGGGGAGAGTCCAGCTGCGCGCGTCCGCGGCAATTACCAGCCCTGCCGCTGTGGGCCGCTCCAGTCAGGAATGAGAAACAGACATTTATGAATAGGAGTGGAATGAGATTAGAAACAGCTAAAAGGCGGAGGAGCGGAGTGTTTTGTTGTTGGATTGTGTGTTCCATTCTGGCTGCTGCCCTGTATGATTTGGGTTGCCAGCTGTCTTCAGTGTTCAGCAGTAAACTTAAACAGAGTTCACGTAAAGTGCATTACTCCGGACACACACTGTAAGGAATGGGCTTGGACTGGAAAACCTGGCCATCTGGTCACCCAGTGTACACAACTGTTTAATATCTTGTGATCTCTGTGTGTGAAAATTCTATGAATCCATGTGAATGATGCATTGTCTGGCCCAATATAACACAACCTTTTTTTGGTCTCAACACAACAGTTGATAGTATTGGCTGTTGCTCTACACTCACACTGGAGGTGTTCCACAGTAGCATGTAATTTTATTCTCAGTTGCTGGTAGCTGTTTGGGCCTTATATCACAATGAGAAAATAAATATCTATGAGTATACTGAAGCTTATGTCACTGTACCTCCTGTAGTAAAATCTGCTGGAAGTTGCATGGTTGTTAATCAGTATTGGCTATCATCATGAAGGTAGTTTTAGAACTCTGTGGACCTGCTGAAGTTACCAGCTACGTAACTAGTCCCACACATTGAAATTGTTTTGCTGTTTAAGAGATATTTTTGGCAGTAGAGTGCCCATTAAAAGTTTTAATGGGCCACCAACTGCTTTTAAATTGAGCAGTTATAGATGTGATCCTGGTATCAGACATATGCTGTAGATTTCGTGAATGGCTCAGGTATATGCTGGGATAGGGGTGCTCCAAGACAAAACAGATGTTAGGCCAAGACAACCGATACAGGTGCACGCTCCCCTCCACTCAGTCCCCATTCTACCCCCATTCTCTCCTCCTCCTTTTAATGATCAGAAACTGTACTTTCTGCCAGCAACCAAAATATAGTCCAAATATAGCACCTAAAATAAATAAGAAACTGGTCTATAAAAAGCATTAAGCTTTGTATCTGTTAAATTATAAAGATATTGTGTTTTGCTGTTTTTGCTGTTGTTTTGTTCATTTAGTGAGCAGTAGTATATAAAGTGATTGTTATTATGGGGTTGACCCTCAGAGGACATTGTGGTTCTCCCCGAGGTCTGCTGTCTCAAGTGCTTAGTGAAAAGCCCAGTTGGCTAAGTGGGTTTTTGCACAGTGTTTATGACTGTGTGCAAGCCCAAATGGGCCGGATTTACTGTTCTCGTCATTATGCATTCTTGTGTTCTTATGTTCTTATGGTTTTGGGTGCACTGTAGGTAAGCTCATATGTCCTCAAGGATAAACTTTTATTCAGTTCACTCCCTTAATGGGCCTGTGTAGAGCATCAATTCAGTAAGGAATGCAAAGTATTCTATTCCATCTTCATTTCCATATTCAATGAAAAATGTAGGTAATTTCTCTACCAATAGTCTATACATGTAACATAAATATGTTCTGACTGATTTCCCATAATGTTGAAAAGATCAATAACTGTGTGATTAAAATGTCCATTTTCTGGCCATGTAGTAACTAAAAATAGAAACATTTCCCAAATGAACCTCAATTCTAAGCTGTAGACACCTGTAGATGAAAAGGAATTGAACATACAAAAAGCTTCCTTTGTGTTGCCGTGGAAATTTCCACAAGCAGAATTCTTAACGCTGGGCAAGCAAGCGAGTTTTTATTTCAGGTACATGAGAAAAAAGGATTTTTCTTTTTTCTCGTTCTCTGACTTCCTGAGTCCAAATGAACTGCAGCTGTTTTACCAACAGCATTGCGGACCTAAGCACAAATCTGTCAGGAAAATAATGTGGGGAACTATCACTGAACGTCTCGCTTACTTAGCTCCGTCCTTCTCTCTCCTGGTCGGTGTTTTGAATGAGTGCAGTCCTTGGTGTCGGGTGAATGGGTGCTGTGTTTCATTATTGGAACACATTCTGTTTGGTTAATATTTGGGTGTTTTCTTGGAAATCCTGAGCATGTTGAAAGATTGCTCGTGTACTCGTGTGCATGCAGCTTGAGATTTTAAACACCCATTGTTAAGTATGGTGATGAACTGTCCTGAGTACTCTTTTATAAACTTTGTGTTTGATACTGATTGATTAGACACTCCTACATTAAATGCAATGCCACTGTGATTGTTTTAAGAGCCAGTGCCAGTATGATCTATCTAGCCTAGTTTACCTATTCCAAATACAGTAAATAAATTATTAGTAAATACATTTGCTACCACCATAATTATCTCGACCCTGCTCTCCTCTCACAACCGGAAACTGTGTTGATTGTACTGAAGAAAAGAGCAATTTAATGGCAATTAATTGTTCACCTGCAATACAGGTCTGTCTTTTCTTTACCTTAATTAGTTTTTTTGTTTGTGACCAATTTTTTTCCCCCCATGAGGCAGGAAAAACAAAAAAAGCATGAAAAAAGTGCCCACACATATATGGAACAGTAAAGAAAGCATGTCTAATCCCACCTCCCCTCCAACAGACCCCAGGGGAACAATCACTAGGCAGAATCTCATAACAATGTCTGCAGTTGAGCAGCAGCATCACTCCACAACCTGACATTTTTCTCTGACGCATCATGAATACGAGCAGTAGATAACTCCACATGTATCACATCCAAAAATGAAAGAGTCTACTGATGAGGGGACAAAGAGTGTGGTGGTTTCCATCGCAGAGCAATCATTTTCTTCGCTGAAGTCAGTCCAGCTAGAAAAATAAATAATTTACATAATGACAAGCCTCGGGCTGAAGCATCATTTAATAACAGAACTTTGGGTGCCTTCTTTAGTAGAGTTAGATATTTTTTGTTGAATTATATATATATTAGCATTTTTATTACAATATACAGTCATTTTGTTCTCCTTATGATCATTTTAACTGGGCTTGTTACGCCACCTAATGAAAGTATGTGTCTTCAGTGGCTTCTCCACTGAAATATCTAGCCTACACATATGGATAGTTGTCTGGGTTATTCTATAAAGCAGACTATATTAACTAGTGGGGCCTATTATCATTGAGCAATATGTTTTGTGTGTTCTCATGTGCAGAGTTTCTCTCACTGCCATTCAAACAAATTGACGCATGGTAATTAAAATAATTGTTCTTATGCAAGGTTTGGACAAATGTGATTTCTTTGTGAAAATAACCATTGCGATATTGACTTTCACTTTGCATTTTTCCTGAAAGAAATGCCAGGTTTGCAGACCCTGCTCAAAGTATTAATTATCTATCAATTAGATGACATTTCACTGTAACATTTCAAGCAAAGCTATGTAAAATTGTTTAAAGTATCTTTTTCAGCATCCTCAAATCTCAGGCAGCATTTTGCAGGATAAAAAGCTAGCACGTATTACAAGGGATTAGTGAAACAGACAAGGCATGTAGCCGTTTATCAGTTTATACATTCCACTGAGATTATTAATGACTTCTGTACACTCAGTTTATAAACAGTTGAAGGATTTCAGTTCTTTGTGCAGAATAAAGTGGATTTTGCCCTGTATTTGAAGCATGGTGCATTTTATTTTGAAACTCTGTTGGGAATTTAATATGGGGAATTTGTATGGCCTTGAGGTTTGTAAGTGTAGGATTGTGGATTGATCTGCAATGAATCTGTGAGGAAGAAAACTAGATGTTTCAAAGATTAACACAGAGCAACAAACAAACCACAGACTGTTCCCTCAGCATCCAGGGCTCACCTTTGTGCTTGGAGTTCTGATCATTGTGAAGTGCATTCCTCTCCAGGCTGCGTACCCCGGCAAGTCTCTTGGTTTTTCAGAACAGGGAGCAGGAGTGCATGACGGTGCTCTTAATTAAAGCCAGAAAGCCCTGTTTACATTTCACGGTCGGGACAGAGCAGCATGTGAAAGAGGCTGCAGGCCTCTGAAGACTGCCCCAGGAAAACAAGCAAGGGCTCCCAGTGTAAACAGGGGGCGGAGGGGCTTGTTTTCGTGTCCGGGGTCCCTGCTGCACATGGGACCAGCGGGTGCTTTGTTGTGGGCGCCAGGTTGTTTTGCCAGATGTATAAGCCCAAAGCGTAGAGCTTGGCCCTGGAGAGTATCCCCCAAGCTACGCAGAGCCCATGGTGCTCTCATGGGTCTGGGTCTGGCCTGAGACCATCTGACGCGGATTAGGACCCCAAACGAGCCTGTGGAGAAGGAAGAAGGATGCACTCCGGCTTCTGGACTGCTGTCTCATGCAGAAAAGGCTGAGGGTCCATGCGGCATTGAGCTGGAAAAGCTTGTTCACTGTGTCTGACTGAATTACCTTGAGAACACTTAGCTGGCCTGGCCTACGGCCTGATGTCTTACTTCATAGTGAATTATAATGAGAGGTATTTTAGGCTCACAGGGGAGAGATCTGAATGTCTCCATGGACACATTTCAATTTTGAACTGTGAATATTCTGATTGGTCTCTCTCCAACTGTTCCTTAGACACAGAAGACATTTCTTGTAATTAAACTGATTGTAACAAAATATTTAATCTTTAGTAGGTATTTTTATATGTCATTTGTATGTATGAATATTTATTTTTTCTTAAAATATTTGATGTTTGATTTTATGCCGTTGCACACAGGAAGGTAGGTTTCCTGTTTACCCTGACTATGAATTAGTCTGAAATGACACATATTTATCATGTAGGATGTGCCATTTAATCAAACAAAAACTAATTTTCCCAGATTAATGTGGTGCCATATTAGAAAAAGTGATTTTTTAGCTAAGCCAATGAGTTACAACACTGGAAGCTCAGCTTGCAGCCAATGAATATATTTCTGGAGTTATAGATAACATAGATAGCTTCCTACTGGATGTTTAAATTCAAGACTTGGATGATTGTCTACCAGGCTCTTATGGGCACAGTTCCTTTCTACCATCAGTTCATTGTAAGAGCCTGCGCCCAAGCTGGAGCTGTGTGATTGGTAACCTCTTGTTGTTTTGACCTGGCACTGGAATGAGATGGAGCTCTATGAGTATGCTCTTTGTTTAAGCAAGTGTTGCGTGCATCTACTTCTCTCGCGATGGCTTATGTGCTTCTCATTCGGCATGGCTGGTCATTGACAGTACAATGTTATATAATGTGTGAGATCTCCTATTTTCTTCCTTTGATTCTCATGGTGCTATTTTAAATCATTATTGTGTGTATTGTTTGATATTCTGTCCCTGTGGGCCTTTTCTTGCAGCACTTCATGTACCTTGTCATGACTCTTGATATGGACATTGGTCAAATGAATTAGTAACACACAGGGGTAAACATCCTTGTACCCTTGACCTTATTCAGGATTGTTTCATATGAAGAGCGGATGTCTCCAAAGCAATGAGAGCCTGTCTGCTGAATGTTTACAATCCGTTAGCACATTTACAAAGCAAAAAGAAGTTATATCGCTTCTTTAAAATAGTTTACATTGAAATGGCCTTGTACAGTTTCAGGTACATCAACTGCAAACATACACAAATCTTTGTGAAATTATAAACTTAAAACCAAACACTTTGAAATCTATTGAGAACTTTATGGTCACTATGTGCCAGGACACCAGGGTAACTCGTGAAACTTAATCAAAATGGCGTGGTATTAAATGGCCCAGTAAAATTTCTGAATATGTAATTTTTTTCATATTGTTGTTTTTTCATTTCATTTTGTGGCGCCTATTATCCTTGATCCAGCAGGAACATTCTTTTAAAACAGATTTTTAGTGATGTCTAAAATCATATTTGGCTTACTGAAAACACTTTCAGACATGAAAAGAGGAATTAAACATGTGGACATGGAATGAATTTACAAACTTAACTTGTGTTTAAAGAGTCTCACCAATGATCCATGAGGAATCTTGGATTATTTATAAATATGTAGGCTTACGACTCATGGAATGCATGACTATAGAAACACTGTAGATACATTTGAAATATGCAAGGGTTCTGTCACCATCTGAGAGATTAATTGAATGTGTAGTCCATTCTGGCTAATTAAACAAGCACAGGGACCATTAATGACCAGGAATTGAGGACCATTAACGCCTCTCGTGTGGCTAAGCAAACACAGCCCACTAGCTAACGTATGGTCCCCATTTCCTCTTCACTGTTGGGGTTATCAAACTCAAAAGTATGTGAGGGACTCCAGACTGTGGAGTCAGGGTGGGTGGGGGAGGCTTTTTGGACCAGAGAATAATACTGAGTACGAGCAAGTCGTATTTTATTTGATTCTGTGAAATATTCCAATGCCAAGGGTGCCTAATAATTAAAAGCTGTCTCACCAAGTTCAGATTGTGGGCACCCTGACAGCTGTCCAGCACTATTTCACATTCATACCAAGGGTCCCTTTCGACGTGGGTGGCAGGCTACTGATTTGAAGGCTGTAAAAAGAGTTTATAGGGAATTCATCCGAAAAAAAGAGACTTGTGCTGCAGATGTCATTTGATTTGAGAGAAGTACAATCTGTTCCTTGGCCTCATATTTTCTTCATAACAATGGGATGGGTTTTTCCTCTTTTCCTCTGTCATAACCCTGACTTTAAGAGGCCCTGAGGTCATTGCTGCGGCCAAGTCAAGTTTGTGCTGCCGAAGGAATGATTAACATGAACACACAGAGTGCTGGAGTCTTCGTGTAGTAAACGTGGAAGAATTACTTCTTACTTTCCAGTGCCGTTTTTCTCATTGTATGACTTGTAAAAGAAACCCAGCAGAGAGCTTTGTAATGTACAGCATTAGATGTCAGTACTGCAATGCATTCATGCCCATCATGGATTAGGACAGGTCATGTTTACCTTTTAGAGGGAGGCTACCTTTTCTACATATTTTCAAATGTCATTTGTGCTGTCATTTCATTTGATTTGTGAAAAGGAAATTTATATTTTTTCAACCACTCTTCTTGCCTCAGCAACATATCAGTGATAGCATTTAGTCAGTGTGACCAAAAAACAAAAACCCAAAACATCTTTGTGAGTCATAACTACACTGAAGAACTACAATACATGCTAAATTGTCTGGATGTGTTTGAAGAGAAAGTTCAATTAGTCAGAAAGTCTTTGCTGATAGCAAGCAGAACAGCTGCATGTACTCAATTCTTGGTATGTTTGCATTTTGCAGGAATTCAAGAGGGAACCCAGTGCACCAAGTGCAAGAATGACTGGGCACTGAAAGCAGCCATTGTACTCCTCTATGTCCTGTGTGCCTTGCTAACTATAGCAGTAGCTATTCTTGGATATAAAGGTAAGGGCACTCTTCTTTGTTCCTTTTTATGTTGTAAAAAGATATTTTTAAGATCAATGACAGGGTTCCCACTGCCTATGACAATCCTTGAAAATCATTTCATGAAGGAATATAGTTCAAACGTGCGACATGTAATCTGTTAAGACATCACAAAATTAAAGCTGCATTCATATATTTAATCAATAGTATTACATTTGCTAGTTCTTCTGCAATTTGAGGCAGTGAATAACTTTACTTGAGGTTATGTCCATGACAGTGGAGTTGAGAATATGAAGAGCAAAGCAACTGGTGTGATTCTAGTGAGTTCCTAAAGGATGGATTTCCTAATAAAAAATCTTTGCATGATAGAGATATTGGATTAAACTGAAAAAGCAGAAAAGCAGGAATGGTAACTGTAAAACCCTGCATATATATTTTAACCACCAGTGACAGCAGTTTTGGACAGTAGTGTTGGCTCATGTCTAGAGCTTGGCGTGGTGCTGTGACTCATGGTTTCTTGTCATTGCCTGTCATTGACTGATGGTGTTTGGCTCTACCATAATGCCATATTAGAAACTGCTGACCTGGAATACACCAGATGACTAGCAGCAGTATGAAGTTTTAGTTCAGCCCTGATTCTCTCCTGATAAGCAGAGCATTGTGGTTGACTTTATTTGTCTGCTTTGGTTTTATTTTAAGACCAGACCTGCAACAAGTTGTGAAACCTCATCACTCATTCCCATTCAGCTGACCCTTAGTAAGGAGCTGATGACATGTTTATATGAGTTAAGGCAGTTGAGAAAATTGCAGTTATTGTCAAAATTATTATTTTCATAACAGCATAAAATCAGGAGTACAGACTAGGCCCTATAGTCTTAGTTTCATGCAATGTATGTAATTAGATTACTGTAACGGAGAGCCTAAAGTTTGCTTGGTCCTGACCAGATATGGTGTATTTGACTTCCTTAGATTACAGTTGGATTAGTTTGACACAAGTTAGCACCAGGTGCCCACAAACTGGCCATTACTGAGAGGTATGCCAGGATTGGAAGCTTGTTAAGCTAGTTACCATGCTGAAAAATCCGATTGCCAATATAAAGTAAACTGAGTCCAAGTATGGATAGTTGACTTGCTTGGTAGAGAGAAAGTTAGAAATGACTACTAAAACACTAATGGAAAAATAGTAAGATCCTCTTAACTGCTGATTTGACCTTATTTTGGAGGGTAACTTGAAAACAGCCATACATGTCACACTTTCTTTTCATTGTGGTATATTTTTTTTGTCTGTATTCATCTTGCAAATTCACCAAATGTGCTGCATTACTGTTTATGAGCTGTTGTAAAATATTTATTTTTATGCAAAACTGGTCATGGAACAATGTAGATGGCTTGAGGTCATTCTCAAGTCACTGTGGATGCTGCCCTCACCCATCTGTCCTTAAATTAAGCCCTAACTGTAGTGTGTTAGTGGGTGCATGATTGCACTAGTAGAATGAGGTTCCATAAACCAGATTCTGCCATCATTAGTCAGGGCAATGAAACTCCAGTGCTGAATGAATGAATGAATGAACGAATGAACGAATGAATGGATGAATGAATAATTCTATAAACTACTTAATTGCATGATTTGCTGTAATTAATTGTTATTAATTGTACTTACACATATCTATTTTTAGTTATCAGTATTCCATTCCTATCAGAGAAGTATTTTGGTGTATGTTTTCACAAAATAATAAACGTATTCTTCATATAAAACAGGGCAGTTAGTTTTTAAGTAGCTAAGTTATTGGACTGACAGCATTGTAGAATTTCTTCATGAGAGAAAGTTACTGGACAGACTTCAGTTCATGCCTTTACTGTGTCCAGCTAGCACATGTCATATGGAGCATTGCACAGTGTTTTATATAATTGTTTGTTAGTGTCTGACAAGATCCAGCTAGTTTATGTCACAAAGGCAGAAAGCCTTGCAAAATGATGTTTGCCTAGAAACCATAATAAAATATTTGCCTTGTGTGCCTTCCCAAATTTTAAACATTTAACATGAAATTAAGCAAAATGGATGAGTAATCCAGTGTAGTTAATATGGTTGCTATGAGGGTATCCACTGTTTGTTTGGAACCACATGTTCTGCCAGGAATAAAAGAACTGTTGTTTTTCCAACATTACCATATTATATTTATGTCTATTGGAGGTGTGTATGCAGTATTGTATTTTTCATATCTAGAGTGACCCCACAGAGCTACAGCAACTTTACATAAACAGTGAATGAAAATGTCTGCCTCTCACTAATTAAGGGCAGTAAAAAAATAGGCTGGAAACTCTGACTGGTCACACAGCTGTGAAATCACACGCTTTCAAAAACAAAAACACGTTGGAGTTCTTGCCACATTTCCCAAAGTCAACTTTCGCAAAGTGAGTCAGTTCTCTCCCCTCTCGCTGCCTGCCTCTTTTTTGTGGAGCCATTCCTCGACGGTTTCAGACCCCCTTGATAGCCGCCCCTCAGTCTTACTGTACATTTACCCCACTGCCCCACCCTTCTACCGAAGCCCCCTTCCAGACTCTCACTTCCTGGAATGCACCCCCAGCTTTGTTATGGAGACTTCCTGGTCCTCACTGTGCCCACTAATTTTTCCAGCTTGGAAAATGAACCTTGGAGACTGGTTGGACGGCCAGTGCAGAGTGTTCTAGTAGGATTGCATTAAACATTCCCATATGTCTCAACTGTTAAAGTAATATCTTTGTGGGTTTTTTTTCCCTTTTAGTTTTTTACAGGATGACTCCTAATGGCAAGCATTTAATGTACACAATGTTGTTTTTCACAAGTTTTCACATTTAGTGCGTGTGGTGTATGGAACATTAGAGGAATATATATTCATTCCTCTCTCTTCCTGCGCTGTTCATGCCGGCCTAATTTCTACCAGATGAGGAGTGAACTAACAACAAGTCTTGCAGAACCCACTCTAACAGGGATTTTATGGCTTGGTAGCAATTTGCTGTCCTGGCAACCACAGGTCCGACCCACATGTGCAGATGTGGCCACATGATTCTTGTCAGTAGTGCGACGCAGTGCTTTTTTATGTTCTCACATTGCACAAGTGCAAAACGACCACTGCAAATTCTATCTCTCTACCTCCTCTCAGCCCCACCATTGCCACCACCACTGCTAACAGCACACCATCCTACCCCTAAGGATTAAGAGATTCCATCATATGATTCCAGACATTTTTGTTTTGATTTATCCTTTATTTATTTTTCATCAAAGCAAAGTTTGCCTTGAACATTACTACTCACCAGATCCAACTACATTGTGGCCAGCTCCTTTGCAGACAGCTGTTTAACTGGTTCCAGAACACAGGGTGAAGGGGCATAATCAAAAGCCTTAGTAATGGGCATCAGCATGGTAGGACACAAAATCCAATCAGGCTTAAGGGATATGTTGCAATGTCTTTAAAAATACACTGAATATTATTTTGGTGTTCCTACACCAAAAAATTGATGTTGATTTGTGTCAACTGTTTGACCATGACCATCATACCAATATTTCTGGAGGAAAGAATATTACTATTACTGCTGTGCCTAGCTTGCTGAGGAGTATTCTCCTAACGTCCGAAATCTTAAAACCAGGATTTACTCACAAAAAGCCTGCTAGGTTTCTTCAACCTGGTTCAACCATGGTCTATACTCACATAATAGCTATACCATGTTTTATAATAGTAGAGAATACATTTATCATAGACATACCTTTTGTAATTATTTTCCCAAAACTGGCACAAATAATAAATGTATTTTCCGAATCTGTTTCCTTTCTGACTGTAAGTGAGGGTCCAGTAGCAACACCCTCTGAACCCTCAGAGCAATGCTGTCAGCAAATTTTCACCCATAAGTTCATTTAGTGCTGCAAATAGAAGAGGAAAGCTTAATTTTACAAGATAAAAGCAAAAATTGGAAAACAAGAAATGGAAGTATTGATTAATTAGCTAAGCAGGAAATGGGCTCCACCAAACTTTCACTGGATCTACAATGACCTTCCAAAAATAATATGCAACTAGCAACATTACCATCTACAGCAAGCAGGGGTGAAGGTATCAGAAGCCACTGGAAGCAGAACACATACACTTAAGAGAGCTGAATTGTAACTATACCCACAATTCAATAAATATGGTATAACAAATCGTATGAAAGTAATTCCCATGTTGTTTGTGTAAATGTATTTAGAACAATTTACAATCAAATTTGTTTGGCCCACATTTGATAAGAGGCTGAACGACCTCAAACTCACTGCGCATGCAGCTACAGCATTCATCATTAAGAAAAAGTGGAAAGTTTTTGACTGGCCAAGTCAGACATCTGATTTAAATGCAATCGAGCATGCATTTTACTTGCTGAAGAGGAGACTGAAGACAGAAAACCCTCACAACAGAGATCAATTAAAACAGATGGCTTGAAGGCCTCCAAAAGCCTTTCAAAGGAAGATACCAAACATTTGGAGTAGGGAGTGGGTCACAGCATTGATGCAGCTATTGCATTTGAGTGATTTGTGACTGAATAATAGACTCTATTGGTTTTATTCACTTTTGATTTAATTTGTTAATAATCTAATTTTGCACAGCTAAATGGGAATCTCAACCAGAAAATGTCTGTCTCTATAAAAAGGTAAAACATATGCATGAAAATACCAAGAAATAAAAGCTGATTGTCTGACTGTTGTCTCATATTCATAGTATGATCTCATATACATATGAATGAAGCATATACTAAAAATATCCAATTTATATAATGCTATATAATAGTATTATATAAATGAAAAGATTTTTGGAGGGCATTGTATAGTAGTGTACTTCCTAATCCTGCCTCCCACATCTGCTTAAACACCATCTTTGAGACTGTAATTGAGATTTTGAATCACCAGATTGGTTGTAAAATCTCTTTATTTGTCAAATTGTTGTATGGAAGAAACACAATGGTGATATTGCTTAGATAACTTTGTGTCAGTAGACATGCCTTCAATCCTATAATCTGTTTCTTGCTTAATTGATAGTATTTTTATTTCAGTTTTTTATTTAAATTCATTCACAATCCAGTCCAAATTATAATATGAGGTATAAGATGTAAGATATAAGAACATATAAGAATCACTGCTCATTTAACATTACCCTGCAGTTCTTTTCATTTATTGTATGTGCAAGCTCATAGGAACCATTATAGATGGAGTGAACCTCCATGTTCATAACATTTAGTTTGGGAAAACCCTGTAAAGGATGGCCCACTTACAACCCAATAAATGTATGCACATACATTGTAATACATATGTAATACTTGCATTACATTTAATTCATGGAAAGGGGAATAACTGATTTTGTGGAATATGTGTAATATCTATGTATGATTATTAAAATGTATTGATTACCATATATATTGGATTTTGTACAGAACCCATGTACAGGTCATTGAAAGGGTTTCCACCTCACGTTTGCACTCAGCACTTCTGGAGCATTCATTTAATTTTTTCCCCCATTTTTCCCCACTCCAGCTGTTTACATGGGATTCTCTGTTACATTATGAAATATAAACACACATTGAGCAAAAATAAACAGTGGCACAAAAGCGGTGTGTGTCGGCAGGAATGCCACTCAGGCTACGCAGCTGTGGAGCAGCTGGCCGGGATGAAGGGGTGGAGCAATGTGTCATTAAGTTTGTGGGAGGGGCTATGCTTTAAAATGTGTGTGAGAAGAGGCCAGATAATATAGAGAATAGGAATGTGACATGGTGTGTGTGTGTATGTGTGTGCACGTGCATTGGAGTAGTCATGGAATGTGTTTGTATGTTTGAGTGTTAAAAGAGAGCTTTTGTGTGTATACATGGATGTTAATGGTTATCTGTGTGCTCTATGTCTTGTATCTTATAAAATGTAAAGTGCTGTGACCTTCTGATCTCGCAGTCTCAGGGGTAAAAGCAGCATGGATCACTGAAGCCATGTAGTGCTATGACTTCCATGAATTGGTGCCGTTGTTTGAAGTGGAGATTTTAATTGAACAGCCACTCCCTTTGTTTTATTTCTCTCAGAGCGTAATGAATTAAATGAACATTTGGAAGACTGTTTAAGTGTTGCAGACATTCATATAAGGATGTTGAAGAGTCCCTGACAAGTGATGAAGGGTTTATGATCACACAACACATTTCTTGATTGCAAGCTTCCTGTTCTACATTTCCAATTCTTTCCTAACTACATTTCTATCTTCAGATTAATTTCCGCAAACTCTTCATATAGGATGGCCATTTTATTTTTTAAATATTTGTGGGGACATTTCCAGTATCTGCAACTATTTCCCATACCTACAGCAACATAAATGTTGTAGATTTGTTTCTGTTTATTTTCCTGTTTCCTTATTGGAGCAGATGGGGGCAGAGGAAAGGGTCAGGAAGTAATACAGTAGATCCTAAAGTTGAGCAGACACACTGACATCAAGGCCCCTGCAGACTCTGCATGCATGGGTGTGTCACAGATGCACTGTAAAACTACAGCATCACTTTAGGATCAAAAGCGAAAAGATGAAGTTTAAAAAACTTTTGAATAACTTGTATTCCATGCTCTATGGGCTATGAAGATTGTATGAAGCACTGGGGGTGATGCCGAAGACTTGCAGTGGTACACAGTCATCCTCTGTTTTGCGCTCATTATTTTTTAAGAGCAGAGCTGAAGTAATGCTGCTCTGATGGGCACCTTGTCCCAAGGGGGTGCTAGTGCGTAAAGCTACTCCACCTCAGAGAAATCAAGACGAGCTCCCACTCCTCAGGCATTAGGGCTGTTACACAACTACCATTATTATAACTACGATCCTCTGTTTTGAGCAATCACTAGCCAGTCTATGTTTTACAACTGCCCCCTTGGATAATTGCCTTAATCTGTTATCACAAGGCTCAAAGCGAAGGCCGAAGCAAATAAGCCATGTTTAAAAATAGTGCACTTATACAAGCAGTAATACCCAAGTGCACATAAAGAGAGAGTAGACGTAACCAGATGGTTCCTTGTGCACCCCCAGCTCCCTAATACTTGTCTACATGCCTTTGAAATGGATCCCTGTGTTTTGTTTGTCCCCACTGCACATTATTAAGGTTTTTTGGTTCCACAAGCCCCCGGTGTAGGATAATAACATCAAATGCCTTGCATGTTTTTCAGATGTTTAGAATGTCACAAGGACCCCTGCCACTGTTACACTGATAAGTAAAACATGGCATTCACAGGAAGGAGGAAAAGTAGTACAAAATAAGTTTTGATGATGAGGAATCATATCTCATAGCACCAGCAGCTGATCGTAGTTAGCTTTCTCCATATCCTGTACATGTCAGAGTGTTATTGCTCCGTGCACTTTATGACCGGGTATTTGAGAGAGTTAATCCCTTAACCCAGTTCCAAGCATGTTGACCTTATAACATGAGTGTTGTGGGATGGAGGAATGGAAGGTGCAAAAGGGTTCACTAATTTATGCTGCTGTTGACAGAGTGTTATGATGTTTCATGCTGTTTAAAATTGTGATCACACATAGGCATATACACATGCATACAAAGATGTATAAAAGGCACACTTATATCCACTCGCTCACTATATTTACTTATATTCACTCACTCTCTCTTTCTCACTCACACACACTCACACTCACACACACACACACACACACACACGCGCACACACACAAACACAAACTGGCAGTGTTGATGTTTTTGGCTGTAGGGCTCCAGAGCCTGAACAACAGGAGCATTGTTGGGACAGAGAGGTGACTCTGTCCCTCAGCATTCACTTCCACTCCATGGCGTCTGCCCACTGACAGTCTGTGAATGCAACTGGCCAGAACAAGAGTCTCCCCGCTGACTGGAACAATGAGCTGAATCCCACTGACCAGGCTTGGGCCAACCACCAGAGAATCCTCAAAATTAAAAGCTTTTTGTTTCATTTTCATAGAGCTATCTGGATAGTATTATTGCCAGATTGTTTCAAAACAGGATCTTTCCTAGACCAAATATTGAGGACAAACAATTGGGACTACATTTACTAAAACATTAACGTTGGTGAGGCCCGTAACAAAATGCCGTCAAGTTTCTTCACTGGACTTGAAATCCCATATTTTAATTATGCCTTCAGTAGTTAACACAATATACTGAACTGAATTTAAAAAGAAGGCATTGTTGTGCATCACTTATAGAGATGCTGCATTGCAAAAATAAGTTTTATTATACAAAGACATATACTTTACAGAGTATATCACTCATATAGTGTGTGGTTTGAAACATTTATCCTTTGTGATTCAAGCATGGCTCTTTGTTGTTGTAGCATTTTAAAAAATGTAACTCTTATTTCTACTGAAATTAATTTGAGTCATCTATGTCATGGTAAGTAAATGATTGTATCCCATGTTTCATGTTAGCAGAGAGCCCCAAACTCATCTTTGTGACCTGCTTTTGATGGACACGATACATTTGAGCATAGGGTTTGGTCTGTTTGCTTTTCCAACAGTGTTGCACTTACCAGTGTAAACTCATCTTGACCCTGTCCCTCAAAATTGCAACAGACAATAACAAAGGCCCTCAGAGTATACATTTACATATTAAAGGAAAATTGCATCTAAACAACTACAAACAACGTAACGGGTGAAATAGAATCCATGAGGTCATTCATTTAGTGAGAGTGACTCTTTTCGAGTTTTTCAGTTTTTCAGTTCTCACGCAGAGCAACCACAGAAAGAACTTGTATTTGCAGAGTGATGGTTTTCTAGTAGGCAGGCAGTGATAGAATGCATCACTGCTGCTGGTTATCTATATGCAGTTTATACTTCTGGCTGCAGGCACAAAAAACAGTTCTAACAAGTAACTATGAAGCGGCTGCGAATGAACATGTGACTTGGTAGATATGTGGTGACTTTCTTTCTTTTTAACTAATGAAATGATTAATTGGAGATTGGAGGCTGCTTTTGACAAACTGAAATTCAGAGATTAGTAATGAATATCCCATAGGGAAGGGGCAATGCAGAGGACATTGAAATGTTAGCCAATCAGAGGGATGCTCACTGTGGACACACTTAAAATGTTGCCCTATGAGAGTGACCTGAACAACGATTCCTCAGAATCCCAGCCACATTCCAGAGGAAATGAAATGAAGGACTTGGTCTGTGGAGGGGTGTGAAGACCCTCCCCTGACAGAGCATCCTCCCGTGTTGGGTTCCTTCCTTTTATGTCTTGTTTTTTTTTTTTTTTTTTACCCAAGACCCCACTGGCTCACTTCCTGTCTCTCAGCGTCCCTCCTGACATGCCTCCCCCTGGCCTCTGTGTCTCCCACTCCTCCCTACACTCGTATCTTCAGCTTTGTTCCCCGCTGGGGGACTTCCTCCCAGACGGCTCAGTGGTCATGAATTAAACAGAGGTCATGAGGTGGTGTCAGGAAGTGGTGTCACTGGTATTGTGACGCCGCCAGTCTGGTAGACACCAAGATCTGAACTTTATCATTGTGCTTCAGTTGCCCGTAAATGACTCCTCTGTGAAGAGTGAGTCCCTTTTGTGCTCCTGATAGAGCTTTATCACTGGCTCTCACAGCAGTGCTGAGTGAAGCCCCCTGTGGCTGAAGCCTCATCACATCACCCCTCAATCTGGTTTCTCTGCAATTACACAAATAGAGAATAATCAAATAGAATTCAACAGATTTATTGTCCAGTTTGTTGAAAACAATGTAAATTGTCTCTGGCTGAACATCATTCCAAAACACAAAATAAAACCAATAGCATTACAATTAATAACATGTATTAAGAAAACATACAAATGTCTGTGCATTTGCTTTCATTAAAACTGACACATCTTAAAGCAAAGTTCTGTCATTCTGGCTTAGAGACTTAAAGCACAGCCCTGATAACAGTCACTGAGTTAAGTTATGGAATGTGTGGGTAAAATATTCAGGTATTGAGTTTCTACGTAAGTGGCAATACTGATTCTTTATGACTTGTATTTTTCAGTTGTCCAAAGGGTGGACAATGTGACTGAGGGCATGGAGAACTACAGGGGCAAGATCTCAGCTGTGGAGACTGACTTAAAAAAGCTTGGTGAGTTTTTCTTTTTTTACAGTGCCTTCTACTATACAAAAGTTTGATGCTGAATCAGATGTGATGAATTGAAGAAGTAAAACACAAAAATGATATTCATCATATATTGCTTCGTAAAACTTACATTGCCTTTGGCAGAGCAAATTGAACCACTATGGCAGTAAATAGATTTATCACAGAATAAATGAGCTGGAATACAGTGTCACATCTATAAAACAGCCACAAGACAAGAGGAAAGCTAATTATGGATAAGTAGTGTCTCCTAAATCTGAGTTCCATGTTTCACTTCAAAGACTTCATGTTGCTTAACCCTTTAATTGCTCCATTTTCTACAATGTGAATATTCAGTCTGTGTCTCTCTTAAGATGATCAAGCAGGGGAGAAATCGGAGAACACCACCACCGAGATGCAGACCTTTAAGTCTGATATTCAGCTGATGCAGAGGCAGCTGAGCGATATTGTCAAGAAGGCCAACAGCAACAAAGCCGCCTTGGACAAGCTTCAGGATGCTGGTGAGAGCATGCAGACCAGCCACAGCTCCCTGCAAGGCCTGCTGGACAGCAACTCAGACATGATCCGCAATGTCAACAGCACCCTGTCCACCTACAGCGGCTACATCACAGGCCTGCAGGAGGATACCGCCCGGCTGCAGGCAGACCTGCAGGGTCAGGTGAGGGACCAGAGCCGGACGCTGGTCAGCATCAACAGCCTCAACCTCACCCAGGCCCAGCAGAGGAACCTCATCAGCGCTCTGCAGAGGTCAGTGGATGACACCAGCCAGGCCATCCAGAAGATCAGGAATGACTTCCAGAGCCTGCAGCAGACGGTGAGGCAGACAAGCACCGATGCTGAATGGCTGAGGGAGAAGGTGCAGAGCCTGCAGGCTCTGGCTGCTAACAACTCTGCCCTGGCCAAAGGCAACAATGAGTCCCTTGAGGACATGGGTGCCCAGCTAGCCAACTTAGCCAGCCAGATTCAGAACACTTCCATGCTGACGGAGGGGCATGACCAGAGCCTACGGGAGCTGATGGACCAGCAGCGAGACCACGACAATATGACCTCAGCCAAGTTCGACAGGTTTGAGGTGCGGCTCGATCAATCTGAGCAGGACATCGACCGCATCACAGGTAACATCAGCTTCACCACCCAGCTGCTGGGTGCCATCAACACCAACCTCAATGACCTGCGTACCTGTGCTGAGACTGTAGGCCGACACTCCGACTACCTGCTCAACCTCAACAACAGCATGGCGGATGTGCGGGCTGACTCTGCCACCCTGCGCTCCCAGCAGGACGACCTGGCTGCACGGCTGGACAAGGAGGTGACCAGCCTGTCCATTGTCATGGAAGAGATGAAGCTGGTGGACAGCAAACACTCGCAGCTAATTACCAACTTCACCATCCTACAGGGTGAGTCCCTGCTGTGTTCCGAATGACTGTGTGTTTACCCTTAGCAAAATGAGGCGCAACGGCTATTGGTTTCTGTTTGTTTTTATGACATCACATGCTTGTCTGTTTCAGGTCCTCCTGGTCCTAGGGGTCCCAGAGGAGACAAAGGACCACAGGGCCCAGTGGGGCAGACAGGCCAAAAAGGGGAGAAAGGAGACAAAGGGGTTCCAGGGGCTCAGGGTGTCCGGGGAGAGAAGGGTGCAGCCGGACCTCCTGGGGTACCAGGGTTCAAAGGTCAGCCTGGATCCCGTGGAAGTCCTGGTCCGAAGGGCTCTCGAGGATCGGGGGGCAGGGCTGGTGCCCCTGGGGCAAAGGGTGAGCCTGGTGCACCTGGGCTACCTGGAAGAGATGGACAGCCAGGCCCCCAGGGTCCACAGGGGCCACCTGGTGTACGAGGGGTAGTTGGAGCACCTGGACCTCAAGGACCTCGTGGGGTAGTGGGTCCTGTGGGCCCTCCAGGGCCACCTGGTCTGCCAGGACTTCCTGCCCGCCCAGCAGCTGCCCATGTGGCTCCAGTGTCTTTGCAGGGTGAGGTACCAGTCCCTACCACCAAAACACCAGGTGACAAGGCCAGCTGGCTTCATATTTAGCATGTGGCATGGCATGAAAATATATGTTTCTCCTTCTCCTTTAACTTACAAAATACACACTTCTGTTTGTTATTTCCTTTTGCCTGGGAGCTTCATATTTTGTCTGCATGCACAAAAATGTGTTCTCATAAAACGAAAACACAATTCCTGTGGCAGAGCATGACAGTATGTTTCATCATCCTTTAGTTTACAAAACATGCACAAAAGAAAACAATAAGCACACTATTAGATTAAAACACAGATGAGGGTGCTGCATGAGAGTTGTCATCTGTTTTGCATTCCTAAAACAGACATAGTATTTCATGAAAATACATTGAACTTGCCATCCAGATTAAATATGGATGTATAATGATGCTCTATCACTATCCTGCAGGGTGCCCCCCACAGTGGATCAACTACAAGGATAAGTGCTACTTCTTTTCGACTGAGGCTCGCAACTTTGATGATGCAAAGAAATCCTGCGAAGGAATGTCATCAACTATGGTCATTGTTAACAGTACAGATGAGCAGGTGGAGTCAGTGTTCTTTTTTATATCAGTGTCTATGTCTATATCTTTTTAATATCTGTGTTTCCTTTTATATCCTGTCATTACTGTTGTTACACACACATGGTGAGCCCAAGGTCAAGTCAGGGCCCTGTCCTTAGGCAATCATAACTGGGTCCACAAAGGACAACAAAGGCCTGCATTTTGCTCTGGGGTTTAAGCAGGTCATGGGCACTAAGGATTGCCTGGGGATACTGATCAAGCACCTACAGTTATCAGCTGTCATCAAGGAGAAATGTACTACTTCTCTAGTTAGTGCTATTCTCTTGTTATCTGCTTTTCTAGGCTGTGTAGCTAGTAATGTGGAAAATATTCTCTCACAGGCAAGTGTCAGAAGACTTCACATGCACAGGATTGAAAAAATCGCACGTGTTTGATCTTAATGATCCATAAGGAACACATTATCCCTGTATCAAAATAAAAAAGATGTCCATGCTCACAAATGTACTTAAAACCACAGCTACTTTGGTAATATAGAGCCTTACAAAACACATTTTGGATAAGGAACAGGAAGAGGAAGGAAGATGCCTGTAAACCTGGAATTTGTTTGTTTTGCTGTTTTCCTTCTCCAGCAATGGTTGCAAAAGCAGATAGCTGGCAAGAGGTTCTTTTGGCTGGGCCTGACAGACAGGGAGGAGGAGAATGTCTGGCGCTGGGTGGATGGGAGCCTGCCCACTTTCACGTGAGTCCTGCTATTTATTTGGGCCCTTCGCCAGTTTGAACATGGTGCCTTTTGGTTCCATGAGGTTGTCAAATGAAGTCATTGGATGGTTGTGTGCAAGCTGATTTTTATGACTGTTCTTCAATGGTCTTGTTCCTCCACAAAACATATGCATATCCAATTTTTATTGATACAAATATAACCACTTGCTATAATGCTTTATATATTCACTTGCTATAAAATGTTTTACAAAATTAATGGAAATAAAATCTTAAATAGACAAATTTCCCATGCTGGTGAAGTAATAGTAAGAGACTGAACAAGCCAATGAACATAAATAACTCAAAAGATATGATTAGTCCCTTCTCTTATCCTGGACAAAATTCCATCCCTCTCCATTCCATCTCTCCCCTGTCATTGCTGTACATAACCACTTCATTCCCTTGGGTCTACTAATATGTTGCAAGTGCTTTTGTGGAAGAATTTTCTTGCATTGAGCCTGAGTGATTGAGCGCCCCCTGCTGTTTTGTTGTAGGAAGTGGAAGCCAGGCCAGCCTGATAACTGGAGCCATGGACACCAGGAGGGGGAGGACTGTGCTGGGCTGATCCACCAGGGCCTCTGGAATGACTTCTTCTGTGACGACCTCAACGGCATCATCTGCGAGAAAGATATGGAGAGCTGTGAGTAGCTGAGTGTTAGCAGTCTCCATCATCATTATTTATTTATATTAATATTTTGATACTATTTGCGCCTTGTGTAGAAGGGGCATTAATCAAATATATTATTTATGATGGTGAGAATCTGACGATGATGATGACTTAGCCACTGTACAAGTGTCTAAAAAAAATCTGAAATACTATATAACACTACACATATTTAATCATATGATGATTATTATTATGTATGCTGTAATTATGAGTACTGTTGTGTCAGTACAGTAATACTGACCTTATTTTTTTCCTCCAGCAAAAGAACCAGGATTATAGCACCTGTGGATGAGAGAGAGGGAGACGCTGTGGGACTGAAGCCTTCTGAAGAGACTTAGAGTCTGGCCGGATGTTTCACCATCCTTGAACTGGCACCTTAGCTTTGCCATGCCAAAAGACACTCTTATGGAGTCAAGAGGAAGGAGAAACAACACACTTCATGATTGCAGTTTTATCTACAACATGGAGCCTTACCACTGACCAGATTCACTCCATCCCCAGAACAGAGGTGCTCCACCCAGCAACTCACGTAAGCTATGCAAGCACCATGACAATCAAGACATATGAATTTATTATTGTTATTTAGTTAAAAATCAAATTAATTGAATCATTTAGAATTATTTTGTCCTTTCCTATGCTGTATTAAATTCCATCCCAGTTATGGTTTTAGTTCACTTTTAACTAATTTTTGGAATATATATTTTCACACTGCAGGTCATTCCATTAATATAACTTTTGACTTTTCCGGCACCAAAATGAAAAGACAATGAACTTGTACAATGCAAGCCTTTTAGTTGTGTTATTCTGCTATTTCTCAGATTTGCAATCAATCAACACGGCGCTGTTATGCTATCCTTGAGGAACGTCTTTCTTAAACCTCAAGAATTGTCTGGCTATATATAGCTATATTGTATACGTAAATTTAAATAAATACAAATATATACATAAAACTATCCTGAAAAGCATTTGGTTTTGTTTAAAGAAAATTTGTGTAAGTTTACATTTTTTACAATATTTTTGTATGTAAAAGATTTTTTTAAAAATGTGTATTATCATGGAACCTGTATTATTTTATGAGATGTATTTTACAGACTGTACAGAGAAACACAGTTGACCTCCTACCTACAAGTCCAAATCAGACATTTTTATTACTACTACACTCAGGGAAATATTAATTTCCTGTTTTAGGTACCTTGGGCAATTACCTAGCTGGCCTGTCAAATCTTTTCAACAATGACAAAATGATTGTGTTGTCACACCCCCCATAATACAGTGCCATTCAAAAAATAATGATATTAAAATAAACACAAGTTATTGAAAATGCTATGTTGTTTTTTTTTCTCTTCAGAAAGTGCCTCTTACAAATCTAACCTCACCTGAAGTGAGATTCAAACACTAGAATAATGAGTCAAGTCTTCGTACATTCATAGACAAGATGCAATATATTTATATCCTACTTAATGCTGATTTCCTGAAGGGTTTTGTCTGTCCCTTTACTTGCTTTAACAGTTGCTGCTGCTGAAATATTCAGTATGGTTCCTGATTGTTTGCTAAGTGTATGGAGCATCTACTATCGCGTTACTCTGTAGCTGTTACATTGCTCTGTATTTACTGACCTCCAGTAGGTGGAACATTACTTTTATTGTGTTCTAATATGAAATCAGGGTGGAGATGTACAGTTAGAGACTATTGAGATGATAAGCTGATGGTTTTGTTTTTCCTAAAAATTCAAAAACTTGTTTTTTTTCACAACATCAGACAACAAGTATGCCTTTACTTATGTATTTAAAATGTAGATGTACATAAATACATAAATATCCCTTGAAACCCATATGAAAAAGTGTACATAAATCTTAAAGTATATATTTTTATATACAATGCATTGATGTTTACCACAGCTAGGTCAAAAGCCTCATTGCACTGAAATTCACCCATCTGCTGACAAAAAAATACAACTGAAAGATTGGTACAATACAGCTCTAATCTAAGATGGACCCAGTGAAACTCCATGCGCTTGTGTAATTGATTTTTATTTCGTTCTTCATTTTCCCAGCCCTGATTCAAAGTACACTGTTGATTCATGAACGATTTACATGGTAGCATCATGAAACAGTGCAAGTGCATAAAAATGAACATTTGAAATGAACGTCTTCACAGTTTTCATCTACTATTACATATGCCATTACACAATCTTTTTCCATCAATATTTTTTATGCCTTTCGTTCAGCTGCACAGAAGATTGAAATTATCTCACAATAGCACCTTTTGTGGAGTAGGGGAATCAAACTATGTATTTTACAGGCTATACATTTCTGAGCTAAAAAGTTGTGACATACTCTGTTAGGTAAAACTATGGATTATGTAATACTGATGTATCTAGTTCATTCTTAGTTAAATATGTTAAAACCCAGGCAGTTACATACTATCTGGCTAGATTTTATGCGTTTTGTTCCAATGTGTCACTATTCATTTTTAGCAATTTGAGCATTATCAATTGGAGTTATTGACATTCTAGTTCGGATAAAGAACCTTACTCTTCCTGCAAAATAGAAAAAGACTCATTCAAGACTGCTCTTACTTCTGCTTCTATTTGCACTAGTTTCTGCATCTTTAATCTCAAGGACAATCTAAAAGCAGTTGAAATATGCAAGAAAAGTCTGTAATTTTCTAATGCATGCTAAAAGTAGGCCACTTAACGTTTGATAAAGAATGCACTGAGATGAAGTTAATAACATTTACTCTAAAAGCCTTTATTAAATACAAAATGTATTCCCAAGTGGTATCAGCTTGACTCTTTCTGTTGGCTTGCCTTAATTTTTCATCGTTAAATTTACCCACAAAGAACTGTTTCATTACAATTTCTGAAAAGATGTTCAGAGTGTCTTGTCACTCAAATGTTATGAAATGTTGCACTGTTTATGATAGCAGCAACATTGCTTGGTATATTTACAGATTAGTTACTGATAAGTTAAAAATAAAAAAGTTAACACCACTTTTAAAAGACAAGTGATGTCACACAAATGTGTCAAAAACGTGTATGCCCGCAGTTATGCTGAAGTTGGCATTCATTTGAAAAGATCATAACTGCACACAAAGGTGCCGTATGAGCTGAAATTGCACTCCTTCTTAAGTTCACCTGACAGTGTTCCGTAAACATTGTAAATAAGAGAGGTTCTTAAAGATGATGAAAGCGCTGAAAAAACAGAAAAAGTTGTGCCCAACTTCTGCCTGTTTTATCTAAGTAAATGTCAGAATGTACCTGTATTTAAAGTATTTTCTGTTATTGTATCACCAGCACACACATACCACTGAGGGAGCATGAAGTTTGAACGATTATACAATAAAATGGTGTAATTTACAGATGGATACACAATTCTATGTTTTTAATGGGTTTGCTACTCTTTTACTAGATGGTATAATGCATGTTCTAAACTCATGAAACCAACTGCGTCACATCACATTTTCTCAACTGTTTAACAGAACAGAAAACTAACATTTCATCAAAATAAGCAAGACATTACCAATTATGGAATATACAGGCTGACAGAATTTTCTATATTGTGTTACTGTAGATGCTACCTAGTCAGTGCAGAATGAGTGGTCTATACAGAATGCTATAGAACTTCAATATATATACTTCTAGAATTTGTATAGTTTTCTCTTCTTCTCACATATGGAATACGGGACAAGTACATAACATTTAAAGTATAAAAAAGCACAGCTTGATGTGATGTTAACTCTCTCTCTTATTTCCTTCTTTTTCACCAATGAACAGTATGTGGGTATTAAGGCTGACCAGCTTGAGTACTCTGGGTGTTTTGCAGCTTTAAAAAGCAGAGGAATCCATTGGAGCGCAGCCCTTTATCCCTGTTGTGGGATGTTAACTCTGGTGGAGACTGGGTGGAGTCTGGGTGGGTGGGTGGAGACTGGGTGGGTGAGTGGTGGCGATGGTGTTGACATGACTGTGCACTCTTGCTGTTTGAGGGAAAGCCAGGCAGGCTGTGTGGTCGTTCTACTCGTCCTTCTCAACTATCACTTCCCCGTGAAGCACCTTTCTCCTTTGACGAAGCATGTGGAAATATAATTGTGGGAACACTGGTGGAGGAATAAAGAAAAACACTGTTGAGATGTCTGAATCCAATCTTTCACAGGAGTACAAGTCCAACCTAAACAATTTGGCTTGAAACTGATATTATGAAAAAGTCGTTCTTCCAGTAAATTCTGAGTTCCAAATTTCAACATAGAGGTCACTCAGAGGATAGGTTGAAAACATCATATGGGTGAGCACGGTTCATTTTGGCCTCAGATTAAAAAAGCACAGCAGTGCCATTTCTAATCCTGCATGCACTGTTTTTGGAGGTCATCACTTTTTTGCATGATTAAGTTTGAGGTAACATTTGGTTTGAAGCATCAATTTGAAGCTGCAATTTGAATCAACCATATTGAAGTTGATTATCTAAAAGACATATATTTGAGAGCTGTAAACAATTTACTGACATATAATGTTTCTACTGTTGACACATATATAACATGATTTATGGTACTTGTATATACCAATGCCATGAAAGAGACACAGGAGGAAAAACTCTTACATGGGATATAAGAGAGCATGACAATGATGAGGAAGATGTAGTAGTCAAAAGAGACATTGTATTTGTTGGGGAGCCTCATTGAGAACATTCCGGACCTCCGAACGTATGGAAGGGCAGCATAAATGGTCATGAGTTCACCAGCCACTCCAAGGGGGTACATGACAATAAACATGTTGTATCTGATAGGGAAGAAAAAAAAGAGACAAATATTGATTTCAGCTCAAGTCCATTATCTATTCAATCTCACACACAAGCAATAACAAGCAAATGTACGCGCACACACATTTGCATACAATAGCACAGCCAAGCCTTCAATGAAATCCTGCACAAGTGTCTTGCAAAATTAGCATGGGGCCATCCTGACATTGTACAAATATGTGTTGCAACATGTTGAAATGCCAGCGTAATGATGAACAGAACTTTCAGAGACCACTGAAAGCATCATTTTGACTAAGCACACCCAGCATCTGGCTGCCAACCCCCTGAAAAGCATCTGCCGTCACTTAAATCAAATTGAACTGTTAGTCCCAATTACAGTGTCACTGCATCCACAATTCAGGACACATGCAGCTGATAAAAACACACAAAATTATGCAATTTATGACTGAAGCAGTCTCTGCATCAGCAATTATGGCTATAACATGGAAAGGTTTACGGTCATTCATTTTTTGTTTGATCAAGATAATCTTCCATCAGATTTAATAAGTAAGAATGACACTTTTTCTCCATGGACATTCACATTACACATACGACATAATGCAAACCAAGATGCATAGATCCCTAATCAGAGCTGGCTTGTATCAGGCATCCAACATATGGCAATGTTCAAAGTTTGTATGCCAATACACTTAACCAAGCCAACACAACAACAATGACAGCACAAAAACACAACAAATGCAATGTACACAATAAGTGTGTGTATACCGATGTGTGTGTGTGTGTATAAATATTACATATGCATTTTTTTTATTTTTGTTTATTTTTTGTTTCTCACCTGTACAATAACTAAATTTAGGATCAAATGCATCATTATCTATATAAACCAGAGTTTCATAAACCACAATTTCAAATTTCATCACAGGGTGAACAACCCTCCACCCCCCAGTCAGCCCCCATCTCCTCAATTTCTTAATGTGGTCCGAAAACAGAAATGGATCAGAAGAAAGAGGAGAGAGATTCTTGGCCATTCACTCATTAAGCCAAAAGGCATTCTATATTTAGTGACGCAGGGCTGTAAGAATCAAGTATTTACTCAAGAACGTGGAGGAGGCTGGGGGGACCGTCTCAGCGGATGTGAGAGAAATGTTGGGGGAGCATTCCATGCCCAAAACAGATGGTCTTTAAAACGGGAGCAGCTGAACATGAAACCCTCCTGAGGCTTGGCTGTTTCTTCCCAGCTTAAAGGAACCACTCGGGCTCACACAAGAAGGGCCTGTGAGTCAGGACTGAGGAGAAGCACAGACAACAACTGCCATGAAGCAGAAAATGTAGCACCATCAGTAAATGAAACACTATCATACCACACTGTTACGATCATCACCACCCTGTATCTCTGCCATATCTGCTATGTCTCTATACGCTGCCTTGCCAGAATTCTTGCTTCACCCTGTCTTTGACAAGAATATCATAGAACATAGGTAGATTTTGTGGCAAACTTTGGTGTTTGCTTCTGTTTCACTGAAAATCAATTGGGATGGGTGGCTTAATGATCAGTTTAATTAAATAGCTGTTGGTCCATGTGCAAGGGCTCATATCTCTCAAAGAAAAGCATATCAGCCCAATGAAAGAATACCTGCAAAGCTGAAAACATATACAGGATTATTCTCCCATGGGAATTCAAATAAAAGTAAAATATGCAGGCAGGCCAATATTAATAAGGAAAATGATTTTCACAGGGAGTCTGTGCTGAGAAGCTTGTTAGATAACTCTCTGCTGGAGCCGCTCTGTGCCAATGCCAGGATTCAGGCCCTTGAAATGCTCTTTCCCCTGCCAATTACTCCAAGGGGCAAGCTGAGAGCAAGTGGCATAACACAAACACCTCCTGGGGAGAGAGAGCCAGTTCACCACAAACTCGATCATCAGGAACAAGTGACAGCTTTCCATAGTGGCGTGCTTAAGAGTTACAGTGGAACATGACAATGTCCACTAACATCGAAAAATTAAAAGAATATAAAATACAAAGAATATAAGCAAATTGGGGCCGGTACACTGCTAAAATAATATAAGTCTGAGGGAGCAGTGAGAAGCATTGATCAGTGGATTGCGCTCCTAACCCAAAAGTAGCTTTAGATTTGTGGATTTAATTCCCAGGTGGAATCACTGCTGCTGTACCCTTGAGCAAGGTACTTAGCCTGAGCGGTTTCAGGAAAAATCCAGCTGTATAAATGGAAAATATGAAAAATGTCAACTATGTATGTCGTCTGGGATAAGGGAGTCTGCAAAGCAAATAGGTACTGCCCATATAGAATCTATAAATCAACTTTGCATGAATCAAAGAGTCAGACAAATGACAACTGCGTATTAGGAAGCTGAAATAGCTCATGTATTTCAGCAGAAGCTTTTCTTTTTAATGTTTTATGGTGTTCATTTCAAAGTGGGAGGTACTGTTTAAACTGTGCAGTGAAACAGCAGTCAGCTGAATAAGCAAAAGCACAGAAATTAAACCATTCAGATCACACAAGAGCAGAGCAGAATAGCTTCCTGAATACCCAACGGACACGCATAACCACTCAGAACACTTGTATTAGTGTCAGACCTTTGTTCTCTGTGTCTAATGTGAAATGGGTTTGAGCTAGGCAACGAAAGGCATTGAACAAGAACATTTTATACGGTTCAATATGACTCAAATAAATTCCTTCAATTGTTAGTGACCACTTCTAAAACTTTGGCAATGAGATTCAGATTGGTCCAGCCAAGCTCAGGAAGCCCTCTTCATAAACCCCTTATTACAAAATTACAATATTGTTTCCGTTGCATCTGATCACCCCTGCCACCGGTAGCACAAAAGAGTTAGTTCACTGAAGTCCAAAATGACTGAAACAATAAATGTAAAAAACCCATGCAGACTAGTTCTTGCTGTGACAACAATATCAAAATGTGTCAATTTTGCATTTGAAACACAACTGATGGCAAACCATTTAATAAATTCAATCCTCCATTGGTACAAAACAGGGCATGCAGACTAAACGCCATGCCAACTATTCAACCAGCACCCCAAATACTCCACACCAATCTCCACCTGGCCCATTTGATGAAATATGGCAGGTGTTTGAGCAGATTGAATGTATAGAAGGAATATCTGGTTATCTCTGTCACCGTCCACACGACCAGGAAAAGGATAACACTTTCTTCATTCTGGATCTTCCAGTAAAAGTCAACAAAGAAAAGAAATGTACAGGAGAGAGAAAAGCATAAGATAAACTGTAAATCTGCATGGTAAATATGCGGGGAAAGACTCCCTAGATGTACATTATTCTAATATGCACTTTTTTAATCTTACCTATCTGGTTATTTCACATTTCTCATCTCTGTCACATATAGGATTTAAAGACAACCTAATATAAAGTGTGAGTAAATCATGCCAGTTCTTTAGACTTGCCACTTAATAGCTAATACATTTCTTTCTCTAGTTAAACCCAAAGACAGTAAAAATATTTATTTTGCAACAATTAGTTATGATTGGGATTTAAAGTACTCAGTATACTCAGGAAGGAGCAATGGTCATGATATCATCCAAAGCTGTTTCTTATTTTAAGTGATACTACTTTTCAAAAATGCAAATTGTTATGCAATGTCTCACTAAATTCTTCATCAGATTGTATAATAACATTCATAATCATTCATAAACATCCATAGTCACACACTACAGCTGACATTAATGGTCATAGAGGACACAATTTATTTGAAACAGTACAGTTTAAGGCTCTCTCTATCAGTTATAAGCTATTAATAGTTAGTAATAGCTGTGACGAGTGTTACAGATGATCATACAGTACAAATAACTGATTATGAAAGCCAACATATTACTTTTATGAAATGTGTACTGATTAATTATAAATATCTAAATATAATTTATGACATGTTACCATGATTATTTATTATGAAATTACATCATATTTATCCAGTAAATACCATATTAAAATTGATTCAAATTTTTGGTACTGGAATGCTTAAAATGTGAAAGTCACCTGTTTAATGCTGTTAGTAACGAACCAAACCATGAATATTCTTGAACACACTTGGACCCCAGTCACAATCACAGAGGTGCGCACCATTCCTAGAGGAAGAACAATACAGAGCAATGAAAGCAGTATTTTAGCCTATAACATTTGAACTTCAATTTTTCAATTATTATTCAATATCTTCAACTAAGAACACATTTAAAATCAAATATCAATCATTCTAAATACGTACCAACTGCACAGTGGATAACCTGAAAAATAAGGCATTAAAAAGAAAATAAAATTAAATGATCTGCATTTGAATGAAATGATGCATTTTGTAATACCAACAAAGAACATCAAATGCAAATTATACATTAGTAGACTGTAAATTACAAAAAGCTTTTCAGTTTAAGAGCAGTGTTTTGCTGGAATTTATTGCATATTTTATTTGTATATTTTATTTATTTGTATATTATTTTGTTTTATTATTTTATACTATTTTATTATTGCACATTCTCTTCAACAGCTAATTATAACATCTGTTTCTTTCAAATAATTGTAAAACAGCTCCAAGTCTGCAAATGGAGACAAATCCCTCCTATGAGAGAATGACACGGCAGTAGGAACTCTGTCTCAGAACTCTGTCACACCCTTGTTCAGACCTAAATGGCTTTGGTTACTGAGAGAAGAGGATGAAAAATGGTAAGTAGTATGGCATGTCATATGGTACCACCAAGGCACTAAGCCTCTCTCCCTCGCCTGAAGAGCATCTACTCTTGCCAAGCAATATGTGGCCTGAATCTGAAACAAGCCTAGGACCAGCAAATGCACTCATCACACATAAATGACTGTGCACAATAGGCCCTCTTGAAACAGACTGCAGCCCTGCTCAGCACAGGCAGACTGAGTGCCAGTCATCTGCAGCAAAGCCTTGCACCATATGCCAATCAGTGAATAAATTGCCTTCGATCTGAGTTGCAGATTGTGACTAACTGGGACAGAATCTCAGAACAAGTGCGATTTCTTTTTCTGTAGCAACACTGCAGCTTTTATAAGAAAAAACATATCACATAGTTCATAGTGCATAATTCCATGCATAAAATAAAAAAAAAACAGCCTTACCTCAACTAATGCGACTGTCTGGAAAAACTTCAGTGTCCTTGCTATACTTTTGTACAGACCCTTGTGCGTCCCTTTCTGTAGGTAAAACCGGAGCATAGCCACAGCCAATACCAGCCACCTGTATATAAATGTAAATACATCAGTAAAATGTATTGGTCTTAATAACTGCTGGGGATCTATAACTCTCAGTAATAAAATAGTGTGTGATTATGTTTTCTTGTTTCTGTGATTATATTTTCTTTGTAATAAGCGTACAGTTGACTATCATTCTTTCATCATTTCTCATCAAAGATGTTACTGTATTAGTAATAAACCTACATCCTCTACATCCTTATACTGAACTCATTCACATGGATATTGATGCAGTATGTGTGGAACAGTCAAATGCAAAAGTGTGCTGGGGTACATTTTTCCCCCTCTGAAAGAAGCAATACCACTTAAACCAAAATGAAATTCCAATGGTCGCTTTGGTTTGTTATTATAAATGGAAAAGGATCCCCTTGTTGAAATTTGGACTGGATACCCACACATTCTATAGACATGGTAATTGCTCACATGTGACCCGGGACAGACTGGCCATAAATCCATCATTACGACATTGGTGTAACTGAGACAAAATGTAAACACAAAGCATGTATCAGCACAGCATTCCTGTTTATGTCACTCAATACCTGCAGTACAGCTATTGGGCACCCTACTCTGATAGGATGTGTGAGGAAGTTAAGAAAAAGTGGCTGTGTAGAACAATATGCAATACATAAACATAAGGCTTCATTTGGCCTAACTGTGCCTTAACTTCCATGTTCTGGTGGAGAATTGCTGCAGTTTCAACTCATTGTTGATCATTATAAACACTGTAGGCATGAGTTATGTTCTATGTTTGTTTCATTGAAATGCAACACTGGGGTACTACATGTAGCCATTCAGCACATCACTTACACTGACACACTGTATGCTTTTTCCAGCTTGTTGGCTACTTATTGAAAAATTGACTGTAACAAATGTAACTTGTTTCTGTTATTGCACCTAGGGTCTGTTGGCACATAAGCCTTTTGCCATCACAGCATCTACCAAAATAAGGAATTTATTACTTTACTCATAATGTAACTAGTATTAATCAGACTACCACCATCTGTGTAGACAATCCAGCTCCTTCACTGCTCTCAGTATGTTATGATCGGTGAGTCTTTCTTTGCACTACTACTTCCTGCATGTGTGTGCCTTGGGTCACATTCATATCAATAGTAGCTCCTCTTTAACTTTCATTGCAAACCGATCTTGAGGAGTAACCCCAAATGCTCTGTGTATGGGAGAGAGAAAATAAAAAATACATGCAATTTTCAGTCCCACAGGACTTCCACTTTAGACAGGAAGAGATTCCCTACCAGGCAGAGAATGGAAGGCATGGCCAATTGACTATGATAACACCGGTGAAAATGCCATTGGGACATTTGTTATCTGGAATGTATATCATCATCAGTGATAACATAAGCATTTAGCCATGCACCAAAACTGTCACATTTTACCCCTCATTAAATTCAGCACTTACAATCTTACAAAGGGCTTCCCCTGGAATATAAAAATATAGAATAGCATTTGATTTAGCCTGACCAAATGGTTTATTTTACAGTCATTAAAAAATAAGAAATATCTGGCAACATGAACAACGTAAGCTTGAAAAACACAGATTTTATATTTTTGCAACAATTTACAGGACAGAAAAGGCCATACCACTAAATGACTAAACAGACACATACATGCACACAATCACAGGTAGCATACAGCATGCTCTTATGAGCATTTTAAAGTCTTCCTTCACAGTTTGTATCCATCTTGTTGCTCAGGGTAGACCAAGAGGATGACTCATTTGTGAAAATAATGAAAATTTTTTCAGAAAATACTTGATTGATATTATTGTGTCGGTCCAAAATTTGACATGTTGTCAGTCATTTTGTTAACTTTGTTTTGGAATAGACTGCAATTCTGCTATTTGTGTTAAGTTGTTAATTGAGAAGAAATCTTTACAATAAGTCAAATTTTGTCCAAAATATGTCATTGAGGAAATGACAATGCTGAACTCATGGGTAGTCCAACAATGTTCAAACCAATGATTTATACATCACATGCCAAAACCTAGTGCTAACAGGAGGGCCACCTCCTGCCAAGGACAGGTTTCATCGTGAACAGTACAGTAGCAAATTAATTTGTGATTGGTGTGTGGGTACACATATTTTATTTAATCCCAGTCAGATAGTTTCAGAAGGCTCCAAGATACACTTAGAAATATCATATAAATGATGGAGATTTACAACTAATGTATCTCATGGCCACTTGACACCCCTGCGGATTTAGATGATGGCAGTGAAATGTCAGTCACTAATCCCTTCTATTGCCCCTTGAAGCCTGTTTACTAAAGAATGGAAAATCATGCAAACAAAGGAGCAGTGAATTTAAGATGACAGTCTCCCCACCTGACTAGCAAAGGAAAATGGCTTCAGAGGAACGATTTAAAATGAATCTATGACACTCAACAGTATCAACACTTTGACTCCTTAGCACACTACCTTTGATTAAAGGCAGTGGCGATGAGCAACCGTTAATGTAACAAATGTAATGTCTCATTGTGAGAGTATATCTGTGATTTATATGCATAGTGGGAACATTGCAACTACAAAGAAAATAAGACCTTTTCACGAAATTGGAATTAGAAATACTGAAACAGCATTCTCGCAGACGATCTCATCCTTGGCTAACCTTGTTTATTAGGGGAAATTTACCGCATATTTCATACGAACCCCACAGCAAGATCGGAGTAACAAGTCAAAATGGAACTGACCGTGTTCAAATCTGAAACATATTCAAATAAAGCCTTATTCTCCTCCTGATAAAGTACCGTTCAGACTTAAAAACAACTTTCTGGACAAATGTAACAACCTCGCATTTATATAGAAGTGCACAAACTAAAGTTAATAAAATCTGCCAATTGAGCATTTCGCTCTCCCAAACCACAGCTCCAGTGACAGAGCGCCGTCTATACTTATCACTGCAACTGTTGAGACTGTAGGCATGACGCTGACACCGTATAATCGACCGTATTTGGAAAGGCTGAACTTGCTTCGGGGGCCGGTCAGACAACGCCGCTCTAACGTCCCTTGAATCAATCGAGAATCAAACAATAAACTAAGTAAAAGCTTATCCGTTTTTGTTCAACTGCCACACGTGAGTTAAACAACCATTATTTTATTTCAGAGTCTCTGTCATTCACACAGAGCGGAAACTGCTGAACAGAACAAGCAGTTGCACAGTCAGTCACTTGGTCCTATAAACAGCAACACACACTTGCATACAGTTCAATGGTGCATGTACTGAAGGGAGTGGCAACTCATAAATAATTAGCTATAGTAATAATATTTCACATACCCGGCCGTCATGGTAATGTTATAAAATGTAAGCCATGCAGTAGCGAGGGCACTTTTTGATCTCTTCTTGTTGTTGTTTTCCTTTTCCTCCACCGAGCCGTCCTCCTCGCTGGACGCCATGGTACCGGGGACAGAGTGGGAAAGTCAGAAACGGAGCGCGAGCGCAGCTGACAGCTGGAGCTGGGTGCAGCAGGGTCATCCATCCATGAACCAACAACACCCCTCTCGCGGGACTATTGCTCCGACAAGTGTCTGCCTTGTCATAAGAGCACGCGAGAAAGCCTCAATGGTTAGAAAGTTTGGAGGAAACATGCCAAGCATTAGATTAAAAATCAGCTGGTTTTCAAGAGAAATTTTAGATTCACTCTGCTAGATGTATTATTGTTATGGTGATTTTAGCAAATAAAAGGAATCAATAACTTACTACACTGAGCAACAGCAGATTATATATTTGCAGTTTGCAATGCATGTGGTTATGATAAAAGAATTCAAACACAATTTCATATCACAATTCAAATAAATGTAATATTGCATCAAGTTTCCTCAATTTCAAAAATGTTGTGATATTTCTTACATTTTCTGAAACGTTTTCTCCAGAGTGTGAAAGCATGGCAAATGTATATATATTTTTGATCACACAAGTTAAGTCAAAATACAAGAAATAATGTTAATTCCCACAGTTATCTTGGGCTCAGAGAAATGTAGTTCAAGGCTATTAAGCAAATTAATAACTTGACAGGAAGAGAATATGAGATTTCTTTCCCACAACAGATTGAACTAAATGGCTGAAAGGCAAACTACATAAAACAATCAGATATACTCGGGTTCTTCCAATATGCCTGGCATTATAGGGCTACAACTTCTACTTCAAGACGTAAAATTCATGGATCTGTTTTACATAGTAAAGTTACAAAAAAGTACACAGTTCCAAAGACATGGGGTGCTTCTGATTTCAAATCACTATGATCTATAGACATTAATATTTGCAATGATGCTTGTTAGTAGTGCAATAGTGAAATTTCCATTGACATCAACATCATTCCTTTTGTGAAACAAAAATACATTTCGTACATCTTTTCCTGTCGCTTTCCTGTTACAATCTGGTAGACCCAGGGAAAGTGGATGAACTCTTTCTCTCCATTGATGACAATATGGTTATGAAAATATCATGAATGTTTACATTTGCTGTGTAACATAAGCTTTAATTACATCAGGCATAAATTGCTTTGAGCACATTGTTCATTCTCCTCTCTGCTCAACTGTATGCCCAGATCAGTTGTTCATCTATCATCTTTGAGTACAGATGTGGTTGGTCTACTGCCTGTCACATCTGATGGCTATCAACAATTTATTTGAACAAAATATGACTTTTGTATATCATTTTTTAAGTGTAAATATTATGTATTTTAGTCTGCTTTTTTGTTTCAGTTTCCTTAATTCAACAAAATTAATTACATATAATTTTTTAAAAAGTTTATACCCTCATCCACCCAGAATAACTACATGTTTTGGACCTTTTGATCATTTTCAATTTAAATATGTTATTCCACTCAAAATAAATCATTTTATGTTTTCAGTTTAATCTTAAATTATTTCAGAGGATAATGGGTTTTATATATACTCTATGTTTTTATATAAGGTGCTTCTATGTATCCAGTCCCACTTTACAGTGAGTAATGTTTAAGCCAATAACAAAGGCATTAGCTGCGCAGTCATCTGATCAAGTCACCTGACTTAAAGTGATCTGTAGAAAAAAAGCAGGGTTGCAAAATAATATTAGCGCGGTCCCGGGTTACATTCTGGCTAAAACAGGGACAATTAAATAGCTTCAAAAAGTGTTATTAATGAAATTCCACCAAACCTTACTGCACCAAAACAAGTCAATGCAGTTTATATTTCAGTTGTGTTAAACCAGGCATCGACACAGACACCCTGTTTCCCAGAATGCTTTGTCGCTGCTGCGGGAGTGTCTGAATATTGTGCTTGCCTGTTTTTATATTTATGTAGCTAGCTATATATATATATATTTATTTATTTATTAATCAAGTGTTAACGGAAATAAGAAGGCGAATATAAAGAAGAAGGGATTGTTGTTTTGATCTCTGCAATGCCTCTCTTTACATCTAATCCATTCGACCAAGATGTTGGTAAGTTATGAGCTGTCACAAGGCGCCGGCTTTTGTTTTGTTTTCACACGCCTTGGGGGTCTTAATATTAATGCTTTCTCTTGTTATGACCTACTCTAATGTGTGATTTCAATGTACTGTGAATTAACAAATAACTAAATATTGGTCTAGTTTATTTCATTTTAAAACGCGATAGAAAAATCAATGGCTCGCTGTGTTTACGTTGTACACACTGAAAGGTATAGTTAGCCAACACACTCATTCGTACTACTACATGGCTTGCTAACTAACGATAGCTAGCATGCTAGCAACAAAACAATAAATCACAGCTGCTCATAGTGGATAATACAGTGACATAATCAGCAATATATCCCACACGCAGTCAGTGGCTGGCTTTACTACTCGTATTGTACCACTGCTCATTGATAATATGTCAGATTTTGTAGTCACGTCCCGCAACTCCATGACTTCTATATCTAGCTTTGATTGGTAAAAACCATTAGCTAGCTAATGTTAGCTAGCTATACACGGAATGACGGTGCACTTGTGGCTAACTTAAGCTTGAAAAGAGAACCTCGACCTGTTTGCAGCCAGGGATCTTATTTCCTGCAATAAATATAACTGCTAATTGCTCTCCAGTTTGTTGATTCTGCGTTCTGTGCTCCCTGCTTGTCATTGTTCTGTTATTTTCACAGTAATGTTACCGTATATAGCTCGTTATGTCTGACACGATTCGGGTAACATGATGTCTGACATGATTCGGAAAAATAAAACTGAACAACTTTAGTGAAATCTATTAGCAAACCATTGAGATTCTCCCACCCAAACAAGTTGTGGTGTCCACTTTTGTTTCTGCAGTTTCTTGCAAATTAAGAGGGTAGGGACCTCCTTTTCCTGCCTTTTTGGTCATAAAACATGCCCTTTAACACAGCATTTCAGATGCTGAGAGCGCAAGTTTGAACTGCCAGTTGAGTAGTAAAAAACATTGTGTGAGAGGACATCCGTCATCAAATGTTTTAGGAGCCAGAACCCACTCTTAAAGTGCGTACGTGCATGCCTGCGTGTTCAGTGTAGTGTTGCCCCCTCAATTCTCAGTAAAAATACAAAAACACAATTTCAAGTACAATGGGGCCTGACAGCAAACTTTATTTTCATTTGTTATATGTGTGTCAGCCGTTTTTGGGCTTTATTGTTAATGCCCACAATGTAATACTTTAAAGGAGTTGCCTTACCCAGTAGTCATCTGTTTGAATTTACCCTGTTTTTTAGCATGCTTGCATATTTGCTGTATACAATTTTGTATTTTTGATATGTCTCATTAATGCTGTAAATCTAGAGTAAAGATTTGGCTTGGTGATTTTAAAAGGCTGTCCTGTGTGTTATCTGCATAGATTATAGTATAATGTTGCAAAGCACATCATGTCAGATGTTTGTCTTTCATGTTATCGCGTTTATTGATAGTGATATTGACAAGTGAGAGGGAAACACAGTGATGAGGTGATTAACCTGCATTGTATTATCAAACCTTTGCTTTTTTTTATCTCCTCAGAAAAAGCTACCAGTGAGATGAACACAGCTGAGGACTGGGGCCTGATCCTGGATATCTGTGATAAAGTAGGACAGTCACGCACAGGGTATGTTTGATTATTCACGCTTCCATGTTTTGTTGCACAGCACTTATAGTAAGTGAATGTGAAATGATTTGGTTGTGGCAAGCATAATGTTATATCTGATAGCCTCTTTGTCCTCTGAAATCCAACCATCTAATGTTGAGGGAGAAACGGCCAGATGACGCAATCAAATTTCTGGAAGGTAAATAGTGCATTTCAGGTTGGCTTTAAAGGATGTTTGTCATTGGAAAACAGAAGGAAGTTTGTATCCAAGAGAAACCAGTGGAAACCTGTGATTGAATGACTGATACTAGTATTCACCTCATTTACTTCTTGTTTTCTTATGTTCTGTCTTGACATTATTTAATGTTTATTTGGTAAATTGTAATATACTTTGTGATTTTACAGAACTGAAGTCATTCAAAACATTCTTCCATCAAGAAAATCTAAAATGGAAGAGGCTTGTTAATCTTTTGTTAATACATAGACCTTTTTTTAATTAATGAGATGGAGTACAATAAACATTTCTCTGTGCAACTTTGCAAATATCTGATAATTTACACACATGAATGAGTCAAGTTTGATGCTGGAAATTGCTGGAAATTGACATGTAAATCCATGAAAGGAATATAGCACAGCTGAAAGTGATGAATAAAACATATTTTATGTGGAAGTGAATCTCATTTTGTGAATGTCAGTTGGCTAACTGTCTCTGACTTGTACACTGGAATTCAAGTCTACAATTAATTGATTTTGGGTTATATTTTATGTTGTGCCTTATTAATGAGCAAACAATGTTATATAAATATTTTTATTTGTATCATATTTTGTTGTGATAAATTATGAATTTTGTACAAAACTCTCCCCAGTTGCATTATTATTTGTCATTTTGGATTTAGCAAATTTACATAGTTAAGAAAATGTAGATTTCTCCTTTCATACTCTTGAGAACATTTTACTTTTGTTGTGGCCATAATTTTTTGCCACAACAGTAACATTTAGTAACATTAGCGTACATACTGGAAGGTCATTTGACAGTACAGAAATAAAGTAAGAGTGCCAGCTGAACTAAATTGGAAAAAAGGAATTGGAGGAAAAGCTCTCTTAATACTTACATGATAAGTTACTGTAATCATAAAAACAAGTTTGTAATAATCTGTTGTAGAATGTAGAAATGAATACTCCAGACTTAGCTTCATCTTTGATAGCAAAGTAATACAGCAGGACTGATGGAGTGGTTGTGCAGTTGGTATGGTATCATGCTAGTCTTTTGAAGTATTTACATAATAACACTTCAAGCCAAAACTAAAGCCGAGGAGACTGACTTTTAGTGTTACAGAAACCGCAAAACAAGGGTATGCTTCCTCTTTTCTGTTGGACAAATTATGGAAAACATTAAAACCTCTTCACGGGATAGTTGAAGTATGAGTTGGTTTCACTGAGATAAGATCAGATGTTCTGCTTTCCCTTTTAATCTGTGAGAGAACTCTGGTGAGGGAAAGTGTAGTTGGTACACCATGCCATCCTGATACAGTTTAAACTCTGCCAGCACAGAGCGCCTCTGAGAGAGGGGTGGCTGGTGACAGTGGCTGTGAGTGGGAGAGAGAGAGAGCTACTCTTTAGCACTGGGGCAGAATAAGAAAGTGCATCACTGCAGGTTCTATAATTAGACCCCCCCCCATAGCTCTCAGTAGAAATTTGTGTAAACCGAAGACACCACCAAATATAGTGCAGACCAAGTAATCCTGATCCAGTTACACACGTTCAAGTTTCTGTCCCAGATATCAAGGCCTCACAATGCCTACCTGAAAGGGGGGATGGCTTGTGCCCAGATGCCAGGAGTTAATCTGGCATGCAGATTTGAAGTAGGTTTATATTTACACTTTTATAAAAGTGAAATATTTTATGAATATTTTTTTAACTTGTTTAAATTGTGTTTTTGCTTGTAGCTGTTGGCATAATATCATCTTGGCTGGTCCAGAAACATTTATGGGTGTTTAAAGTTAACACCATTTAGCCTATAGCTGTTTGATTTTCTTTCCTTTTTCTTTATATCCTTTGTTTAGTGTAACACCCCTGAATTCTCAGCATCAGGGCTATTACTGCTGTAGATTTAATCAAGTGTGCATACAGTGTACCCCTGCTGTGTAGTTTGTTTGAAGTGCCAGGATCATTAGCCTTTGGAAGACCATGAACCTGACATACCTAAATACGTGACTACACTCTGTCACAGTGTTAAATCACAGTGTTCTTTTTTTATATACCCATTTCAGTGAGGAGCACTTGGATGTGTTTTAATGGCTTGTTTAGACTGGATCTGAGTTTGTATTCACTGTCTCAGTTTTCTGACCTGACAGCACTATTCAAAATAATCAGCAGTATTTGGTTACTGGGTCATGTTATGATGCTGAAAGTCTTGCAATGCTCCTCTGAAAATGTCTATGGATTTGTAATTCGATTAGATGGTCAAAGTTTTATGTTTCAGTGGGTAAAATGACTTGACTTCTTTTTCTGGTAAAACCTTACATCTTTTTGAGATAAATTGAAATAACAGACCTTTGAGATGAAACCTTGTACTTAGTACAACCTTGGCATGTAAGATGCAATAGCATTCCAGTTTTCAGGTATTTTCCAGGTATATCCTACACACTATCACATTTGAATTAGTTAGAAATAAGTTAGAAATAGCTGCTAGAAGCTTGCATTTTTGACACAAGAGCAGGACTGTGTAATGTGTCTGTGTAATTACATAGCATCATTGTGAAAGCACAATTTAATCCCCAAAAGTTTTCAGACTCAGAAATACTGTGGTGTGAACATGTACAATAATGTGACAGTCATTTAAGTGATACTCTGACATTTGATGCCTATTCTGCTTCAGCCTCTAAAGCCAGCAACACAGCTGGCCAGTTTCCTGATAGTGGTGGCTACTGTTAGGTCATGCAGGAAAAGAGGGCACTTCTGATTGGAGTTAGGTTGCATTCCTGGAACTTCCTATAGAATTCCAGTAACTGCGCTATTGCTAAGTGCAGTCCAGTGCATTGGAGATTTCACTGCCTTCCAGAATTTACAAACAGAAAGTAAAAGTCTTCAAGTGGGTCTCTTTATGCTTGCTAAGTAGACAAAAGGGCTTAAATGACAAGATGTTGGAGTGACTGTTTAAATAATTCTAATTTGTATAAGAATTCTGTTATGCTTAACATTAGGCTACTATGTGGGGTGCTCTTTTCTGGTACCCTGTAATAGGTTGAAACAATGAAATAACGCCTCTTTTACAACACATTAATCATGTTAATCTGTCATAGCTAATCAATTATCATTCATACAGTAAGCATCCATCTATGGCTGTAACAACTTTGTAGCAGTAGAACTTGCTCTACAAAACACCAAGGAGTAGGGATTGGGTGAGGGCAGCCTTGCAGTAGCAGAGACTATACTGTACCATGTTAACTTTTAACCCTTTTACACATTGTCTCCTCTCAGCATCATTGCATTGATGAATGTATGGGTGCTGAAATCATGCCAAGAGGAGAAAGGGGGCAAAAGGGATACCTTATCTTTATTATTTGTGCTACAGAAAGCATACACGATGCCCCAACAGAAAACTGTGAACTGGATGGATTTTTAATTTTTTTTTTTTGTTAACATATGATCCTTACATTTCAAAAATATGTTTTTTTTTCCCCCTGACAATATGTACTAACAATGTGTGCTGATATTTCTCATAGGCCCAAAGAATGTCTTCGGTCAGTGATGAGAAGAGTGAACCATAAGGACCCCCATGTTGCTATGCAAGCACTGACGGTCAGTACATGTGCAAGCTTATCTGTCTGCAGGGGAACATCTTTAGTGTCTGCAATGACTGCTGCACCATTCAGAAAGTTTTGGAATTTCAGAATTGGTTGTATGTGTTAAATTTGTAAGCTATGAAAGAGATTTAAGATATCCTGTTGAGGTTCATCAAGAATGCACTTACTGCAAAACCAGTGGCGCATTTGGAAATCATTAAGTATTTTTTACCCAAAGGCCTGCGGCATGCACAAAGTCCCTTCCCAGGTCATGTAATGAAACAGAGAACATTGTAGTATGTAAAAGTGGGTTTGATACAGCTTCAATACCATAAAGACAGAGAAAAAATGCAAGTCTAGCAGGGCTGACTGGCCTGCTGTCAGCGTAAAAGTTTTCATGGTGTGTATGCCACACATCAGGAGCAAACTTGGATTCTGTTTGTTCTTCTCTCATTGTATTAACAATCATGCAGAAAAAGGCTGGGAATGTAATCTGTTAAGAAGGAAACATTGGTTATAGTTCAAAGCTTAGTGCTTAAACTAGTCAAATCTATACTACTGTGTCAGCAATTAAGATGAATACCTTTCTGCTTTTTTCATAGCTTCTTGGGGCATGTGTATCAAACTGTGGTAAAATATTTCATCTAGAGGTTTGCTCCAGAGATTTTGCAAGTGAAGTCAGCAATGTCTTGAATAAGGTATGTATTATTTTTCTCTGTTGTATTTTCTTTGCTCAGCATAATTTCAGTGTCCAAAGGCTCTCGTGTTGTTGGCAAAGTGAACAAAGTAGTGACAGAACTCTCTGAGATAATAAAAAGAAATCTTCTTGTGGTTAAGAGTGAACATCACTGAGGGGATTTATTTATTCATATGAACTAATCTTAGCAGTTTTTAAGTTTGCTAAACTAGAATTGATCGTGACATGTCTGTTTGAGATGCAAAAGGAGATTTCTAAATGCTGTGTATTTATAGTTTTATGTTGAGCTCTATGCATGTATGAGTGTAACCTACCTGGGAATGACTTGAACAGTAATTTAAATAATAATAATAAATTGAATGCATTATTCAAAATTAAAACATTTTCTTCCAATTAATCAAAGAAATGGGTGTAGGAATATTTCTTTACTTTCCACATTATTACTTTTAATTCTTACCTAGTAAAATATGTTGCATTGAATATAACAACATGAGATATATTTTTAACATCACATTAGTTGATTAATAGGTAATAGATATTCTGTACGTCAATCAAAAGGAAACACTGAACTTTTGTCAATCTGTTTGGTGGTTGAAAAGAGGACCTATGCTACTGAAAATAGGCTACTAGGTCACAATACTTGCGTATGATTTTTCAAGTGTACTAAATGTACAAATTTTATTTTTGGAAGTTTTGTTTAATTTTCTCGAGAACATCACTTGAGAAGATTTTTCTCAAAAATTCTGTATTTAATTACATTTTTCCATACTATGATTTAGAAAAAGGTTGAGAGATGGTCATTATATAAGAAGTACCCATCCTTTTCTTGCCTACCTAAAACTGAATCTAGCCACACCTTTTTTTTTTAAGGGACAGTCAGTGTGTGTGTCTGTGGTGTGTGAATGGATATGAATGTGATCTGTTTCAGGGGCACCCAAAAGTGTGTGAGAAATTGAAAGCACTTATGGTGGAATGGGCAGAGGAGTTCCGGAATGACCCCCAGCTCAGCCTGATCTCAGCCATGATTAAGAACCTCAAAGAGCAGGGCGTGTCCTTTCCTACAGCGGGCTCTCAGGTGGGTATGTGCACATCAGTCACAGCACAAGAGCCATAAATGCACCACATTGTGGGTGAAGTGTATGCTTCAGGTGGGGCTTTGAGGGACGGCTGGATTTATAGATAGAAGTACCCACTAAATATGAATTGTTCACAGACACAGATCATGGGAAAATGGGTGTTTTTTTATAGATATTACTCAAGACTATTTGAGCATCCTGAAATGAAACCAAGTACACTGAGGGACTAGAGATAATATTTTGGCTCTTATGAGCTGGCAAAGTGGGGAAAAAACCTTGAGTGAGACTATGGCAAATACATTAGAATAAGTGCTAATGTCAAGAGGCTGAAAATAGAGTGATAATGGATGGAATGTGGATACTCAGTGAATCTCATGGAAAATGTTTACTGATTTTAGGCAGCAGAACAAGCTAAAGCTAGCCCTGCTTTAGTTGCTAAAGACCCTTCCACCACAGCAAACAAAAAGGAAGAGGAGGACCTGGCCAAAGGTAAAGCATTCTCTTCTAGGATTAGTTTAAATGGGAAATAAAAAAATTCACCCTGGTATTAGATGGAAGCATAATACAAGCCTCATTTGTAAGCCTTCTGCTGTTATGTGAGTGCTGGCAGATTATCTCCATGATGTTCAACTCCAAAATACAAAGATTATTAACAGAACATAAGAACCACCAGAAAAACAAGCAAGCAAAAATAGTAAGCAAGGTAATCTCAAAATAAAAATTGCATTGTAAAGCAGCTGACTAACTATTTAACCAACTATTCACACAGGTGCTCTGTGTGACTTTGCAAACCAATATTAAAATGTAGGAGTATAAGTGAAAAAAGAATAGAACTGTGTAATTACACAATTACACGTTACATAATTACAGCAAAAAGAAAATGCAGTGACGTGTTTGTGGCTGTTATGTCACACTGCGTTGTCTGACACTGGTTACGTACTCTGTGCCCGTCTGTCATTGTGTGAAAATGCAGTGCAAGAGGCAGCGTTGTTGTTTATGCTACAGTACCTTGAGTTCAGCTTAGTCAGCCAAAATGAGGACACCACCACCCATACAGTTTCCATTTGAGCTGGTGTGTCACCAGTATAGGAGGATGGGAGGTGGTTATGTTTCATAAGGCATAGCCATGAGTACCCACCCATTTTTAGCTCATTATCTCTGTCACATAAGGTTACCAAAATATCATTTATTTTTAAATTCAGGATTATTTACCCAAGTGCAACAGGAGTCAGTGCCTCAAAGTGTGTACCTGAAGGATGGTGGACTGTTCTTCAGTTAAATCATGTGCCAGTTATTTACAATCTCTAAAAAAGTGAGAGGGTTGTAGTAAATATTTAAAGTGAATCCAGTTCCCATGTATTTGCGAGATGGAAGGCTTTACATTACTTTGCAAGAGGTTTATGAAGTTAATTAGATGTGTATAGCATGGGGTGTGTGTGTTCTGATTGTGTTCTCTCCTGATCCCCAGCCATTGAGCTTTCCCTGAAAGAGCAGAGGCAGCCACAGGCCCCCCTCTCATCTCTGTACCCCAGCACCTCTGGCCTGGTCTCCAATCACAAGTCTGAGGGCAGGAAGGTACGGGCCATCTACGATTTCGAAGCTGCTGAAGATAACGAGCTGACGTTCAAATCTGGAGAGATCATCACCATTCTGGATGACAGGTAAGGCTTTGCCATCTTTGCTTCCATTTTCCCAGGTTAAGTGGCTGTGGGGATTGACTGTCTGCCCTCCCAAAAAGCATTTATTTTTCCATGTAGAAGCAGTCGCTGTCTCTTTCACCTCTTGGGTGTATTTGATGGATGTTGGATAATTCCTGAAATTTTTCCTTTTGATTTTCTCTTATTTTAATTTATATAGTGACCCCAACTGGTGGAAAGGGGAAACGTATCAGGGAGTGGGCCTGTTCCCCTCTAACTTTGTGACTGCAGACCTCACAGCAGAGCCCGAGATGAGTAAGTACATGTAGCCTCCTCCTTTGTGCCATCGCTCTGTTCGCTACACTGTGTACTGATATAACTCTCTTTGTCCCTCTCGCCCACCTTCCAACAGTGAAAACGGAGAAGAAGACGGTGCAGTTCAATGACGAGGTTCAGGTGGAGACCATTGAACCAGAACCTGAACCAGTTTATATCGATGAGGTGAGGAAAATCCACATTTAATCCAAAACCAACCATTCTTCCATTAAGGAAGCAAATCCATATTTGTCCATCCTAACAAGCAGTGACGTTTTACAGATGTTTAAAATACACCCCTGTGTTTAAGGTAATCACTGCTGTTTATCCTTCAGGAAAAAATGGACCAATTGTTGCAGATGATCCAAAGTGCCGACCCCACAGACAATCAGCCGGATGCCACAGACCTTCTTCAGCTGGAGGGTAGGCCACTCTCCTGTGTCCTCACGTCTCCACGGAAACCAGCCTAAGCACAGCACTGCAGCTCACCTTTGACCATCTCTTATTTCCATCAGGTGCCTGTAATCAGATGGGCCCCCTTATTGACCAGAAGCTGGAAGATATTGACAGGTACCCGACGGTCTTAAGTGTTTGATCACCTACTTTATTGAGTTGTTTTAAATCCTTTACAATAAATCTGTATGTGTCTTATACAGAAATAGAACAGCATAGAGCACGTAGTGTAATTACATTTTTTAGAATAATACCAGGTGACTATTTCCACCAAAGTCTGCCTTAGAAATCGGCACAGTGAATACAAACAGAAATGACTGTGTTTTAAATTGTTGCAATTTACTTTAAATGGGTTTACTGCACATTTCAATAGTACTAGCCACTAAATGAACTACATATTCATATGAAGTGCTGTTTTTAGTGTCCCTGCTGGTGGTGGGCGCTGTGCCCACTGATAGAACTGCATCTGTCATCATGTCTGCTGTCCTTTTAGGAAACACTCCGAACTGTCCGAACTGAATGTGAAAGTGATGGAGGCGCTGTCTCTGTATGCCAAGCTGATGAACGAGGATCCCATGTATGCCATGTACGCCAAGCTGCAGAGCCAGCAGTACTACATGCAGCAGCCTCCCTCGGGCTCCCAGCAGGTAGGCTTTTCAGGCCTCTATGACCATACATGTATCAATATATATGTTACAGAAAACAGTGGTTAATTCAGTTGGCTCAGAACTTAAAAACTGTCATAAATCAAGATAAACAGTGAAAGAGAAATTACAATATGTTCACAGGCCAAGGGAGGAGAAACACATTATTCACATCAGACTCAAATAGGGACTCAAACTAATATAATGATTTGTGCTGATTATGTATGTTCTTACGTACTGCCAGTTTAAACTTCTGGCCACAGTTGGGAGGGGCCAAGCTGAGTTAGTTGGACATTACTTGGAGATCATACAACAACATTAGCATGAAGACTGTCAGTCAGATCTCTCAGTGGCCTCTCTCTCCCCCTCTTCCCTCCTGTCTCTCTCTTGCTCTCTCGCTCTCTCTGCAGGTTTACCCAGGTGGGGCTCCTGCCATGGGACCAATGGCACCGGGGTACAGCATGCCCCCTGAGCAGATGCCCTCACTCAGCCAGGCAGGGCTCCCCCCAAGTCCTGGCCCTGCCCCCACCATGGCTGGCCAACCAGGACCCAGGTACAAGGCCCAGAGTCTTTATAAGAAAGGACTGAAATCAGCAAACAATGAATAAACTGACCTTGTGCATTTTTAGAATTAGATGTCTTTTACAGTTACACTGCACATTGCAATCTCCCTCCTTCTTCTCCTACTAGTGTGCTAGCTCGTGCTTGTCACTGCCAGTTTTTGATTGTGATTGCGCTTTTACCATCTAGCAGTGTGGACTCCAAACGATCAATCCCTGATAGAGTATCTGGAAAATGTGCATAGAATTTTTTGGCCGTAGGCTGCCTACAATCTTATCAGTGCCCTTAAACTTCAGATGGTGGATTTGTTTGGCCAAGTCTGTGGAAAAGTCTAGCTATCTGTGTATTACAGAAGAACTAGCAGAAAATTTTAGCCGCTTCAAGCTGCAGTCCCGCCTACGCAAGATTGTGATCGCTTGGAGGTAGTAACTGAGCAGTGGTTTATGAACAAAGAGCAGCTGCAAAGCTGGGTTCCATTATGACACATTGAAGACAGTGCTTTGTCAAGCTCATTGTCATGAGCCTGACAAGTAAGGCTAAGTGACTCATAGTCTAGTCATTTTTGGGCTAAAGACGCTTGACTCATCATGATATTTTTGAATTACATATCACATCCTATAGAGTGAAATAGGAGTATTTTAAAAATTACAGAATGATTTTGTACTAGGTAATAAATGAATGAGTAAAGGAGTAAAGGATTAATTGTACAACTAGGTCTGTTCACTGTGGTGTCACTGCTCTCTGCTTTAGTTTTGTGAGTTTTTCAGTAAAATGAGGAGGTAAGTTTGGCTGGAGTGGGTCAGTCTTTTCTGACATGCTGGCTGTGATGCTGTTGTCTCCCAGTATGATGGTGAATTCTGCAAGCGGCGGATATGTGCCCCAGCCAGGCATCTACAGCCCCCCACCAGGCACGGCGGCTGCCACGGGTGACCAAGCCTCTTACCAGGCCTCCGTCAATGGCTCAGGCGGTGTGTCCCAGATGCCCAGCTACACCGCCGTGTCCCAGAGCCTCCCGCCTGCCAGCGACGGACAACAGCCCCTGTACTCCCAGAAAGCCCTGCTGTAGGACTTCCCCATCCAGGGACCCTCCAGGAAACCCCCTTTCACCAGAAAACTGGACTGGATTGTCAGTGCCCTGCTTCTCCAGCAGGGGGCAGGGAAGAGAAGCACCAGATCGGAAGCACACAAGTGTACAGCATATGGCTGGTCTCTAATGGAAAAGGGGTGACATTAGGAGTGCTTTTTTCTTTTGTTTTTTGTTTTAAAGGAACACTATATAGTGGAAGGATGCTGACTACACTAGGCTATTTTATTGTGTAACCGTTACAAGATTTTAGGATACTAAAGACTCAGTGCCAGTTGTGGTATGGCTGAATAAGAAATCCATGCATATATTGTATATATAAGGGATTTTTTTTGTCCTAGGCTGGCTTTTCAGGCTCGCCTTCCTGATCACATTAGCATCTCTTTATTCAGTGTTAAGTTGATTTACATTTCAGTATATTTGTATGAGATACAGTTATGTTTTGTAGTGTATTTTAATTTATATTTGATTTTTATGATCATTATTATAAAATATTCTTTTTAATGCACAACACAAGTGAGGAATGTTCTGGGGATAAAAAATCTTGTCAACATAAATATTCTGCCTAACTTGGTTACAGATGAATGGTATTCATGCAAAAAAACCTCATTTTGCAAACGGTATTTTCACCAGAAATCCGGAAATTGTATGTTGGGTTGACTTGACTCATAGGTTTGCATGGGCCATTAACAAAGACTGTTGATATGAGTTGTTTATAGTTGTTGTTTTTTTGTACACAAATTGTGGGACCAGGGATTCACAGTTTTGCACTTTTGTTGAACTTCCAGGTTGTGACATGTTAGTCACTGTAGTCTGATATCTTGGAATAATTCAGGAAAACGTTCAAAAATAAGGGTTGCCCTCCGTTATCTTTTAAACTGCATGGATAATATCCTTAACAGGACAGTATTACAGACATCCCTAGAGGCCTGTAATTGTGAGACACACTGCAGGTCATATCCCTTTAGCTGCAGGGCTAAATTTCTCAATATCATTGCGACACAGCTGGCTCCTCAGGCCTCATCCTGTTACCTCTCAGCCATACTCACAACATACTCTTTCTGTGGACACATTGGCTAATTATGAATAACGAATGAGTGTGTGCTACACTACAGAGCTCTAAGCTGGGTTTTTTTGCTGAGAATCTGAAAAGGTTTTTACAGTTACCGTCATTCCCAACTTTAATTCAGGAGCAGTTGATAGGAACTCTGATACAGCCTCTATTGTTTAATTATTAAGTGGTAATGACCTAGATGTCAAAGTCTTTTGAGATGTCCAACTCTCTTTCACTTCTATGCTTTTATTACTTATGAATTATTGATGCACATTTGCTTTACTAAAACACCAGAGCCAATACAAAGTCAAGGCCATTTTCCAGCAGAAGAAAATTTGACCTCGTGCCTCAAGTTCAAGCTAAATTTTCAATGAATCTGATTGCAGTTTCTGGTGTAACATTCCTTGCTAACAGATTATAGTGATAATTGACTGAACTTTTAATGTTAATGTAGTTATGGAAGGATATATCATTTCAGTAATACACTACTAAAACCATCACTGTCTAAGCTGTAATGAGAGGAGATGAGAGATGATATTGTACACAGTGACTGCATAATGTTGAGTGAGTGCTCATGATACACAGCAATGATTTCCTTCAAGTTAGTAATTTGACAGTGCAAGGTGACAGCTCATTTATTTTGTGCCACGTGTATAATATGTGAATTCTCAGTACACTTGGTGCTCCACATGATCAAACACTTTAGCTATACATTATATAAATATGTATGTATACAGTACACTTTTATTATCTATTTAAATTCTTGTTCATGTGACAAAGGGAATCCTTTACTTGTAGCTGGTTATCGATTAGGCTTCTGTTGCAGCCTTGTCTGTTTAGGTACTGAAGACTGGTGGGGTATATGTGATTATTGTTTTTCTTGCGACCAAGCAATAGTACATGTATGTTTAAAAGAAACCCACTGAATCTCCATTCCGGGTCCTTTCTGCATGTATGTACTTTGTAGCAGAGTGTGTCACTGGACACTACCGTATAAAAGAATATATAAAAAAAGGCAAAAGCAACAGTTGGATGTTGCACCCTTTGTTTTTTTGTACAAGTGATATTTATACAGTATGTATGTAATGTCTCATTCAGAAACTCCCCTCTGTATATGATTCATCTCTTATTTTTCTCTGACTATAGAAGGTTAATTATCTTGCACTATGTTTCTCTATGAAAAAAAACCCAAACTGAAAGCAGTGGTTGATAGGTCTCATTATAAGAGTTGAATTTCGGACATGGTGATTTGCCTGAATCATGTATTGGGCTTCAATAAAATAAATAGATATGCACATTGATTTGTATTTATGACTCTTTGTAGTTTATATGATCATCTGAGTAATTTTTAATGACACTTACAGTGTAATAAGTCAACAGAATTTTGATAACTAATAAATGTGTCAGCCTGAAAGTGTGAAAGTGATACTTTTTTGAGGATATTTGATGAACAATAATCCAGGTTAGGGTTAAAAATTCGCTCAATCCAAGGGTGACGTATTATCAAGGTTTGTCTATCCGATATCCCCTGCAGTCCACCTAATCAGATGGAGAACTTTATTAGGTTATAGGTATAACAATTGTGAATGCAAGTTGACACTTTTTTACCTTTACAGATTAAACATTTAATAATTAATGTAATAACAAATCCCCAGCAAAAATGTTTGGGTAGTGAGAATAGTTCCATGCATATATAAAAAAACTCAACTTTACTGCTTCTCTCGTCTTTTTTTGTTGTTGTTTCATGTGGGTCCAATGAGGCAGTTGCGCAACACTTTGTTAAATGAATAAGAGTTATACTCCTACAATAAATAGGCAATTTGGTGCAATTTTAAATGTGCTCTCAGAATACTGTCTCCATTGTAACCTGCCACAAGATGGCGCTAGTTGGCAAAGTTACAGGTAGGCACACAAAAATGTCTGTCAAAGGAAATGGTTTGTGAGAAGAATGTATTGGTTACATATTAATCTCTCCATGTGACAATACAGCACATGACAGTATATCACAGGTGTGTCCATTCATTTACATTTACCCTGGTGTGTCATATGATCTGCAAACTCAGTATAAAGATACCCATCCCTGGTTTCTGTGCAGGGCCATATTTGGGAATACAAGGAATTTAAAAGCAATGTGTGCACTGTTTACTTTGGTTACCAGCTAATCACAGTAAATCAGCACTGTATGTGAACTTTATATGTTAATTTGTATAAAACAAGCTCAATTCAGGACAGATCAACATGTTTTGATGTAGTGCGTTTTGGCATGAATTACAACATAAATTAGCTACATGCTGCCGTTGTGATAAAAGTTATGTAAGTCTGTACTGTATATGATTTTGAAGCCTGTTGTATCATTATTATTATGACTGTAGGACTGTAGATAATATCAGAGTGTTAGGGTTATCATTAGATTGGCCAGCTGTCATGTTAACACTCTGTATCAACCATGTAAAACTACTTGATTCTATTCATCTTCAACCAAATAGACTTCAACCTCATAGTCCTCCTTACCCACACACAGAATTAATCCATGGCTTGTTGCCAGCTTTTAAAATCTCAAGTTTAAAAAATGGCACTTAAAGGGGGTTGGGGGTGATTCTTTAGCGACTCAATAAAAATACTAAAAGGGTGAGCGCGATGGGCAAACCAACGTCACCGGGGCAATAAAGGTATACAATGCCTAGTGCAGTGTAAGCAGAGCGTGCTGGGTGCAGGACTCAGTCTGGCGTGTGGAAAATGCTAGTGGATACAGACAATGCTGTGAGGCCTGCGTTGTGAGGGGTAGGGATTGCCTCACAGAGAGACAGCGCACTCTCTCTCTTTTTTTTTTTTTTTTTTTTTTTTTTTTTGACTGCAGGGGCCTACAGAATGGGCTCGGGGAAGAAAATCAAGTTCGCCCTGTGTGAAGTGCTGCAGTTTGCCGGCCTCTGCGTGCCCGTCTTCATCGTCATGCAGAGGTTCGCTTCCATCATCCACCGGATCAAGAGCCACGCACAGCCCCCCGGCGACGCCAACACCGCCTACTGGCTGATTGTGGCCACCTCTATCGCCTATGTCACGTCCGTGGCCCTGTTGGTGTGGGTGCCCATGAAGTACATGGTCTTCAAGAAGAGGAAGTTCTTCGTGGGGAGGAAGAAGTGGTGAGTGGGGCTGGATGCAGCCTGTGGGGCTGCTGGTCCTCTCCTGTGCCTTCTGGGCTGCTTGAGCCCCTGTGTTAAGGGGGCGGGGTTGGGACTCATGTCTGCCTGTCTGTACTGGTGGGCATTTTCTTCATTGTGTAGTAGGGAAGGGATCACTGGATGCTGTTGGGAGTAAGGCAGGGCATAAGCAGGTTACTCTGTTGCACCTCAGCTTCCTGGAATGCACATTTTTGCCTCATATGTTGAGTAAGTGCTCTGTTTGCCTCTCCTTCACCATGCTTCTCACATCAATACTCGAAAGGAGTAAAAAATGGAAGGCTGTGGTCACACAGTATATGCTGTCTAGCCACAGAGGAATTGTCTGTCAAGTTTTAATGATACCTTAGCTTCAAGCAAACATTTAATTTTTGACTGTAAGCTGATTGGAGTAAAGAGAGGTGGACTGACAAAATCCGAGCTGGTAGTGCGGTGGCCAAAGAGAGTGAATAAAATCAGGTAGAATGACTCTTGATGAGAGGATGCAGATAGTAAATTGTGGTTATGGTGCCAGTATGTGACTTGGCATGGAATGATATTGCCACACACCAGAAAGGAGAAGTGGCACCCTGGTTAGTGTGTAATTGGAAATTAAAATATCATCTATTGTGGCACCTGGTGGCATACAGAATTTTTTCTCACAACTTGAGTGCTCTCAGTTCCTCCTCAAGAGAATTGCTTCCCACATGCACTGAAAGCACACAATGAACTGCTTCTTTCTCATTTTCACTGTTCTTCAATTTTCGCTGACTCCAACACTCCCATGTCTGAGTTTTTAACCAACAAGGAAGTACAGGGAAAATGAAATTGCATTCCAAGAACAGATTTATCTGTCACTCTTCAGCCACAGTTATACAAGCTGTATATGACCACAAAGCTTAGGATTCACAAGTACAAAGCTGATAACTACAGATAACTTTGAAGTGCATTAGCACTGTTTACACATATTTTTCATACAGTTGAGACCACTTTCCCACATGGAGGGGAAATAATTCATTGAACTCAAATGCTGACAGAAGTGCTAATTAAGGCACTCACCTGAGTACATAATGTCACAGTCATGGCACATGACATAAGATAAGAGACAATTGTAGCTTTCAGCATGAGCTCCCCGGGTGTCCATGCAGACAGGCTCTTATCTTAGTGTCACTCTCTGTAGTGGACTCCCGTACACAATAAACTCCCCACCACATCCATCTCTAAATGCTCCCCACAATGTCTGCTGAATAACAAGCACTGGCCTACAGCTTTACAGCGTCACAACAGAAATGTAGCACTGACACCTGCAACTGTGCAACTGCAAAATTGATGAGCTTATTTTTGACATTCCATGAGATCACAGCCACTTCAGTTTTGTCAGTCAAATGACAGTATTATATGTGTATGTTGATTGGTCAAATACATGAGGTATACTAGCTGCACAGAAATGAAATTGGTGTACTAACCGCCAGCTTATGTCACTTCAGCGTTCCTGGTGGTGCAAATGCAAACTGAAAAAAGCCCTTGAAGGTTCATAGATTTCGGGAAACCTCCCCACAGTGGGTAGTTCCTCTCAAAAACGTCCCCAGAACTGTTTGGTCCAAAAGTGCCTAAAGAGGGCAAAACTAAGTGTCACTGGAAAAAGGTGAAGACATATTAAACAGAATATAATACATATAATACAGAAGGGTCATAGCATGGGAGTATAATAATAACATTACATAGATTTCATTACATTGCATTTCAGTACAATTACAAGCAAAAAAAAATAAGTGATAAAATAAATCTATAGGATGATAAATCAAGGGTGATAGAAAATGAATACACCAAGACAAACAGATTTTAATTAAAGCTTAATTAAGCTTTAAGTACTTCAGCAAAAGAACCTTGGGAGTGAGGGTGAGAGACCCAGAAGAAGTCCTCCTCCCACTCAATCCCAAAATAATTAGTTGCTCGCCTTAAGTATAAAAACGATCCTTACAAATGTGTAAATATTACAAATGATAAATTGTACTGAAGTGTAACAGATGTAATGCTACCTTTACCTGAGTGTGTGAGATGATTTTAAAGAAGTATTTAAAGAAAGAGCCACACATGACCTACAGTGAACCTAAGACAAGAAACTCCACACCTCCAAGGCCTGAGGACTGAGTATAACATGGCAACTGGAAATTGTACACATTATCACTCATTTAACATATTAAAAGACATGCACTTGGCAAATATATGATCATTATATTTCCATTCGTATATCATAACCATAATGTCTCATCAATTCAGATGTCAAATGTACATACCCAAAAAGCAAACATACCAGCTACAACAAAATTATCTGACATATCTCTTAATCCAGTCAGTTTGCTTGACATTGTTAAAACTCTTACCCGTGCTGTAATATTCAAAGATTAATTTCTGTTTAATAGCACAGAAAGCCAAGATGTTTTTCTTTTCCTGTCAATGAAACTTTGTGGACCAGTTTTCTTTTCATATTCTGGGATATGTTACTGACATGTTCACTGTTTTTGTGGATAATCAATAACTCTCTATTTCTCTCTCTCTTTTTGCCAGGAGACCAGTGACCTTGGCCTATGTGATCCTTTCAACATTGCCCTGTTTCGCTTTCCTGATTGCAAGCTCTGAGGTAATGGCATTGCACACAACACAGTTTAAAATATTATTTCACTGTTTCAGAGATTCTGTGGTTTGCAACCTTTGACCTTGTTTCTACTGTTTTAGATGACCTTTCTGCCATTTTGGATGAATGCTTTCTGAGTGACATTTTAATCTATTGTCTCACTGAATGAAAGGTCTGCTAAGGTTAACATGAAACATTGTGGCTCTTAAATTAACTCTAGCCTCATTTTTTACTTTACACACTTGCAAAATATTTATCACCTTTGACTATAGATAGTATATTCTTATACATCATTTCACTGCTTTGATATAAATGTGCTAATTTAGTCATGTGTGTACTATATACATAGTTATTGGGAAAGGAGAGGAATGTGTATAGATCAGGTCATAATTCATGGTAGTATTTAATTATGACCTGATCTATACATGGACCCCATGAGTAATGTGCTGACATATTACCAATATCAGTAATATGTGATCCTGAGTGTTTGCTGGAAATGGCAAAAATATTGTAACAGAAATCATCCATCTCATCACTTCCTATAAAGGGACAAAAGCATACATTGCCACCAAATATGTGGACTTTTAGGAGATTCTAAGTGTCATAGCCCAGTTCTATTGCTCATTTTGCAAATATCAACTATGATATTTGATCTTAAAGAATCTACTTTATATTATATGTGTTGGAGATGTGCTATCTGACTTAATTCCTTAATTTCTATTTGCTCCTTTTCTTAATTTTCTTAATTCTGTGAGGATGACAGGCTAATCACTTTGGTGCATGCCATTTCAGAACCTTCACAGTATTGTTAGTGGGGGTAGACAAACCGCCCAGGCTAAGAATGCCTGAGCATAGGGGTCATCAGGGTCATCAGGTGACCCTCACAAGTGTACAGGCATGTGACACCACAATGGGTTCAGCATTGATGCATTGGCATATGTGGCCAAACTGCTGTAATTATGCAGACCAGGTTATGACAGGCTAGTCTCACTACTGGCCCACTTATGATGCCGCTGTTGGTAGCACATGCTTTTCTTGATGACTTCATAAATGTATACTATAACCTGAGAGAGAATCAATCAGTCAACATAAGTTCGATTCTACTCAAGAGAACACAGAGATGTCAGATCAGACTAAAGCTGTGATTGGTTGCCTTCTGAATAGCATTAAAATCCTTATGTCATCATTAGTTAAACTGTTAAACGTTCTGATTAAGGTCTAGCTGGGGGTTTATCCTAAAACAAATAGAAATAAATATGTAGCTTAAAATTATAAGTCCTCAGAAGTCTGTTTCTGCTGAAGTATAGTTTTTTTTCCATTGCTTTGGAGGCTTTAAAATAACATTTGTATTAATTTAAATGATGACAGATGAGGGATTAATGAAATTAAAAAAAGGCTGTTTTTCATTTTTTAGGTATGTATAAATGTATAATTTCAGTTCATATTTTTTGTTGCAGGTTGGTGTGTCTTTTAGTGAATGTCATTCCAGAGCAATTCAGCCCACCCACACCTCTGCTGGTTAACTTTGACCTGCTGATCCTTAAAGAAACAAAAACACGCACAGATGTATAATATCCTGCCATGTGTGGTCTATGGATACCTCCTCAGGCTGTGTGATAGAGAAGGCTGGTGAACAGAGGTGTTGTGGAGGAGGCTATGGTAAAACAATGACTCTCAAAGGTCTGGACCGTGATATGGCCACAGAGTTTTCTCATACTGTGGATCTGATAAGCAGCTGTGCTCCTCTTCCTGTCTCTGTGGCCAATAGGAGTGACATGATTTTAAGCCAGTTTCTCCGAGAAAATGGTCAACTCAGGTCTCAGGGGTTTTTTTTAAAAGTCATTAACCCAGGTCAAACCATTGTGATAACTGATGTTCCTCTACTGTTCCGCTAATCCAAAACACACTGGACATTTAGTTCACTCCACTCAAATAAAACCCAATAAAAAGCTAAAGATTACAGGATGAAATAACCACAGCTCTGTGTTGTATGCTAATACTGCACTGTAGATGAACTGTGTGAATCAGACTGCCAATTAGGCATGAAAGAATCCTCTTGGTTGCTCAGGCTTAGGCTGAGTTTCAGAACGCTTGGTATTTTATTAGCTTGTTTTTCAGTCAAATGTGTCCTGCCTAAGCAGTAAGCTGTAAAAGTAGAGCAGCTCATATAATATAACATATTCTTCCTCATGGTTTATCCAAAGGTCATCTATGAGAGAGTGGTCCAGCTGTTTTCCTTATAAATAATGTCTGTCTCACACTTTAGAGTATGTTATCAGTTCAATCATCTGATATAAGTCTATAAAAGGTAATACTTTCAAATTGCTCACTTAGGCATTGCATTGGAGATTTCTGTTTATTAGAGCAGACTTGTATTTTAGCACAGAGTAGATGGCAGAAACACAAATATTTGCCAGTGGAAGCTAACTAGTCCAGGAAGTAGGCAAATACATCCCACACAAAAAAACTCCATATAAGATCAAGACAATACAAACCACAATGCCCCCACATCACATTCCACAATAGTATTCCAAGGACAAAGTATTCCAGGAGCCAACTTTCCCCTTTGTTGTTTTAAGAGCTAAAAACTCATTATCTGGCCATGCAAGACAGGACCTACAGACAGACAGCCTTTTATCAAGAGTAAAGAGTGGTCAAAGGGTTTGGCGCTGACCTCTGAAGGAACATCCTTTTAGGAAACCAACAAGGGGCTGACAAAACAAGCAGGAGCAACACAGAAGCTTCATTAATTATTATTTTTTAGGATTTTTTTTTAAAATGATTATGCCACTTTTATTGTTATTTTGTGCAGACATATCTGGGGGTTTCCAGTTTCATTTCCTTTTATTACCCTTTTCTTCCCTCTTTTATATACAGATTTAAATCTGGAAAGATAGAAAAATTCAAGTGTCCCCCAGGAATATCTGTCAAATTGAAATATCATCCATGACAGCAATTATCACAATTAGGGCAAGAGTAGAGTCCCTTCTGCCCCACTGTTTCCTGGATGCCTGGTTGCAATCAGCAAAGGTTGTGCCCTGTGGACTTGCGCAGTAGACACAAACCTCTCACCTACAGTACCCATTTGAACCCTACACTGATCCAGGGTGAAAGCTCTGTGTTACTATATTGTAAGGGCATTGACATAATTATGCGTGGAAGACACACATTATTCAGATCAATATGGGTCAATTTGGAACTCAGTATGGTGTTCAAATTAGGACACATCCTTTACTTTTATTTAACAAAGTTGGTTAATCAATGTTGGTAGCTAATGCAGTGGATTGTGAAGTCTGTCAGAATTTGAAGAATGTTTGGTTGGCAGAATCCTTTAAATTTGATAGCCATTTTTGTTGTAATGACCAGAGCACCATGGTGAACACCACCATTCAAAACTTCTAATTTATCTGATATCTGATATTTTACAAAATAGGTCTCAGAAAAACACAGCATTGCAATTCACAGGTCAATTTTACCATTTGGTACACATAGCAACAGAATGTGGTCTATATTACGATATGTACCCACACAGCTGTGCAGTATTTGTTAGCAACTACATGATGCATTCTGCTGTAATTATAGTGAAATCATGAGTGAAAATTGCCTGTTTAATGTTACATGGGGACATACAATACTCTGCTTACTTTTTGCTGACAACCATGAACTGATTTTAACTAAGTTAGTCTTAATTCTTCTATTTTTGAGTAAATCTTGACAATTTTTCATAAAAATCACTGTCTAAATAAAGTTGGCAATATTCAGTCTGATATTGAGGGGAGGGAGGATTTCAGCTTCCTTTTGGTAACCAGGCATTTAAAGTCTGCCTGCTCAACCTTTTGAGTGTAGAACAATAGTTATACAATCTGGAGGGTGGCTAAGAATCAGGCAGCAGCTAGCAACCATCCACAAATCCCCTCTTATTAAAAGTTTGTGAAGGTGATGTTCAACCATTAACTTTTTGTTCTTGTCCCGCTTTTTCAGGTGCAGATTAATAACAGCTTGAAATATGACACCTTTACTGAGCTCCCTGTGTCACTGGTTCTCTTCTCACTAATCTGCATTGACATCATTGAAAGGATCCGTCACTGTCGCCTTACAGGACAGGGTAGGGCACCTCTCTATACACTAATTCCCAATCATGATATACCATTCAGAGGTCTGATGAAGTGAAAGCTAACAAACTCAGAAATACAGTAAACATTTTTCTAGCAAGAGTGTGACAAACACATCAATCAGTTATTTTATTTCTACAAATGATAAAAGAGAACTAAGCAAAGACATCATCAGACTAATGGGCGTAGGGATAGCCACCTTCCGTGGAAATTCAGTTTATGCCACGGATATTGAGAAACAGATGCAGTTTTGAAATGTATCACTGTTCAGTTGTATTTCTAGTCTTTGGAAAGACAATTTGGCAATAGTACGATACAAATGCGAAGATCACTCTGAGGACTGCTAACGTCAGTTCCTGTCCATCAGGAAGTCCAAATCATCACCCTGCTCTGATACTCTGGCTTTATAGAATTCTCATGACAGGCTGTCCTTCCTGTCCAGAGTTTTCGTGCCGCGATGGTGTTGCAGCACTCAAGGCTAATAATACTTATAACCATTGTCTCTTTCCTTGTCACCTTGTCAGCTAACGAACATGAGAGAGATGCCGACATCCCCTCCACTGTCCTAACACACGTGGAGCAAGTGGCTCCGGTCATGACTGTGGCAGGCCAGCTGAATGCCGACAGGGAGCAGAACGGGGCCAACCCCAGGCCTGAGGCCAATGGCTCCGTGCCGGGCCTTCCAGGTAACCAGGAAAGACAGTTCAGCATATCTGGCCTGAGTTCCCGAAGAGCCAGCACGGCCTATCACCTTTCCCCTTACGCATACTCCGGGCCCCTCAGATTCCTGTGTGCTAGCGACATGAGGGCTGAGATCTTCGTGGAGAGCTTCATGTTCTGGTTTGATACGGTGGAGATGGTGAGGGTCGCAGGGCACCCCTCGGTCTACTACTCCGGCTGGGTGTTTCCCATATACATATTCAGCTACCTGTCCGTTCTGAGGCTTATCCTAATGCCTCGGAGCCCCCTCCTCTCCTCATTAGGGGTAGCACTGCAAGACCTCCCCTTCCTCTTCGTCCGGATTGCCCTGATCGCCATTTTTGGCTTTGTGACACCGCTCCTGTACCTGATGAAGAACCTGCTGGTGTCCCTCGCATTCATATATTTCAACTTCATGACCAAGCTGAGAATCTTTAACACAGAGAGAATGTTCTGAAGAGTGACACCAGATGGATCATCTGCTGGAGATATAGAGGAGGAGGGTTTTAAAGAGACATTCTCTAATAATAAAAGGGAGCTTTTTGGCAGAGTCTTCCAGATGGGATATATCAGACACAGAGGCAGTGTCAAAGGACTCGATGTTGTCTCGTTGTCACCTCGCTGCCTTCGTCACCAGTAGGTGGATTGGAGGTTATGTGATCGCCCCCCTGTGTGTCTGTCTGTCAGTGCAGTTTGTCTGTCTGTAAACAGGATAACTGGAAAAAGTTATGGATGCATTTGGTGAAATGATTGCAGATAGCAGAAGGTTTCCTGTTTGTTCTGAGTTGCTCTTATTCTCTCCTCCCAAATCACAGTACATTGACATGGTAAAGTGCTTCTAATGTCAGTTCCTAATAACTTCCTAACAGAAAGACATGGTTTCTCCATTACCAAAAAGTGCAGTGAAGGTGTATAAATATAAGTCAATGTTATTATTCATCCTAGGTTTATATTTGCAAGGTTAAAATTATATGAAAAAATAGGTTTGGTTTATACCACTTAATTTCATTTTCTGTAAAATAAAAACAAAAAACTGATCTGAAAAAACAATGTGTCTGAATTTGACTTTTTAGCTGCAGATTCACTGATTTTCATTCCTTCCCTCTGGTACTGTCCTAAAACAACTAACTATATTCATCATTCATATACACATACATACATACATGCAGACATGCCTTGATGCAATCATATATGTTGTATGTGTTTTGTGTAACCCTTTAAGACAGTAAAGAAACTGGGTTGTTTAAACAGCAAGTATCACCTACAGCATTTAAGACATCAAAGATGCCAAGACACTGAAAACTGTGAATTCAAGTCCATTCTCTATGGTCTGTCATGCCATCTAATACTATTGACAGGGAAAGATACTCACTCTTTGAAGCCAATCTTAAACGTTTACATCATATGAACTCCACCACCATATGAATGTAAAGTACATCACATATTATGTGTATGTATATATACATGGCATCACATTGCATTTATTTAATTTTTTATGTAAATTTGCAGATCATAAATCTCCACAGCCCACAAAACACGCAGGGAGCTGACATTTGTTTAATAATAATAAAATAATAATAATAATAATGTAAAATAATATTAATATATATAAACATTTTCCAGATGAACGCTCATATTTCCTCTAAACACTGTATACTTTCAGGGTATGGTGCACCATCCTGCAATAGAAAGCTACATGTATTATTTTATAAATTGTGTACATTGCTTATAATAAAAGCATAGAAGTTTTGTTTGTGCAATGTTTTCTGATTCACTACACATTGTATTTATGCAGCTCTTCATGATCTAGTATTGCCTCTCTGGAGAAGTGGGCGTGACCATTTGCAGGGGTTCAGTGTGCTGTGGGTCCTGGCCATGATGGTGCCGCGTGGCTGCCCCCCATGCATTTCCTTAGGCAGGATGCAGGATTTCCTCTGGAGCGTTCCCTCTTTCTGGAGACCCTCCCCCCTGCTTCCGATTCACTGCACCAGGGTTCCTCTTGGGCAGCCATTATCAGCCGATTCTCTGCATCAGCACTCTGTGGGTCCAAGAGACCTCCTATTCCCACTCTTTCCTTACCCGGGCAGACAGCTTTCTTTCACTCTTTCAGGAACTGGAGAGGGGCCTTTCTCACAAACACCATGTTTTGCTCTCTTGCCCTTCTTCGTTTACACTTTCCAGGTGGTCACGCGCCTTCACTGGTCTTCAGTAACCCATTAATCTTGTGCCTTCCCGAAAATGTTTCATGAGGACATCAAATGTCATCAAATCCAATTCCCGTAAAACAACTTGGTCAATGCTGCCCATTATGACAAAGGCAGTGTTAAAATGTAATGCTGTTATATGAGGTACTAAATATTGGAAACTGATCCAATTGAAGGATACTTTTTTTTAGAAAATAAATCAGAATTAAAAAGGTTAATAAAGTTAAAATATTTGTATATTAAAGTGAACACTAAAACTGCCAAATATGTGATTGTCAGGTGATTTTCTAAAACAACAAGAGAGATTTATCAAATCTTTCAAAATCTCTTGAGTATGTCACTCACAAAAATGTAATTTGAAGGATGCAAATGATTCATCAGGAATAGTGTTAAAAGTCACAACAGCATGCAACAAACAAAGAAATATCAAGAGAGAAGAACAGTTGTCACAAGTCAATTCTCACCATTTGCAACAGACAGCCCCTTAACAGAATAATCTGTAAAAACAAAACACCAACCTCAAAAATTGTCACAGCACTGAATCTACAAGTCTCAACTGTATGTCATGAGCTTCACAATGTATCTATTACAGGGCTACCATTTGTAAACCATTTTTAACTAAGGCCAATGTGACACATCATACAACTGGTATAATGATCAGAAAGCCTGGACCTTTGAGTACTGGATCAAATTAATATGTTGATTCACCATTTACTCTTTTTCCTACATCATAACAGGTTTGTGTTTGAAGAAATCTAAGTGACTTCAGCCAAAAAAGCCTGTTCCCAGCTAAGGAACACAAAGACATTTTAAGCAACCAGGTGCAAATGATTAAATGATTGAAAACATATCCAACCATACCAAGTCTACATCTTCTTGTCCTTCTCATACATTAAAGTATGTTTCTTTTTAAGAAACTTAATTTGATGTGACAAAAAAGGAAAACTCGTTCAGAATATTTTTTAGGCATTAGGTGCAGTCGTAACTGTTTGATTGCATTAAACCGCTGTTGCACCTGCATTTTTCTGTTCTTGTCTTGTAGTTGTCTTCGTTCATGTTTGGGTACATCCATTGTCATCCAGTGTCCTTGAGCATGACTTGCATGTGGTCCTGAGCCACTGTACCTGTCTTTGTCATGCTTACACACCACTCCACAGAGTTCTGCTAAACCTAAACATCCGCTACATATCCCAGCATATAGCTACAATCACACAACTACATCATCCTGTTTCCTCTAGATTCTCTCCATGGAATCACTTCCGGAGAGCCAAGCAAATCGCTTGTGTTTTTGTTCCATAGGTTTCCCAGAAGTGAAATTCTCTCTGGGCAATTCATAACTTGTTCCCATGGCAACACACTTTGCTTGATCATGCAAAAATTCCCAGCAGCTGTGGTGGCCTACAGGTCATAATCATGAATGCAATGGGGTATATCGCCCAAGACTTATTCCTCCAAAATTTATTGTATAATATTCAAATTTAATTAAAGCCAAAATTTAAATCCCAAACAATGACTGATACATCTGTATCTACATATTGTGCACTGTCATCAGAAGATTCTAGCTGTGAATAGTCCACATAAATAATGACAGTTGATTTTTGCACACAGCCACTGTTTTTTGACGCCTTTCAATTGAAAGTGTAATGTGACATGGAATATATGTTGTGATCATCCCAAATAGCTGACAGCTAGTCTAGCATCCTTTCCCAATATTCTGTTTTGTCTTTGGTGCAGTTGTATGGATGAATGTTGTCTTACCAAGCCTTTCTTTTCAATGTTTTTTTTACTCTTTCTCAGAGTGTTTTAAAAGTAAAATTGAAAAACAAGTAGCAATGATTTATAGGAAATAAGTATATATCCAGAAAGAAATGTGAGACTTTAGGTCTTGCAACCAAAGAAGAACTTGAATGTTGTGTAAAATACATGCTAGTCCATCAATTGCTAGTTACACCCCTGCCATTCTTGTAAACTGTATTTGAATACAGTAACTTGAAGTCCCTCCGATGTTGAATGCAGTGTGTGTGTGTGTGAATATGTGTATCTCCTTCACTTCCCGCTGAGTTTCACTAATATGGAGACACATGCTGCTGGGTTCGTTCCTGTTTCATGGAATCCCATGTGACAGGATATTTCTTCAGCATTAAGTGAAGAGAGACGTCCCTCTCTCTTTTACTGTTGGACATAAAGGACACCTGAACACACAGGCAGACCTTGTTTCTCCCATCATCCACGGGGAACCATTTCACTTCATTTTTTTTTTTTTTTTACATTTGCTTAGGAAAAGCTATGCAACATTTATAATGACACACATTTCATTGGCTGTCTTTTTGTGCTTCTTTTACTTTTGCTACTCTGTTCAAACAGGTATGTTAATTTTTCCTAAACTTTTGCACTGTGCATACAATGAATTGTGACTCCAATTATATTAGCATTGTTTCCACTGTAGACAATAGCCATGATGAAGGTGAAGGACCAAAAATGTAAATATTAAATGACCAACTGTGGATGCGATTTCAGTTGGACAATAATTATTTTAAAATATTCTAACCTGCTCTTTAAATCTACTTGTACGTATCTTGAGTATTCATTTTATGTATACATTTATTTTTTTATTTGCTATGAAAGTAATGTAACAAAGTGATATGTTTACAGAAGAAACGTGATTGGTCATGATTTGCCCAGGCATATTACTGCACATCTGGCACCACTGTAGAAATTTTTGAATGGATTAATCCTGCTCTATGCCTCATAGCTTTACTATATATGCAAAATTAAATTCACATCCAAACAAAAGAATCAGCAACCCATTTTAACAGCATATTATATATTCAAATGTGCAGATGTGCAGCATCTAACGACAGCAGACCAATCACATTATTATTGGAATCTCATAAAGAGTTAGTCCATGCTATAATTTGATGAGGGGCTGTTTTGTTCTTTGGCAGATGAATCCTTGAATTTTTGTGTGCTGTACAGTTACAGCATAAATAATGACTATTGCATTTACCATACAGTTTGTTACATCAAGGTAAACAACTACTGAAATTACTTGCAGTGGTTGATGTCTCACCGTTATACGTATATCTTTTTAATCATTTTGTTGTTTATTCATATGTGATTTGGACAGAATTATTGAACTGCCATGTTCGGTTTTTGCCTGAACACATCTTCATGGAGAAGTGATAAAAATGGGTTTTGACATAAATTAAGGACTGTTCTCATATTTGTCTGATATTGACTAAAAGGCAGCAAGTATAGATTATATTTTATGTCACACCTGTTAATATTTTATTTAATTATTGCCTGTACATTTTTAAGAGGGATAACAATTGACCCAGGCTGAACTGTGTGGTTAACAGTGAATTAACAGGAAGCAATCAGGAAATCCTTTGGGAGCATGTTTAAACAGAGACTCTTCATAATGAAAAAAGACTAATATGGTATATCTTAAACATACATCATTACAGATAACTGCCTCATTGTGGGTAGATTACTGTCAGTATGTATGCAGTCCTCACATCCCCAAATCAGATGACAATGTAACAAGCAATCTTATATGACAGACTTTGAGCATTATTAATTTTATTGCATTAAGTCTAGAAGTTTCCATATCTCTTCAGTTCAGTATTTCTGTGACCCCAGATGAGACCATAACATGTCATAAGATATTCTGTGTAAAATCACTCTGACAGAGTACATGTGACCCCTTTGGACCTCATATAAACATTGTTAGAGAGAATTTGACATTGAACCCAGAAAATCTCCCATCATTCTTTTTTTTCTGTTATTTAAACTGCACAATTAACTAACATTAAGCCAAATTTGACCTGTATCTCTGACTTTTTTCTTTCTGTGCTGTAGATAGCAGTTCTTTTCTGATCTACAATGAGGACCATAACAAGTGTGTGACGGCCCTCAACGCCAACTCCGTCCAGGCCACCACCTGTGACCCTTCCTCCGATTCCCAGAAGTTCCGCTGGGTTTCTGAGAGCCACATCATCAGCATCTCGCTCAAGCTGTGCCTGGGTGCCCAGAGCGCCAAGGACTGGGTGAAAGTCCTGCTCTTCCCCTGCGACATGAAGAGCCTGCTGCAGCAGTGGGAGTGCAAGAACGACACGCTTTTCGCCCTCAAGGGGAACGATATCTACTTCAACTATGGGAACAGACAGGAGAAGAACCTCATGGTCTACAAGGGCTCAGGCGTCTGGAGTCGGTGGAGAGTGTACGGTACCAAAGATGACCTCTGCTCTCGAGGATACGAAGGTATGGAGCATCCCATCATGTGCCCATGCGTCCAAAGTCAGATTATAAAGGCCCCAAGAGTCTGCATGATGTTTTGTAATGAGCAATATTGTCTCTGTGGGATGACACGCTTTGGTATCCACAGTGTCATTATCTGATGCTCTGGACTACCAAAGCCACTGATCTATCAACACATTTCATATTACCTTAAACATTCAATGGTAGAAACAGCAGGAAGAGGGAGACAAACTGGCAAACTGTCATGTTCCGCTATTGCTAAAGTAGTACCACACCATCTTTTAGATTGATTATTTTGTTGTGTCAGTCTGTTTCACACGCAAGAATCATAAATTTCATTCAAATTTCTGAAGAACTTAGACAGCTGGTGTAGGTAGTGCAGCATAACAAAAGTTTTTTGTAAATTTAGTTCAAGATTTTGAACTTCCAGTGAATCTTTCACTTGAAATTGACAGAGAAAAGGAACTGCTGGACTAGCAATGGTGCTTGAATCTGTTGGGTTGTAAGTGGTTTAGAGCTGGGTGGATGAGGTGAGCCACACTGACACAAGGTTCAGCCTCACAGACTTCACACATGTCATATTTGTTGACAGTTCTAGCATGTTCTGGCTCTGATATTGATAAGTTAGTCTACACTTGTTGAAATGTGGTTTAATTAATATGAACTGGATATTATCCGTGTAAATATGCCACCAGGCCTCACAAATGGGTTTCAGAGAACCAATATCACTAAGCCATTGACCTTTGACGTCTTCTGTAGAGAACATGACCAGTAAAACATTAACAATGTGTCAGTGCTGCTGTCAAAACAGCATTGTTTCCTGCCAGGACACAAAAGGAGCCAGCCTAAAGTATATTTATTCAATGTAAGATGTGAATGCATCAGTGTCTGTGTTTCTGAATTACAAAAATAGTGTACATTGTGAAAGTGGATGTTATTCATTTATATTGCAAATGGAAATTAACTCATTATGTAGCCAATAATTAATGAAGAAGTATCATTAGTTTATATTAATTAAATAGTGGATAATGATAGATGGACATTTATATTAACCTGCATAAATAGATATTAAAACATAATCCTTTTACAGTAAACAATGGTCCTTGTTAATAACTAGTGTTCAGTTGACAGTTTCAAGGACTGTAGCAGGTAGTAGGGCTGCAGTAACTTTCCTCTGATGAGCCCCATGTGCATTACACTAAGTGCATTGCACCCGTTGGTGCCTATCTTCATTGCCAATTCATGACCCATTTTTCTTCAGTTTAACTTCAGATGTTTAGTTAAAATATATGTAAAACTTAACTTTTAGGTACGAACTATTAATTCTTGAAATAAATGTACTGTAATTACATTAATATGTCTTAGTATCTTTACATTAATCAATCATAGATAACATGGTATGTATGATGTTTCTGTAATACCATGGTCTGAACAACCTTTTGATTAGCTTTGCCAATATGTAGCCACTTCTTTAATATGTTTAATAACATGTTTTATAATGATGTGTGCACAATAATATTTAATTCTTTACAAATGCACTGTGATCTGATGTTACTCCTGTATAGTCAATAGCATCCAGTTTGCTGAAAAAATCATATCATTAAGTGCATTCAACTAAGAAACATATCTACATAATTATGCGATTTTCAGACCATAACACTTTAATTGGATCACTAGAGCAACTATCTTGTTAAATATAATATTTCAATTGCATGCACAGCCTTCATGATTCAATATGCAGATAATCTGTATATTGGGTATTGGCTATTGGACAATAACCAGTGCACCTCAATTTAAATTATATACCCTTTTACTTGGCTGTGAATTAAACTGAGTTTTTTTAACCAGTGGATTCAGGCTGCTACGTGTCTTCAGTTTACAAAATGTATTTATTGGTTTTGTTTTTGTAGAGGTTTTTACACTTGGAGGCAATGGAATGGGGTCCCCCTGTATGTTTCCATTCAAGTTCAGGGAGAAATGGTATGCAGAGTGCACGCTGGACGGCCGATCAGACGGCCACTTGTGGTGTGCCACAGAGACAGACTATGACAAGGACAAAAAATGGGGCTTCTGTCCAACTTCATGTAAGTTACCATCTTATTATATATGTATCAAAACATATTAGTGTGAAGCAAGACACAATTTTAAAATTGTGGCTCCCTGATTTTGTTCATTTAATGTAACAGAATGAAATATCCAGGTGTAAATGCCCAGCTTATTAACTGTGAAAGAGCTGAAAGACAGCAGTGTGCTTCTGCTGCCTGGCTGAATGGTGCAGTGCTGTCTAATCAATGTTGACGGTGTCTGGTCTCTGACCCCCTGACATGAAAACAGGAGATTTCCTCATTTACTGTGGTCATTACAGTTTTTTCCTCTTGTCTCAGCTCCAGCACAGAGCCATGACAGTGATCTCCTCTTTTCACAGTTAGGAGTGAAATACTGTGATACTGGATGACATTGAATTCTGGAGAATGGCATTGAAAACTCAATCATACAACAAAGTTTATAATTTCCTATCATGAAAAAATATACATTGCCATTACATCAAGATGAAAGTAAATGATACTAATGATTTGCATTAAGTATTGGACAGTAATATTACCCTACATAGTGTAATTCAGTCTTTCTCCCTCCACCTCCCGTCTTTCACCTTATTCTTTGTCCTGTTCTCACATGCTTGTCTGTGTCTCGATAGCTACCAGTGGCTGGGACAAGGACCCGGTGTCTGATGTTCTTTACCAGAGAAACACTCAGTCTGTCCTCACCTGGCACCAAGCCAGGAAGAGCTGCCAGCAGCAGGACGCTGATTTGCTGAGTATCGGGGAGCTCCATGAGCAGACGTACATCTCAGGCAAGGCCAGACAGTGAGGCAGTGGGGGAAGACGCTGGGCAATGTGATCAAATACACAACGATTTCTTGCTCTTTATACCTCTCTCATCAATTTCACATATTTAGTGTAACAACATAATTAGACTTAATGCATGGAAAGATCTGTCAGGTTCAAATATTTTATCATGTTAGTATATATTATTCAATCAGGTATTTAGTAATGTAATAAATGCACATAGACCTGTTGGTAATGATTTATATGTGAATATAGTTTCTTATCATATGTTTTTTGTAACTGTTTGCATTTTGAGTTTTGGATTATATATTGCAAATATATGTGTTATACACATATACAAATTAGTGTTAGGGGTTATTTTGCAGCATACAACTTGTGGATCTTTCTGAAGGGTACAATAGACTGGACTTGGCTTCTGGTCTCACATCCAGTTCCTCAACAACTGATGCACACATCTACTTTGCTCCTGCATCAGAAGGATGTTAAAAAGTCTGGAGAGTTTCTCCACCACATATCAAGGAAAATAATATTTATGTTTGACCACCATATATTAGGCTAACATTATTTGCATTTTCCATATCCTTCATACAGGGCTGACAAACAACTTGGGAACACCCCTCTGGATTGGGCTGAACAGCCTGGAGTTTGAGAGTGGGTGGCAATGGAGCAATGGAAACCCCTTTCGATACTTAAACTGGGCTCCAGGTGAGTGGTGTGGATGTAACACAGGGTGCCAGTAAAAGAGCAAGACCAAAAATAACTTTGGCAGTAGTGATTTAGTGTGGAGAAGATGTAAACAGGTGTTGTTGATGACAGAAAGTTTTGAGAATTAAAAAAAAGAAAAGAATGTCAAGTTGTCCCTAGGTAGGGATCAGGAAGGAAACGATGTTATGGGGAAACTATTTTAGTCATTTTGTCAATTTGCTGAGGTTTCAGGACAATTCACCTATACTAGGAATGGGACAGTTTGTCAAAAATGTTCAAATTAAGAACCAAAGCAAATCAGATTTGCCCTAAATAATTCAGAAAAGGATCATCCTAATTCCAGTTTTGAAGGATTCTGCTTAGTTTTCCGATGAGTATCTGCTTTCAGAACAGCCTTTACTTTCTCATTAAAGCACGTGTCATTTGCTGTTGTCAGTAATCAAAAACCAATTCAGAAAGTGAAACAAATGTGCATATATTCCTGTACATCCTTAAATCTTTTACTCTGTGTATCTAAAGGGAATCCGTCCACTGAACCTGGCCTGAACTGTGCTGTTCTAAACCCTGGAAAAGCATCAAAATGGGAAAGCAGCAGTTGCTCAAAAAGACTTGGGTATATCTGCCGTAAAGGGAAGCCCATTGCCTCCAAGCCTGTTGTTGTGGGTAAGAATTGTTTTTGTTTTAAGCATCCCGACATAAATGACTCACAAAGTATACAGTTCATCCAAATTGGGTTGCTTTAAGTTCCTTTATTACAGAGTGCACTTAAATAAAATTGTAGCATTCTATCTTAAAAATAAGTAAAAATAAAACTGTGTACACTAAATTATACTAATTGATTCATGCATGTGTCTATCTGGTTACTGTAATTATCACTGTCGTAATTATTGCAGTGCAGAATATGATCTCAATCATTACTCATCATTAGTAATCCTTTTACTTATGTCATAGCTTTCTGAGTTTTTGAGATGGTCACAAGGACCACATGGCTGTTCATTCATATCATGCAGGTCTCTAAAGCAGTATTATTCTGATCAAAGTTCATTTTAGCCATGACCTTGACTGAATACATTACTCATGGTTCCCTCATTTCCAGGGAGTGAACATAACTTCTGTCCAAGCCACTGGGTGCCATACGCAGGTCACTGTTACTACTTGCAGCGTACAAAAACAATTTGGAAGGATGCTCTTTCTGCATGCCACAAGGAAGGAGGTGACCTGGCCAGCATCAGCAACATTGAGGAACAGAGCTTTATCATTTCCCAGCTGGGTTACCGTGAGTCAAACACACACCATTCCTCTCTGCTGCTTGATGTGTGATCATGTATCAACTGTCTATCACAGCCTTTATCTTCTTAAATATCTCATTTTCCCAGTAAAATTTCCCTTCCCACCCACCTATGTACATGTTTTTGTCTTTTTCTAAAAACAACCATGCTGTTATAGTATTTGAGGAACAAGGTTTTCAAAAACACATGCAATGTGAAACAGCATGACCACAGCAGACTTTGTCTCCACCTCAACTGTAGAGTACACTGATGAGCTGTGGATTGGACTCAATGACCAGAGGACGCAGATGCTTTTTGAGTGGACGGACCGGTCCCACGTCACGTTCACAAAGTGGCAGGCAGGGGAGCCCACCCATGGCACCAACATGCAGGAGGACTGTGTCATCATACGGGGGAAGGTACGACACTGTACACCTGCTCTTCCAGCGCTGTCAACACAGTGTACACCTGCTCTTCCAGCGCTGCCAACACAGTGTACACCTGCTCTTCCAGCGCTGCCAACACAGTGTACACCTTTATGGCAAATTCAGTCTAACTAGGCTCACTGTGTGGGAGGCTGTGTTTTGTAGGTCAGCTGTCTAAAACATTATAGGAATATTTCATGCACATACACAGGCCAATTTGGGTATCTACTGAATGTCTATCTGCAATTGTAATGTAATGGAAATAACAATAGGGTACAGAACAAGAAATACCTACAGATACATCAGATTCACTTTCATTACAATATTATGTATATTTAAGTATCAAATTATTGTTTATATTGTGTTTTGTTTTCTTACACAGGATGGCAAGTGGGCCGATAGCTTGTGTGAAAAAGAACACGGGTACATCTGTAAGAAGAAAGCTTCCACTAGACCAGCTGGAGCCCCTGAGGATGTGAGCCCAGGCTGCAAAACAGTGAGTGTCAAGGGTTCTCCCTCCATTTGCTCAATTTATCTAATCATAAGCCTGAAAAAGGTGATATATTCATTCATTTTATTGGGGAACATGTAACCATGCATGGTATTAAGGAGAATAAGGCTGCCTGTGTTTCTCCCAGAATACAAAGAGTGGTTTTGATGGGTAATGTCTGAGGTGGTTTTGGACATGCACTGTGGTGGTTCACATTCTAAGGTGTTTTATTGCACATTGTGTTCTACAGTCTTGTTTCACAGTTCTTTCTGGGAACTACTAGACTGTAATGGTAGAAGCTTTAGGAATGCTTTAGGCTATGTGACCTTATTAGACCCTGCAGAATGTATTCCCTTAAAAAATGCACTTTTTGAGCTATACAGTCAGCAAACTTGACTGAAATGTAGTAGATTATGATTTGTTATTAACAGAAAATTAGTGAAGCACACATAAAAGATGAACACTACAAAGCAATATGTCTGTATGTATGTATGTATGTATAGAGAATGTGAGAGATCGTCAGTGCTGCTGATGGAGTGTTAAGTTGTTAGACAGCAGTAAAATGAATGTGTGCCCTTGTTAGGGTGAGAGTTTTTTCCCTCTGAGTGGCGGAAATTCTGCACTGATCAGTGACTTTGGAGACATGATGCTGACACAGATCTATTTAATCACTGAGCATCTTCTGCTCTGCTCTTATTGTTTTCTTTTATATCTCATATCCGTTACAGAGCAATATCCCAACGGGAAAGATGTGTTTTAGTCCAGAGTAGAAGCTGACAAAGCACTTCCTTCTTTAACAGTATGTTTTTGTATAACAGAGACAATGCTACACTACAAAACCAAAAAAAAAAAAAAACATTTTTTGCTACTCAGCTACTATTTAGATTGCTAAGCCTTGGCACAAACTAAGACAAAAAATAAAGACACTGTGTTCCACTCAAAAACAAGTCTGTCAATTTTGAAATTCACATCTGCCAAAATTTTTAAAAAGGTGCAAACAGGGGGACAAAAACATGAAAAAGATTCTGAAAGGCCACTTTCAACACCATAACACATATAGCCAAAAACTCAATGGCTCAATCAGGCGTTATTCCAAAACCTGAGAAAGAACCAAGAAAATGTTTGTTTTTTTCTGTAAATGAGATACACAGTAAAAAATGATTCCAATCTGTTTTATGAGAGCAAGGAAATAGCTGCAAAATAGCTGGTTGATGTTTTTTCTTAAAAGAATAGCACTGATAAGGTTTTTTCTTTTGATCTACAGGGCTGGATGAGATATCAATCTTTCTGCTATTACATTGGTTCAGAAACAAAGACTTTCGATGAAGCTGTACAGACATGCCAAGGCTCCAGTTCACATTTGGTTGATGTTTCCAGCAGGTAAAGCCATAGATGTATTATATATAATGTTTAGTATTTCTCTTGGCAAACAATATATACTGTATATGATGTTGTTTTTCTCTTTCTGAACAAGTTACACTGCAAAATGCCTTGATTTAGGATTATTTTGCTCTCTGTGATGTAGGTATGAGAATGCCTACCTCATCAGTTTAGTTGGATTGAGGCCAGAGAAGTATTTCTGGATAGGATTGTCAAACACAGCGGACCAAGACAACTTTGTATGGACCAACAGTGATGACGTGAGGTTCACACACTTCAATGTAGGCATGCCAGGTACAGTGCTGTGCTACACCTTGTTTTTATTACCATAAGTGCAGTCTCACCACAGTCACATGTATCTCCACACAGCTGCTTCCTTATACAGTGAAGTGTCTGAGATGGATTCAGAATGAAATACATGGCATGTTGCTCTGGCGCTGATTGTGTTTGATCTGTAATAGTCCTTTTGTGTAGTTAACAAAAATTTGTTAACAAAATAATTTTTGAGAAATGTAACTGCCATATGAATAATCCTGAATCATAGCCCCATTAAATGATCAATTTGAGCATTATTTCATGTGGTGAGATTTTTCTTTAACTGTGCAAGCTCTGCAGACTTCAAATCCTGCCTAGGAAAATGTATTTTATTTGGTCTATCTTTGTATTCTGTGTGTTTGAAAAAAGATAGAAAACAGGGTTGTGTTGCCATGACAACTGGAACATTTGCTGGATTATGGGATGTGCTCAGCTGCACCAGCAAACAGAAGTACATCTGCAAACACATGGCAGAGGGGGCGACGACCACCAAAGCTCCAATGACCACACCTGCCCCTAGCTGCGCCACTGATTGGAGGCCGCTGTCCAGCCGGAACATGTGTTACAAGGTAGATGCTGTGAGGAACAGAACACTGGCCTTTAGCCTGCTTTCCATGTTACCATAGTAACTGTATGCCCATGAAAGTTAAGGAGGAAGAGTGGGGGGGCCGGATGCTTGGATCTGGATGAGAAACTAACAGTGTCTTTTCTGTCCAGATTTACAAGAAAGCGTCAAAGAATAAAAAGACCTGGTTTGAAGCACGGGACTTCTGCAGGGCTATTGGAGGAGACCTGCTCAGTATCCACAGTGACAGTGACGTGGGTGGTGGGTTTATGATGTGAGTCATCCGGGAAATGTCACTCTTAGACAAATACTGATGGTGATCTCCACCTGCCATGCCAGCACTCACTTTACTAATGTGAAAACACAGCCTTGGCTGGTCAACCTGCAGCCATGTAAGAATGCATATCACTACAGTCCTTGCTGTGACGATTGACTAAACTATTTCTAAATCCACATTTGTCAAATTAACTGCAGTGGCTTTCTTAAATTTAGTATTGTATCTAACATTTTCTCTTCAGTCATTGTACATTTGTGAAGAAGCTGACAAACTGTTAAGATATTATGAATGTTATATCCTGTGTTTCTAGGAGCTCAGAAAATGCATGGATTGGTATCAACTCTCTCGATCCCAACGCTGGCTTTGTGTGGAGTGATGGGTCTTCAGTACGTTCTACTTCTTTGCCACTGTGCATAGTCAAAGAGACTCAGATCAACATTAACCAGTTTTTGTATTTGATGTTGGTGGATGATACCATGGAAAACAATATTTTTTAAGGACACGTTATTGGTCATAATTATGTTTCTTTTAAAATGACATGTAATGCTTTGTTTCAGACTGCATATGAAAACTGGGGATATGGTGAACCAAATAACCACAACAATGCTGAGCTCTGTGGCGAAGTCAGTTTTTACTATGGGAGACCATGGAATGACAGACATTGCGAGAGCTACAACAACTGGATATGCCAAATTCGCAGAGGTAGTCAATAAGGCATCTCAACAAATTTCCTCTTGCTACTCATGTGATCTCCCTGTAGTTATAACAAAGCAGTTCTGGATTTAAAGGTATCAACATAAAATGTGCTTATAGTAATCTATCTTCTGGTATTTGCACCAGCCGGAGCGTGTTATGGAACGTGATACGATAATTGACTTGACGATATTATAGTTCCGCATTTTATCATGTGAACATGCATGCAATGAGACATTGCCCTTTTCAACCCGGGGGAAATTGCTGCATCATCAGATGCAGAAACTACTATGTGGGCCTTTTGAATTTGTTTGCTGAAATAGTTTAGTCCTGGCCTTCTCAGGGTGTCTCACATGCACACGTGCACACACACACACACACACACACACATGCACACGTGCACACACACACACACACACACACACACACATGCACACGTGCACGCACACACACACATGCACACGTGCACACGTTCACACACACACACACACACACACACACACACACACACACACACACACACACACACACACACACACACACACACACACACACACACACACACACACACACCATTTTAATAGCCAAATTATAACATTTACAAAGAGGCTTATTCAGATATTTCTGATTAACTGAGTATTAATAGCTAATGAAAACGCTTACTGTGGTTGGTAATAATCTATGGAAAATTGGTAATGGAGACACTATTTATACTTGATTAAACATGTTTAAAAGGCTGAAGATATTTCTGCACTGTGCAAATTGAATGCTTCCATTGGAGGGCTTTGGCTTTTTTAGATCAGTACAAACAGAGCTGTGAAACTTGGCTCAGTATATGTGAGCATTTAAGCACCTTTTAATTTACTTATATCCACTTATATATACTGAGGTTTCCATTCACCTTTCTCTGTTAACTTACAGGAGCGACTCCCAAACCCCCTCCGACTGCTATCACACCAGGTAACTCTTTGCCCCTGCCATTCAAACCTCAGGTAAACTCTAGGGTTGTGATTTGCTGTCCAAACCTAAGCAGGTAGCTGAATCAGCTCCCCCTCCTGTGTGTTCATGCTTTGCCTTTTCTGCTTTCACTGACTGCCGCTGTGGCTTTTCTGGATCGTTAGGGCCTCAAACTCATTTGGCAAACTAAATATGGAGTGATGGCAGGTGCTCAAAATCCATTTCGTGGACCTTGACAATCTGTACTGTATAGACATAGTTTGAAGTCTTCTTCCCAGTGAGACCCTCTTTGACAGTGCTTTCCTCTGATACCCATGATTAGCTGAGTAGCCAGTGAATATTGCAGTGCAACCTGTCTTGTCTATGACGCTGTAAATAATAACCCTCTCCCTCCACAGAGTTTAATATGACGACAGATGGATGGATCGAATATAACGATACTCAGTATTATATTAATAGCCAGAAACTTGCCATGGAGGATGCCAGAGCGTACTGTAAGAAGAACTTTGGAGACCTTGTGGTCATAAGTAGTGAAAGTGAGAGGAAATTTGTATGGAAACAGGTAAAGCTTTCTGAGAGCTCTTCAGTAACCTATTAATGAAAATTGTAGTGACACATTATCCCCCAGGGCAGGAGGACAGTAGGCATAGTGGTTTTTTGTGTGTCTCTGCTTGAATGCTTCATTTATAAATGGTCCAGAAGCACAGTTTCCAATGTTCATGTAACTTGCTGATTGAAAGGAAAACAAAAACATGCAGAAGAATAGCTGTGTACCCCTGTATTTTGTGCCATTGAAATTATATGTATGTCTGATTAACTAGACAAGGAGGTACTCTTATGGTAGACTCAACTCAAAGAGATGAGCTTATCAGTACATCTGCTCATAGTTGTTACAAAGTGTAACATTGTAATAGATCACAATGAAGAGAGACTTAATTCATTTTCAGATAAGCTACTGACTCAGAATGATGTCTGTTCTTTTTGAAGGCAAATGTTTTTTTTTTTTTTTCATTTTTTCCAGATATCCAGAGCTCATGAGGAACAATACTACATCGGCATGACAGTTGGTCTTGATAAATCCTTTCAGTAGGTACACACTGCTGACACTATTGGTCAAGCACAAATGGTTGTCTCTAATCAATTTGTTTAAAGGCATAGTTTTAATGACTGGAAATAGATGTAAGTAGAAAAAAATGGCTCATATTTTTTAATAAAGTTTGTGAAACCCCACTTAGACTGCTCTGCCCGCAGAGTACAGTTCACACACCGCAAGCATACATACAAACTGGCCCTGGAAATAAAGTGTTGCATAAATGTAACATTGTATGATAGTTTGACTCACTAGGGTCTAAGTCTAGGTCCTCACATTAGGTGGATAAGTTTGCTAATCACTGAAAGGTCTTCATATTTTTCCTGCTCAATACCAAACCACACATTAAATTAAATTGAGTTCGCAGTTTGATCAGCTTATTTAATCTAAAAACTCATTTCTGTTAACAAATACATAGTACTAAAATTGCACTATGTTGCTTACATTAACTTACTTTTGTTTACTTCTTAAGACAATGAACTGGTGTAAGCTGTGTGCATTGTCATCTGCAAATTGCTTTGTCTTGTGTTATGCCAGGTGGATGGATGGATCTCCAGTAACATACTCTGCATGGGAGCAGAACGAGCCCAACTTTGCCAACAACGATGAAAACTGTGTGACCATTTACAAGAGCATGGGTGAGCACAGTTCCACTAAGCGAGAGCACAACCACTGTCAGACTATACAGAATGTGCACATGATCAAAACACTGAGGACATTATTTTGATTAAACACCTTTTATTTGAATATAGGTACTTCATCACATGACCAAATGTAATCATACTTTATATGCAAGTTATACAAAAGGTGGCCAATAAATTATTATATAAGTGGACATTAGGTTGCAGAACTTTTAAAACACCATGTAAATACATTATCTACATTATTTACTCTGAAAATATGCCTCGCTTCATCTACATCAAAGGGACACTTACATCTGTTTACAAAAAAAGACACAAATTTATATAAACATTAGATTTGACAATAGGTGTGTGAAGTTGATTGACATTATTATAGTTGCCTCTGACAGCAATGCTGATTAGAATCATTGGTGGACCATGGTTTGACTCTTTATCATTTTCTGAAATGGCAGGGTTCTGGAATGATGTTAACTGTGGTATGGCCCTGCCTTCCATATGTAAAAGGAACACCAACGTTCCTGTTAACACTACCGTGGCACCCACTGAAATCCCTAAAGGCGGCTGTCCCCCAGACTGGTTAATATTCCAAGGAAAGGTAAAAAAAATAAGAACAAGAAAAATCTGACCATTCTGAGCGTTCTTAAAACTTCTACCTTCTGGCAGGACCTTGATATGATGACCAAAACAATTCAGAAAGGCAATCATGGGACCTGGTTATCTGCTGTTGTATTCAGCCTTGCTAATCTACTGTCAAAAGCCATTAGAGACTTTTTTGGACATGACTGGACAAATTGACATTACTACTATTGAACCCAGCAGTGCTGTTAGTTCTCAAGTAATTTTATGAACATAGTATGCCTAAAACAAAGCAATGCCTGAACAAAGTTTAAGAATATTTTTTGCAATTGTGACATTTCTGTGTAACTAGTGCTACAAGATCTTTGGGACAAACTCTGCAGACCTGAAAAACTGGAGAGATGCCAGAAGCCACTGTATAGAGTACCTGGGAGGAAATTTAGTGTCTATCCTCAATGAGAAAGAGCAGAGTGAGTCACACTTTTCTCCCCCAATCTGTTATCCCTGTTATCCTTTCCCATTATACATCTATTAACCTGTTTGTTGAAATAGTTTAGTTCATTTATTAGTTATTTATATTATGCTCCTTCTTTCTTCTTGTTATTATTATTTTATTTTATTATTATTGAACATTGCATCCTCTTTATTGACATTGTTCTGCCATCATGTGCAATATCCCTTCAGATTTCCTCACTACCAAAATGTTGGGCATGTCTGTGGACATGTGGATCGGCCTGAATGATGTAAACTGGGAGATGCGGTTCCTGTGGACTGATGGGAAAGGTGTCTACTTCACCAACTGGGCCAAAGGTCACCCAGTATCTGTACCAGACGGCCGCTATATGTTCATGGACGAGGTACCCAAACAGCTCTCATCAACAATGGCATATGAAATATTTAAATATATACTTTTCTGGACTTTCTGTGATGGTTCACCCAAGAGAAGCCTATGAACTGAATCCTTCGCCAGTATAAATCAGACATCTTCAGTCACTAAGCTTCATCATTTTTCATCATTTACAAACAGGGTTTATACAAAACAAACTTCAAGGATTCAAGCAAATCATAGGGTGGATATTCCTTGTATAATACCCCTCATACTGTCATCAACAGTGACAGTATGAGGGGTACGGAACAGCAAAGGGTTTACCACTTAAGTCATGTGACTCATCATATCACCACTCCACCAGTCCATTATACCATCTCTGGGACTGGAGCTGAAAAATGCATTTGCAGCAGTGTTGTCACTACTATTACCAACTCAATTCCCTTGAACAGGCTTGGCTCTGAAATAGATGAGCCACATTTTTCTCTTCAGACATGTTCCTACATAGAGGTTAACCCATCTGGTTATTTGTTTTTGGCCCTTTTTTTTGTTTCAAGCTCCCTCAGTGTGGCTAGCACAATAGGCTCCATGTCTTTGTCTCAACAGTCAAAAGAGAAGCTATTACTATAGCTAGGGGCCAATTTCTGTGACTGAGTTGTGGGATGGCTAGGTCTCTGGATGGACATCCAAGATCTTGAAGTCTATCAAGAGCTATGTGTACCAGTTTGGTTGCCTTGATAAACCCAGCTGAGTCAATCCAAAGGAAGATGGGAAGATACTGTATTGATGCCTTTCTTGCTTGTTCAATTATTTTAGCTACATTTGGATGATGATCTACCACTTTTTTTGACTACACCTTCCTATGTAAGTAACCTGGATGCAAAATAGTCAATTGGCATAGTAAGTACAAGGTGTGAGGAGGTACGAACACCTTGGCTTTGCTTTTGCAACAATTACTCCTGATTGGCTCATTTGCTTGGGTCAGTGGCTTTGCTACTTCACTGTTGGAGTATGTGTTGTGCTTTTTTTGCAAAGTTTTTTTTTGCTTATTTCATGTTCATGTTTGGGAATGGGGCTTGGGTCTATGAAAAGATGACCTGGATTTTACAGTTGCGATGGAAAAATGTTTTGGATCAGTTGACATAGAGGCCATTCTCCTCTTTAACTCTACATCGAGCTGGTTAGCAAAGCAAAGCTGGTTAGGAGCAAACTTCAGGAAGACATAATTTGATTATGGGTGATGTTGCATTCATTTTACTTTGCATAAAATGGTGACTTAGCAGGAGAGCTATTAAACAGAAGGGTTTCTTGTTTTTTGTCTCTATGCTGCTTCTGACTGCGTTATTTATTCAATCAGTATGGATTGCACAACAGACTTTGTCTCACTGTCTTAACAGTCAAAAGGAAAGTTATCACCTGCTAGGGATCAATGCTGTCTGTGAATTGTAGGATGACTGGATTTATCGACGAACATCTGGGATGATATTTCTGTGCAAAAACCAAAAATGGTTTACATGTTTTTCTCTGATCTAGTGTAATTGTTGAATTGTTGCATAGTGAATTGTTGAGCATGCACATGAATAAAACTAGTGAACTTGTCTAAATGAAAAACAGAGGAATTTGCTCTAACTACATTACTGAAGATTCAGTCAAAGTCTTTAACTTTTAATTTCAGATAATAAGATGATGAGAAGATCAGGGCGCATAAGCCTTGCTTTTCATGGCGAATAACGTTTACTACCAGTGATAATAAATAAATAATGACACTGAATAAAAAACCCAGTATCAAAAGTTATTATTGGAGACACATTCCTGATTTGTGTCTGGACTTGCGAGTAATCTGAATGATGGACCAGACAGTCCAAAACGTACAGCATAATGTGGTTGCTTGGTGAAAACATTTAACCATGCCTAAAACATGTGTAAGTGGAATGCTTTGGCTTGGCATCAACTGAGCTGCAGTCCATGCTCGGTGGCTCCTACATGCAGATAATTTCTTGCATTTTGTGAAACACTCTGGCCTGCTATTCTTTGCTTCAACAGTTCACACAAGTAGAAATTCCCTTCTATCCCACTGTACAACCGTCTAGAGCAGACAGATGCACATGACGCTGAAGATGTTCATGATGTGAATCTGTGGCAGTCTGTGGACCATTCTGCTATTCTGAGGGAATTCTGGGACAGTATTTGTACTGCAGCAGCTTTCATTGTGCCGGCGTTATTAGGTTCATATTCATGTGCTTTTTCCGAATCCCCAAAGTCCTTTGCTGCTACATGGAATTGAAATATGATTTTTGGTGCCTTTGCCCAAAGCATTGCTTTTCTTAAGATGTTGTTTCTCGAGCAGTATGGTTTTTCTCTCTGAATAAGGTACTACTCAATATTATTGTCTTTCCTCTTGTTCATGTTGCAATATACTTGCAAATATAGCAATATGTGTGTGTCTTAATACTTCTCTGGTCACTATTTAGTAGTCCACCCTCATACCACAATTATTATTCTTCCCAACAATGATCAATGTCATGCTAATGCACTGTTTGACTGTAACCTGAATGTCCTGAAGATATGTGAATGAAAGTTTCCAAGGCATAATTTTAACAAGCAGACAAATGAAATCCTGTGATAAATACTCCTTACAAGATAATGTTATATAACACAATAAATAAACATAGAGGATAAATGCAAATAGTTCTGCTATCAACCAATCTTCATTGCAACCTTATAAAATATTTGCCTTTTTTTCCCTCTGTCTTGTCGTTGGGTAGGAGTTCGACTGTGTAGTGATGGTGGGGTCCACTGCTTCACTGGTAGGGGTCTGGAAAGTGGAGGATTGCCTTGCAAAAAGAGGTTTCATCTGCAAGAGGAACACTGGTGAGCCTCAAGTCCTAACTTTATTCATGCTCTGGTGCACCATAGTCAATGAATGGTAGCAGGGAGATCCCACAGCACATCTATGGACAGTGTGGTCATGCCAAGGTTTTGGTGTGTTGAAAAATTTTGTCTATTTTTCAAATACTTGGGCAGCTATGCATCCTGAGCAATGTTAAATCCAGACTGTGAACGTCTTTAAATTCAGGACTGTCAGATTATTGCCCTTTTATTCCTCTGGATATCCTAAATGATCATTTTCTATGTTCAGATATCATAGTGTTTATCCATGGTAAAATTACATTTATTGGCTAAGAAGCTCTGCATATGAGATAAATGATTGACGTGTTTGTACCATGTACTCTTATACTATTGTTTTAGGCATATTTTAGAAGAATATGCAATCTAGCAACAAAAATATCAAGAAATCTCAGTGTTTTTGACCTTTTCCCCCTTGGGTGTTGTAGACATTTATTAACATACTTCCTGAATTTGTGCCTTCTGGAATTGTAATAATATAACGTAATGAAAAAAGAGACCAGGTTTGGAAGCAGCAGTGTGCTATGATTGTAAGCTTTTGTAATGTTTTGTTTGGAAGCCTGAATCACAGCTGTGGCTGTAGGTCAGGCCATGACTCCATGCACAGGAGCTTAATTTCTGAAAGAGAGCAGGAAACTGCCACTTTAATTGCGTGACAGGAATGTTCTCCTGTCATTGTGATCTATCTGAGGTTCTTTCAGCACTTTTGCACTTTCCTCCACTTCTATCATTCCAAAAAGCTGTGAGAAAAAAAAATCTCTCCCCAAGAGTAAGGTTCTCTTGTTGTGTGTTTTATACATTCTAGATCCGCAGCTTAATCCCCCAGCAACAACGGTCGAGCCAAAGACTTACTACAAGTTTGGCAACAACTCCTTCAAGGTGATGACTCAGAAAATGAACTGGGATGAAGCCAGGCGGCAGTGCAAAGCAGATGACGCAGAACTCGCCAGCATTCTGGACCCAATTACAAATTCCTATCTGGCTCTAATGATCCACAAATACAAGGAACCTATGTGGATAGGACTCAACAGCAATGTGGTAAAATTATCCTTCTGTTACATTTTTTATCTATATGGATTTTAAGTGATGTGGCTACATGCACAAACACATGTATTAATATTTTGAACTTCCCCCATTAGACTAATGGGTATTTCCGCTGGATAGACAACTGGCGGCTGCGTTACACCAAGTGGGCATCAGGGGAGCCGAAGAACAACATCGCCTGTGTGTATGTGGATGTGGATGGGAAGTGGAAGACCAGCCCTTGCAGTAGCACATACTATTCCCTGTGCAAGCGCTCACCAGGTAGGACTGAAAACCCAACAAACCTAACGGAATCAGCTTATACATGTGTGTTGACAGAGTTTTAAAATATGCAGTGACAGGTTCTGATCTACATTTTTAAAAAAATAAGGAGCCATGCCATCAAGTTTTGCAGATGTTTTTTTTTTGTAGTACCAGCTATACACTGAGCTTTTGGCTTTAGGTTTAGGTATATTGCTAAATAAAAATAAAAGTGATTATGAGTCAAGTTAAAGGAAAGATACAATTGAATCTAGGCATTACCCACAACCCCTTGTTTAGATCAATAATTCAAGAAGAAAACTATACCCAACTTCAACAATGATACAGGGTATACTCTGCTGAGTTACAGATCTATTTTTGGGCACAGTGCTACTGCATGGATTATAATGATAAGATTTTTGTACCTCTTCACAGAAATTGCACCCACGGAACCACCCCAACTTCCAGGAAACTGCCCTGAGCCCAAAAAGCGAAAAACATGGGTGCCCTTCAGGGGTCACTGCTATGCTTTCATCTCTGCCTCCTTTGAGAACTGGGCTCATGCCTCCATTGATTGCATACGAATGGGTACAGAAGGGTTGTTTTTATTAACAGACCAAGTGAAACATGTTTATAATACAGATATGACTATGTGTTTCTAACATAATATTTCTGCTTTTGATCGTCTTCATACATAAGTGACACATTTGATATATAAAAAAGAAGAAGGATAAAACACATCTTTCTTTAACAGGAGCTACTTTGGCCAGCATTGAAGACCCAATGGAGGCAAATTTTATACAGCAATATCTGGAGTTATTTCATGATGGCACCAAGTCCTTCTGGATAGGGCTATACAAAAACCACAGAGGTAATGATTATGAAAGTGATTTTCACCTTTACAATTTTCATATTGTTTAAAGCTGTTTATTGTGGTATTATCATTTTTCTATCAAATGTTTACATTGAGTTGAATACAATGAATTGAACTCAGTATTGAGCTGAAACAGTATTGGAAAAAAAATAAACCCAGGGAAAGTGATTTTATGGACATACGAGGTGAGAACTGTGCTCAACATTTTCTAGGCTGATCTGTTCTCAGAATCAAAATGTCCTGCTGATCACTTACTTCAGCAACATCCCACTTCATGTCAGGAGATATCAACATAAAACTTCACTCTTATTTCTTCCACAGGGGAATGGTTATGGATTGACAACAAAGTGGTTGACTATACCAACTGGGAACAGGGTGAGCCTTCAGATGGCGGCGAAGAGTGTGTGGAAATCTACTCTGACAGCTTTAAGTGGAACAATGTCAACTGCCATAGGTACAAGTCATACATCTGTAAAACTGAAAAAGGTGAGTCAGATGAATCATTGAATGCATGAGTCATTTTCAAGTCAAGTATGGTGAGGAAGTACAGAATAATAACTTGAGGGTATTATGATGCTTACCTTCAGTTCTTGCCAGTCTCATTTGAGTGTATTATTTTCTATTTCATAAAAATAACTTTTATAACTCTGAGGAACCAAAGTTTGTAAGAGCAGCTTTAACTTAAGTGAAACAAGAGGAATAAAATGGCACTCAACACATTTAATAGATAATCCAGTCTTATGATGTATCTTAGTGAGTTAAACACAAGAAGAAAAAACAAATTGGTCGGTATAAGCTCTAAATTTGAGTCTTGCTATCTATTCAATCTGAAGAGATTTTCCTTCATTTTCACGTAGCTCTCATCATTGACATGTTCTCAATGAATGTTTTCTTTCTTTTTTAGTTATACCACCAACTGAAAAACAAACACACATTGGTAAGTTTCTATATTATTTTGTGTTTAATGTAATTAAGTGTCTCTTTAGCCTTACATTTTCTTAAAGGTTAAAATTGTAGTTCACACATTTTTCTTTCTTTACTATAAATACATTGATGGTGATTGCAGAAGGCTAGAGCATGGTTATGAATATTGCATTAAATAATTTATTAGATCATTGTTGTGAATATTGTACATTAAAACAAACTAAACACTGTTTTGGTTTTAATATACCCCAAGGAATTTGTGTAATTAATAATTAAGGATATTTTTATTAATTTTATATTAACCATGTGTTTAACAGCATCTACTCTTAAAAAGGCTGTGCTTGGTAACAATCATTGATAATCTACAGAGTAGATTTCACAACATCTCACTTCATGGTTTGTGGATGTTATGCTTAAATACAATTACAGAAAGGACCAGATTTCTAAAAGCCTTTCGCACATGCTAAAATTTTTACACATGCAAATTGAGTGACATGATTTCTGATTGGGGCAAACAAACCACTTCAACATGTCACATGCTCTCTTAGCCTTTTTGCACCAGCAAAACAGGTTTGCACTTTTGCATTAGATGTTCAGTATCTTAAATGGTACAATTTATGTACATTCACTGCTGTTCTGGTGTTTGTGTTTTAGCTCATATTGCTGACGATGCTCCCCATGGCTATGCTGGAGTTGCGGTTGCCGTTGTCATCATGATAATCACAGTAGCAGGACTTGCTGCATTCTTCTACAACAAGAGAAGGCAAGGCCTGGTGCAGGGTGAGTGCACCTTCGACAACAGCCTGTACTTCAACTCTGAAAACCGCGTGACCACCGTCGACACCAAAGGCCTGGTGGACCACATCGAGCAGAATGAACAGGCCACAATCTGATAACACCAAGGACAATCTCACATATTCTGTCACAGCCGTAAAAAATTTAGTAAAATTTCATATGTGAGCCACAGAGTAACACTGAATTGTGTTCAGTGTTACCTGCCATTTGAGCTGGTGCAAAGCTTCAGTGAAACTTTTTACAATGTTGTTACATGCTACTGTAAGGGTGTGGTGGCTAACAATTCAGTAGAAACATTTTTGCCATGTTTTTCCGCCTTCCAAACTACAATTATTGACTTCTAATATTTGAATACTTAAAGCATACAAAATGTCTAGTTTGTGCATAATTATGAAAATCCTGACGTTCTTATGATTTTGTCAGGTCATAAATCAGTCCTTCAGACATACAAAAGAGGGGAAAAGGAACATATGTGACCTAGATTATCTATTTACATCTTAGCTGCGAAGTTGTAGCATGGGAATACAAAGAAGTTTTGTTGTGGATTGTTTCTCCATCACTGATGTTGACAGCCATACAGTGTTGTAAAACGTTTCAATGAAGTTTTAATGTTAGCTGAGAGGTGTTAAATCAAATATTGTTTAATGAGACTTTTGTGAAACCCTGAAGTCATTCCATTGATTTAGTAGATGTAACAAATAGTTGTTGAAAATATTTTTTATCTATAAACCAACGTGCTGCTTATGTGATCAGGCTAGACCATGGTTTTGGATGTATGTGATAGCCCAGCTGCATACTGTATGCCAAGTACTTGTGTTAACCATCAAGCAATCCTCTGTTTTAACTCTGCCAAAATTTTTTCAGTTTGCCTCAGATTAAAATCTTAAGGAATTTTGAATAAGGCAAACTATTGCCAACATACACAAAACATGAAAAGAAATGTTTTGTATTATTTTTATTTTGTATTTGTACAGTTTGATATTTCCTTGAACCTTAATGTTGACAGCAATTTATTCATCTGTGTGCTTTATTAATCTAAAACATTTTTGGACATTATCTTGTGCTGATTCTGCTGAGTTGACCATCACACATAAAAGGATACTTGCATTTCATCTGGAGGCTGACAAGTCTGATTGTAAATAAATGTTTAAAAAATGGAAGTACAAATTAACCTTTATCTTGGCTGTATTCTTAGCAGCTCAACACTTACCTTGACTTTACACTCCGACCATGAAGATCCAAAACAATGATCATGACATGCAAGCATAACAAAGTTTATACAAAGCTTAATACGGCAACATAATGTATCTCTCACATGTTTTCCACACTCAGGACTGCCATTCTTTCATTGGCTAAGCTGGAAATTGAGCTGAAAGGAAACTTTTTATAGAAGAAGAGTTTGATGAAGCATTAAATGTAAAGCTTTGTTCAGCTTGACACATATTGCATTCGCTACTGCCTTGATTTAGAGACACTCTTAATTTTTCTCTATTAAACTTGTGCACTATCTGTGGCATTTTACAGATATAAAGGTTAGCCAGAGAAAAACACCAATTCACCAATGAAGGCCATGGGAGGAAAGGTTGAAATCATTCATTTAAATGAAAAATACTTCATAATGAATTCATGTTTTTGTAAGTGATAAAAGCATGAATTCCTAATGAATTATTTTGGTATCTCATTTCTATAAACTTGCAGAAACAGCATTTATTCATTGTAAGGTATGATGGAAGGTAAAGAAACAATGCATTTGCACAGACACAAAAATAAAATGCTGTCTCTTAGACTGGATAGATCACCCGTATCAGGTACAGCAGGTGACTGAGCACATACATCCACTCTTCTGTTTCTGAAAGCCCTTGTTTGGAGACACCAGCTGCTCCATTAACCTCACTGTCGCACTCACTGAAGAGATGCATCTGTGGTTCTGCAGCCCATTGAGTTTGAGCTCCCGCTGGGCCGGGCCCCAGCCGCTATCATCACCAGCAGAGCTGCTGAAAATGATCTGTTAGAGCCAACAAGTCGCTATTTCTAATTTTTGGCAAGAACTGAAAGTGTCCGTCTTACACTGTCCACTAGAATTGTACACTTTGCTTTGCCTGCTCATTTTCATTGCCGTAGTCACATTTCAGGAAGTAGCTTAGGGGTTCTATTCAAACATGGACAAATCATTACTGCTGACGTGATCTGAACTTGCCAGTGTAAAAAAAATGTTAAATGTAACTAACATCATAAACTTATTGCTAGTTCAGCACACAGGTAAAATGAAATTCCTCTCACATTATCAAGGTTAGCAGAAAATTGTTAGAGCGTTTACACCAGTAAGGCATAAGTTGAAGGTGACAAGTTATGAGGACATTGACTGCAAAGTTTTTAGGCTGCAAACATGGAGAAGCCACTTGTAAGTGATGTATCTGTAGTGCTATGTTTGTTGCCAATTTACATTCCATGACTGGAAAATAGGCCATTACAATATATGATCAAAGAAAGACGTTAAAACCTCAGTTTTGTGATGATGGGTTTTTTATATCAAGCTGCAAAATGAACAAGTGGACATACAGAGTTTGGACATTTAAAAAAGAAACTGTTCTCATGCTTTTTTGATGTTTTGCAATGTCATACATTGGTGTAATGATTTTACAGATATAGTTGACTGAGTTGTTAAAATGTAATGTACTGTAATTTCATCTGGTCATGATTCTTGCTATAAACTGCTAAATTCAAACAAGAGTTTAGAGTCTAAAATAGACATATGCATTGAAAATGTATTATTTAGAAGTAGGAAATATGCACATTCTAAATTTGGTGATTATATTTTTCAGTTCTATGATAATTTTACTCTCTCTTACTGGTCATTGGTTTCACAGACTTCAAGGAGTGATTGAAAGATTTAATAAATCAATGCAAATAAATACAAGGGTGAATCCAGACCTGCACTTAACTGCATTTGCTGTGCAACTCAGCACTGAGAGTGATGTACATGGAAGATGTGGATTCAGCTCTTACATTCCTGCTGCTGATGCTTGTGAATGTTTGGGCTTAGCATTTGCGACACATGGAGATGGGGATAGTTAAATTGCACTCAATGTGCAGTTTATTATTGTAACATAGAAATGCAGCTCAGTTTTCAATGATAAAGTGTCACACACCCGAACCATAACAATTAATTTAGACCCTCTACTAAAGAGACCGAACTTACTGTCAAGGATGCATCCCCTATCTGTGAGAGTGTGTGGGTGTTGGAATGAGTATCTCAGGTTCTTTGGTACTGTGCCAGACACCTCCTTGTGTAAATGAGAGTCTCATTAGATTCTATACATCTTTTTGGTAGGAATGACAGGAGGCATTATTCATTCCTACAAATGCTGTGTGTAAGTCATTCATTTCAGATGTTTATTGTAAGGGTGCAAAAGGTTTCTGTTTGGAATATGATCTTGAGTGTTACGCTGTTTCTGTGATGCATGGGACAAAAAGACTGCAGAAGATCACGTACTATCTTTTATGTAGAATTTTGCTATTTTCATTCAGCTAGTTTTTGAGGGAAGTTGACAAACAAAATTCACATTCAAGTTGTCATTTTGCTGTCAAGTACCCACATTGTTTATATAGCAAATGATCTTGAGATAGGTCCATTGTTGGTGCATTGCTCTTAACTCTTCCAATTGATAATTCCCCCATTATACTGGCAATAGGTGCAGATCATGGGTGTCTGTAAAGGGAATGAAAGGTGATACTCTGATTGGTTTATTGTATGGTACACCAAAAGCACACCCATGATTAAGAGCTTACGTACAGCCTTATGATGATGCATTTCAGTTTGTGCTAAAATAATCCATCATTAAACTAGCCAAAGCTTTGGACATGCCTCACATGCACCTAAGACGATGAAGACTATGAGCTGTGATGGTTATACATAACAAGAGTGTTTAAACACATACATTTGCTTTGATATGATCTGATTTTTCAACATTATATCACTTTGTGTGTTTCCCTAGATCCCTGCACCAGAAATGGTAGCGACAGAAATGAATGCATGTAGCCACAGTACCTTGGATATGTAAAAGACTGAACTGAAGATTCAATAAATTGCTATTTACTGTTAAATGAACAAGCCAAAGGATGCCAAAATAATGTGTTTGTTGCTGTCATGCAAGTAGAATACTGCTTATGTCTAGCTTATAACTGCAGCTAGCTATACATGTCTGAACCAATCAGGCTCTGGCCAGAATGATCTTAATCATTATATATATATGACCCTGGAACAAAATACAGCAGCATCTGAACAGCTAGCACATCCGATTATATAGCTGGCAAGTAGCAGTGAGGTAGTGAACATGGCATTTACAGCAATGAGTCAGTCAAACCCTCAGATGTGAGGAAATCCTATCTCAGTCATGGCTGCATCCAAAACTACAATACATATAACTGTGACTAGCTGGTTGCATTTCCCATGATGCCTATTAGTTCTTGTCCTCAGCAGTAACATTAATTTCCCACATTACTCAGGACTTGCTGGCTATCATCTGATACAGACAGAAGATCCGCCTCTTCAGTCTGCATGTTGGCTCCCTGCCTTCTCCTCCTTCCAAGCCCTGGCTAATTCAGATAAGCATACCATGATATGTTATGTGGTATTATGGTATTTATCATGACTTATATCCAGGCTGTAGGATGGAATGGCTACAAATGCTCTTTTTGTATTGTAGCACCTGTGCTGTAGGACTGTTGCTGCTGTGAGTGTTCTTATGTTCTCTCACATTTCAAGTCTCACTGGATACAACTGTGAGATAAATTACTGTAATAAAATGGGCAGAGCTCAAAGATAGACATTGAAGATCAACAGGTAGAGTACATTATCATGGAGTTTCCCACAGAGGACACCTTCATGTTCTCAGGCTGTAACAGGCTCTATACAGACATGAAATTCTGTACCTCCATCCTCATGTAAACACACAGCTTTCAGATATAACTTCATACATTTGCACAAAACATGGCTTTTTTTCCATTTATTTTTCATCACCTGCTTCTTTGCTTTAATTTTCCTACTAATTACATCATAAAATAATGCCTTATTTGTCATAAAATAAAGCTTCATGCTTCAGAATACTAACTGTCTTTTTTTTTTTCCTCATAACCAGCAACTTAATTTTGCAGGGAAAACTTGCATGGATTTTTAGCTTTGCCACTTGATTATGCATCTCACACTCAGACGCAGTTTGGAAATCCCCTCTAATGATAAATCTGACAAATGTTGGACAGCTCTGTGACCTAACAAAAGTCAACAAATGTTTTCCAAAAACGCACCTGTTCAGTTATGTGGTTATTTAATTAGGCATCCATTTAAAAGCCATATTAGGGTCATTTTTCTCTTCTTATTCTGTGGTGCAGAAGACAGTGCTCTGAGAGTGAATATTGTGTGCACCGCACAGCCCTCTCAGCCATCAATCATCCACAAGCTCCCCCCATGCTCCGGGTGCCCTCATTGTTAAAATGAAAGCAGATTTCTCCATGGCAACTGGAACCCTATAAGGTTGTTGTAGCTAATCCTCCCCAGCTTACACAATTCTTATTTCTGATAAGAGGTTTTTCCAATGCAGTGGAATTCTCATCAAACCCTTCCTTTCCACCCTCAAAAGGACTAAATCAGTCTCTGCTACATCTACACAACTAGGAAAGAAAAAGGTAAGAGACCTCGCTGAACGTTATTCCTTTTTTTTGCAATGTCAAAGTTTGGTACTGTGTTCAGTTTGGATTTGTTCAAAGCAGGTTGTTGCAGTGCCTTTCAGCATGGATAGTTTCATTCCTGTGCAGAAAAATATGAGAAAAATAAGCATCGGGGGTGCTTGTGCTTGTTGACGTGTTGTAAATATAGGATAACTGGTTTGTCTGTGGACTGCTTAACTATTTTATGCTCACTGAGAAAACATTTGCAGTACTTTCATTTTGCGTTTAGATGAAATGCTTTGTACTGTGTCACTGCTGTATTTGTGAGCATTAAGATTCATTCTGAGCCTTTCTGTAAAATCTGATTCACCTTCTGCAAGTGGGTAAATGCTGCACCTGCTAAACATATCTTTACACTTGACTCATTGCATATGGATTGGACATTCACACTTTAGTGCTTATGGTCAATTTCCTCAGAAAACTGATGGCTCATTTTTATTTGTATGTGATACGCAACAAAATATTTTAACAGAAATGATATGCTGCTGAAACACACAGTGAATATTAGTTTTTTTCTAAAATACTTGCTGGATTAGAATCTTAATTTTTTATCTGCAGTTAGTTTTTTGTTATGGATTATTGGCTACTTATGCTAATGCCATCCATGGTGCTAACACTGAAAGTTATGGGCTTACTACAGTAACTGTATACGTGTACTACATTAAAGCCATTTGGTGTATTGTTATTGAGTCTAAAGCATACTGCAAACGCAGTCCAGTGAGGTATGTAAAATGGACAAGGATTTGCTTAATTATCATTATTTGCATAATCTCTATAAATGTGGAGTGCCAATTATTTTCTTTAAAGTCAAAGCTTCCCCCACCTCCCCCTCCCCCTCCCTCTTCACCCTCCCCTTGGTCAAGCTAATCCTTTTGTTGTGGATTTTGGGGCCAGAGTCCTACCCAGACCATCTCTTTGGTATGGGGCTAATTCAGGTGATAAGTGCCCTCCAAGACTCCCCGTCGTTCACTCACAGCTTGTCAATGTAAGTCAGCGTAGGCAGGCAAATTAATAATGCCCTGCTGAACTGGATGCATTCCCCCTCCACTGGTAAAACCTTTGTCTCTCTCTCTCTCTCTGTCTCTCTCTTGCCACCCCTGCTTGGCTCAGTTTGCCTCTGTGCAGGCTCCAGTTCAGTGCGTGGAGGCCAGGGCGAGTGAACCAGGGGCCCCCCAACAGCCAGTCATGCATCTCTGGGTCTGTGCTTTCCCCTTGCTGCTGCTATTGTGGGGGGGTGGAGGGAGTGTTCTGGGAGCATGGGGACATGAGGATGGCTACCTGCGGGATGTCTTGCAGGCCCTTCCCCTGGGGGATACCACACGGATGGACAGGAACCAGACCAAGATCCTCATCTCCAGCCTCTTCCGGGCCACACAGTGTCCGGACAGAATCGCTGGCACGCAGGAGCAGTGTGACCAGGTCAGGCCTTTGAGCACCCTCCCCTCCTCTACCACCCTGGTGCTGGTTAACAGGCTTGGGTAAAGAGTGAACGTTCTGATCTTAAAAGGAACAGTAACTCTAAAGCTTTTTTTGAGACTGTTTCTTGGCTCAGTCCCCAACTCACAGTCTAATTAATTACAAGGATGGGATGTATGTTACATGTAGCATTGTGTTAGTGCCACATAATCTCTGACAAAGCAAGCCATCAATTTATTGCGGACTGGAATTGTACAGTCTTAGTAGTTAGTTGCCATATTATGTGTGTGAGAAGAGTTCTGGAAGAACAGCGTTTGTTCTGTGAGGAATGCAGACTCTCTTGGTCACGTATTGCATGAATATCCCCACTGCAAGTAAATGGTGGATGTGACTCCTGCCACTGCATGCAATCTCCTTTCTGTTCCATTTGAATACACAGCTTCTCTGTGCTCGTCTGTACCTATTATCGTATGATGAAACTAAGCGCATATATAAATGAAATCATTTTAGGCTTGAGGAGTGGGCAGGTATTGATTGATATGACAGTATTATTCAAATGGGGTCCATGTTTCAGAGAGTGCTTGTTTATGAAATGCAAATTCTGACTGTTCTCTTTTTAAGAGCATCTGAAATTATAGACTGGCATTAAAAAGTCTTGGCATACAAAATTAAATAAAGACAATCTCTAGTCTCGATGAGGACATATGCCATTCTGTTTTATAATGAAAAGAACACATACCAAAGGACATTTTTGTTAATCTTCAATAAAATATAGCACACTCAAAAAAGTGATGCTGTAATATAAATCCTGTTTTGATTGAAATTCAGTATGATGAACCCTTTAAGAGATTATGTGCATTTGGATGAATCTAGTCTGATTTCTGCATTTGCTTTGTATGTGCAATCAAACACGTTTCTGGATTTGGATTTCCCTGGCCATGTACAGGTTGATTTAAGCTTTCAAGTGATAATACAGAAACGTACTGACAATTGTTTTGAAATACAAAAAAGGCAGGTGTACTCGGATACATACCCTTTCTCAGTATAAACTGCCATTCAATTATGTCACAGATAAACATTGCTTTCATGGTCCAGAGTGCTTCTGTTTCTGTCCAAACCTCCATAATAAGTGTCGTGCTGTGTAGATCTACTCCTGTCTCCATAGTGTTTATGTGGCTGTGCTCCCAGGCCAGGGGGGTTTAGCTCTTATAACGTACATTGTTAGAGAACAGAGAGGCAGATTTATTGCAGTGCTGTTCTCTCCTTTACCCCTCGATCTGTTTCCCACAGCAAATTGTTTAAACTAAAATATTTGCAGGCGCAAGTGTTTCACCCACTTCTGTGAGCCTGTGAACCTGCTGTCAGTGGCAAAGGCCATGGCACAACTGCATGTATTGAGCTCGGGACAAAGCTGGCACTGCAGACCGTAAGGTGCCATGCATGGCCAGGCTGCCTGCCAAGGTAAAAGGGGCCTTTTGTTTGGAGCATAATTAAAAGGGAAAAGAAAAAAAAGGCAAATTATGCTTGTGAAAACTTGATTATGTTTACATAAATTCGATTATATTGACATGGTAGTTAGAGGATCTTTCCTTGATACAAATTTGTCTGACAGTAAAGTGCACTGGCAAAATTATAAATATCTCGTAGCAATCTATCAACTGTATGACATAAAATCAGCAAAAGGCCAAATTTTCAATCCAATTATCCTTATTGGAATGGTTCAATAAGTTACTTCTGTATTAAAGAAGAAGGCCTGACCGCAGATTGCCAGTGCCTGACTGATATATATTTGTGCAAGTTGATTGGCTCCTCCCCATGCTTCCTGTCATGTTGTGAGGCAGTTCAGGTCTTTAAGGAAAGGGTGATGCTGGGAATTTTTTGCACAGCTGGCTGTTGGGCCATGCTGTAGATGATAATGCTTGCCTATTAAATGTAACAACATGGTAGGGGCTGTAGACTGTGAGCACTGTTAGCATGTGAAGAACTTCTATAAATCCAAACCAATAATTATCCAACCTAACAAGTGGGTGATACAGAACCTGCATTATGTACAATGTATTCTGTAATATATCTGAGAAATATTACCATGTATTGTTATGAATATGGTTTGCTGATTGGAACTCATTGAAATTTGATTTAATCTTCTGCATGAATTTCTATAGTTAAGTGCACACCTAAATACCTGTACATTTACTTACATGAAGGTAAAAGAAAATGCTGTGGCGATATTAATGTACCTTATTTCAATGAGAAAATGTTATGTCTCAAATAATGAGGCAAATCAAAACACAGCCTCACTTGTGTTCAAACAAATATCAAAATCAATTTGCAATGTTTCATATCAATTTCAATTTGTTGTATAAACAGTTCAAAAGTTTGAATTACCCTAAAAGACTTGAAGCATGAATATCAAAATGAAGAGTATTAAAAAATTAATATTCCATCATCAAAAAATATGAATTTTATTTTGAAATTTGCAGAAGTAACTTAAGGGAATATGCAGTTTTGTCATGGTTGGTTAGTAAGCAGCACAACGTTTTTATCCAGTTGTTCAATCTCATTGACAGCTTAATAAATTAGGTCTCCAGGTTACATCTAAGTTTATAAATTAACATTATGCACACCCCCTTTTGTTATAAAATTATATATCTATTATAATTAACACAAGAGCTCATCATTGATCTGTGTATGCTTTGCACATGCTAATTTCACCATGACCCATGTCCATTTTAGACTGATACTCTGTCTCAGCCATTTAACTACAATGAAGTTTCAGTCTTAAAACCTGCGTCAGTGATTATTTATGCCAGATCATGGCTTAACAGAGCTGTTTTCCAGTTAAGCAGTTTAAGCATTCAGGTTTTCTTCCAGTAAGTAGTTTTAGCACTGCCTTTGTGACCTGACTATACATACTTCTGATTAATTTAGCATCAGAACGGGTAAACAAGGTTATTAGTGAAGTGCGTGGCAGTTCCCTTCATACACATGTGAAAAAGGCTGATGTCCAACAGTGCTACTCTGTTTTGGTTACAGTGTTTAACGACTGACACGCTGCTTTCAGTCCTGGAGGACGATGGCAGAGAGTTTCTCTCTGAGGAGGATTACTTTCGGCTTTCTACTGTCTTGCTCTACTACATCCTTAATATGAGGGACCTCTGTGCCTCCAACTACTCGTCCTCCTCCCAGGACTTCCAGTACTACATCTCTGCAGTGATGAACCTCCACCCACAGGAGGATGATGGGTACCTCTCCCTCAATGAGACTGAGAGTGCCCTGCAACTCATCAACCAGCATTACCTGCCCTTGACGTCTCATCAGGTGAGCCCTGTGCATTCAACCACTACAAAGTGTGAACTGTAGGGAGAACCCTGTAAGGAGCACTACACCTTTAGCTATGCTTGAAAGTTAGCACAACCCCTTAAGCCACACAACTAAGTGACCACTACCCATTCAGCCACATAAGGAGCGTACCTTTCCCACGCAGGGGGATGCTGGGAGAAAAGAGGGCATGCTATTCACTGATGGTTAAACTCTAAGCTGTTTGACTGGCTTTCAGTCAATAACCCTCTTAGAGAAGGAACAATGATAGAAATCATATGTTAACAAAGAAGTTGGAACCAATGGGGGATGACTGACATGTAAGGAGAGCTCAACAGGCCTGTCAAGGAGAATGCTTTCATTCACACTTTTCAGCACTGAAAAAAAAACATTTCCAATACTTGTGTAGAGATTCTTAATAATGAGTCAAAAAGCAACAGGCTTTCAGTGGTATTTCTTGTTGTAAAATATTTTTCCAAATCCAAGTCTGCACTAGCTATTCAATGTGTCACATGTAAATCAGTCTTCTGTTCAAGTGGGCTTTTCAGCCATGGAGGGGCAAATGTGTTCAGGTAAGGGAATGCTGTGAGGGAAACACTTCAGCAGGTTGAGATATACACATGCAACACACTTCTGACCTCTGGTCAGTGCTGTTTTTGTAAACCTGGAACAAATCACTCCTCATTTCCTCAGTGTGCAGACGCCTCATCCTTGATGGAAGAGGCGGATATTGCGGACAGCCTGGGAGCTGATTTCTCCACAGTGGCAAGGCTGGCCGGAGCCATCATTACCCGCGTTCTGCAGGGACACTGCTTCAGCAAGAGGAACCTCCCCTCTCCAGGATTTTTCACTGACTTCATTTTTCAGACGCTCAACCGCACCAGTGGGCTCGACATTATAGGTAATTTTCATTTACTCTGTCGAGCATCAATTTAAGAAATTGCACATTGCACAGCAGGAATATTCTGTTACAATATGGTGTTAAGAGTTGGCACATCCATCAGAATTACAGCATGTTCTTTTAAAGGAAAAATACTGAGCTGAGTGAGGGTGCCATGTTCCTGTTGACCCTTTAGATTTAGAAGGTCTGCTGCACCAGCTAGGAGTGGGAGGGGGAGGGGCTGCTCATGGGCACAGCAGGCAGAGGAGGAGTGTCATAAGCTCCTCCCACATGCAGAGGGAGATACGACGATTGGACAGCTGCACTCAGGAGCCACAGGGACCCAACCCTGACTGGACACAGGTGAGGTCACTGAATATAATATTCAATAACATGACAGTTTTGTGAGAGTGCTTTAACATTTGGGAGACCTTTGTTTAGAGCTATGAATATAGTTTCTACTCAGGAGCTGTATCTTTGCACTGATAAGCACTGCTTGCTTGCATTAGTGCTATAATGATCTTGCATGTATACTCACTGGTCTGGAAATGTTGTCATCCATGTCATCTGGCTGTATTGCTCATGTTAATCAGATGAATGTGCACCCACTGTCAGATGAAGTCACATTAGATAACACTGTGTGTGACTAATGTAATGTAAGTAATGTAACAAAAAAACTAATGTTTATTTAACTTTATTTAAAACAAATGCCTAAAGTTTGTCCCACTTGCCCCTTCAGTTCCGCTACCTTGTTTTTAATATCTTCATCAGTAAGTTTACATATGCTGTTAGATATACTGATCATCATAATTTTACAGTTGAGAAAGGGCGTTATTAGCATTGTGAGAAAACAGACAGAAAGAGAGAGACAGAGAGTTGAGAGAGAAAGGAGGATTAGAATAGAGGAGCCAGTGACATATTACAAATGTGCACATTATGGAGGAAGCAATGTGCTTGATCACTGCAGCACTTGAATCACGTTTAGAGGAGAAAAAAATCATGTTTTGAAATATAAATAGTTCTTGTCTATATATACTATATATACCAACATGAAATATCCTGGAGCTTTTAGGTGTCTAATGACTTCTCCTGACAGTTCAGAGTCAGTGAAGAACTTAAAATACAAAATATACAACATCAAATGAAGTGTCATTTTGTGTATTTTCTGTTAGGAGCTATTTTTCCATAACAAATTTATTTCAAACAAATGAGACATTCGCTCAGCATTCAAAAATGTGATGCCCCATGATCACAACATGTGAAGTATTGCAAAAATATTTATAGATATAAAAATGTGAAGTTCAAAGTAATGCCAAAATGTTTTGAAATAATTGTAGTTTTACTAACCAAGAAGTCCAACACTGCAGCATAATATATTTTTCCTGCATTAATGTCAAGTATCATAAAATTCAGATGAGCATTTTAGGGAAACCTGTTGGTTATACTATTGACCATGTCCAGTAGCATACTATTCTAATTTATGGCCTGGCTTAGAAACTGAACAGTGACAGTCTTGCTGTGAAAAGAAACACTAAAATGTTCATGGCTCTATCGTCCTTGTTGACTTTGTCTCATCCCCCTCATTCTGTTGTAACAGGTTTGCTTTTCGGCCAGCCAGCTGGTGGAAATTTTCGTGCTGGACCCCCACTCACCGATCTCCAAAGAACACTTCAGGCACATTTGCCCGGCCATCATCCAGCAGTTGCTAGGCGACGTGTGTGCTTCTGCAGAGTCGAAGGCACGGAGTTCTCCTCCAAGCGCCATTGAGAGTAAGACCTCCCGCGCCCAGCCAGACACCCCTCTGATAACATCTCCTCTCTCACTGTGAGGTGCACTGAGATCCAGGGCCTTGTGACATTTAGCAAAGCAGAGGAGTTAGCGTCTGAAGCCATGCTCCTGCACACAGCCAGTAAAAATACTATCATCAGCATATGTTTAAAAATGTACAGCAGAATTCAATATTTATATTTAACTGTATACTTGTGATATTGTAGACCTTACTTAACATTAGAAATAAAGCCATACATTAAATTGTGGTTAACAGATATCCTTTTCACATTATAATTAATAGACCACACAGGAGTAATTCCCTTCTCACTGCTAAAGAAATGTCAAATGTTCATATAGCATACATCAATGTAAATTACATATAACTGTATCAGTATATATACCAAAACTCTTTCTAGCTTGTATAAATTATGAATTTCTATAAGAATTACATGAACAGATTGCTATATTGTGATAATGAATCCTGTATAATTGATACAGTAAAATCTGACAAGTGACAGGAGTAATGGAAAATATCAGGGAACTAAAAGCTGACTGTATTATGGAAATACAGTTTCATATGGGAAGCCACAACACAAAATTACAGCTCATTATCAGACTCTGAGGACCAGATACACACACACACACACACACACACACACACAAAAATCCGACCCAAATCAAGGCTGATGATTTTCTTTAGCCTCTTATCATTTTAAAGTGCATTCACAGCACTTTGTAAATATAATGTTTGTAAATATAAAATATTAAAAAAGCAAAAGACTTTCCCAAAACGAATACAAAATAGTCTGAGTGCTGAGATCTGACTGACATGTCACTAAATATTGTGGGAGAAATTAGTCATCTTTTAAATGGAGGATTTGCAAACAGAAAATGGTCTAATTCTCTATTCTCTTTCCAGGTGAGAGCATCATAAAAATAGTCCCACAAAAGCTTTTATTTCAACATGGGTGGTGATTTTTAAAAGACATCTATACCACTATGACTCACAAACAAACTAGCTGCTCTGGGGCATTCTCAACAGACAAGACAGCCTGTGTGTAGAGAATGTCTGTCACACTGCTGCGTGGGCTCGACCACAGGACTCTGAGCCAAGCTCATCAGACGCCCTCTCCATTAACTGTTCTCTCACCATTTCATCATTTCAATGTCATTCGGTAAAGGTTTCAAGATAATGATTAAAAAAGTCATGATTAATCTGAGCTGGGATCAGTCAGCAATGATGGATGTATTCACATATTCATTCTGTGCTTTCGCACCACACTATATCTTGATACAGCAACTGACAAAGTCTGCAGAGGCTCTGTAGTTCTCTTGGAGGTCTTTGAGGATGTTATGATGGGATAGTGGTCCAACATGTATAAATGGGAAACATGAAGCATGAATGAATGAATTAACCCACACATTTATTTATTCAGCAATAAAAACATATAAGCCCACGAGTCAAAACAATACAAACTGAGTGCATCAGGATGACATAGAACGTCAAGGTCTTCAGTTTCCATTGTGATCCTGTACTGCGCGTATGCTAACTGCCCTCGTCCTTCTCCCCCTCTATCTAACCTAGAGTATGGCTACAGCACTGTGGCTGTGCTGCTCATCACCCTGGGCTCCATGCTGGGGATCGCCCTCATCTTCTTCAACTCCTGTCAGGAGACCTATGCCCTGCTGCTGCAGCTGTTTGTGGGCCTGGCAGTGGGGACGCTCTCTGGAGACGCCCTTCTGCACCTCATTCCACAGGTGACCCTGTCCTGCATGATAAAGTTTCAGAGGCATGTTCTAATAATAGCAGCACTTGAAACAAAAGCCTCATTGAAGACCTTGAGTCATACTGATAGGCCCAAAGAGCTCCAGACAAGGCATCTGCTAATGAATATTGAAGGCCATTACATTGTATGGTTGTCATTTGAATTTTCTATGCATATGCATCAAATTGCAGCATCTTAATTATATGGGCAAAATATACCTCTGGACTTCCTGGTCATGAATAGTCATTTAGAACTGTGATTACTGCACCATTCACCTGAGTCGGGACCCCAGAGTGCATGGGTCTCAGCGGTGATTCACTGTCTCTAATTGGTAGCATTAAGCACACTATGCTTTAAGTTTGAGGTAGAAGTTGAAGGCCATGACCTAATGCTGACCCTCACAACCACACAGTGTTAACAACAGGCTCCTGGCAGCATGTTTGGGGCATAGGTTTGCTTTTGCCCTTCCAGGAAATATTTAGATTTTGAAAACTAAACTATGCATGAAAAAAGGTTTTTCACTACTGTAAGATTAAAGAGACTGCCATGGGTTGTTTTGTTAATCAAGCTAATGATTCACCAGTATCATAACAATTCTGGCATGCTCTCAACACTTGGGTCAAGTATCTCTTATTTGTGTTTCATTTTTGATTATACTTCCTTTATAATAATTTTCATTTTCTGCCTGTTTTTATGCTGTTACTGTTTTTTTATAAAACACTTCATGCCTGTGTAGTGGAAGTAATAATTGCTTGGTAACAAGATATTATTTCAGGGCTCCTCTGTAATGTAGGCAATACAGAATAGACCTGTTTTATCAGTTTGCACGTTGGAGATACATGCATGTTGTTACACTATGTAAAACCACAAGGATTTAAAGCTTTGCTAAGTTGGTTACTTACACTCAGGCCTGGTTTTATTTTACATATATAAATAAAAACACTGTTGAGTCATGTTCTGTGTTACCTGCATTACTACTTAGTAATAACTGTTTTTTTTACAAAGTAGCCAAACGGTATAGAAAATACACAGGTGTAAGTACAAGGTAAAGTAGAGTGTCATATTTAGGATTTTCTTTATTTTAATATTCATTGGGGAAAATACATATTTTTAAAAGGTTCAATAGTGTTTTGGTTGTATGTTCCACAGATCCTGGGCCTTCATGTCCATACTGACTATGACGAGACGCATGTGCTGGAGAGCAAAGACTACCTCTGGAAGATCCTGGGCATCATTGCAGGAATCTATGGATTTTTCCTCATAGAAAGAATATTCTCTCTTGTCATGCTATCTCATGGCCAGGTGAATCATTAAAAAAATGCTGTGTATATTCTTTGAAAAATCTTCTCCATGATACTTTTCTTAAACTTAGCTGCATGTACTTCTTTGTCTTTGATACTTGGTTATTGGGTTCAACCATATTACTGTTGGAGTCATCACACTATCACCTTTCATTCTGAAATCCTACAATTTTATATGAAAATAAATTGAAAACAAAGGACCAATAACCCTTTTACTTTTCTTTTATGATGCCCTAGATAATTGTAATTGTGCTCTATGTTATGGGACTGACTTATGTGTCTTCTATTTCTGTAGACTTGTTTGTGCTTAATGTTGGTTATAACCAGATAAATACTTCAGCCTTTTAGGCACCAGTAACATTCCTGCAAATTTGAAAGAAATGCTTATTTTAGCCAGAGAAAAATTATTAATTCATACAATTGTGCATTTAACTATTAACTATCTAAAGGGTGTAACTTTTTCATATAATGAGCTGACCCAGGTTAGGGGCCATCACTTCTGTAATGTTGTATACCAGTTTAAATGGAGCAGGTTACAGTTCAACAGATGACTGCACAGCTGCAGTGACCAGTGAGAATGGTGGCTTCTGCAGGAGAGTGCATGCTCCTGAAACAGCTCCAGCAGCTGGTCCTGCAGGACTGCAGGTGGTCTTGGCTTCAGTTGCCAGCACGGAGCACAGATTAATGGAGTCCTCTTCCTTTGGCAGGGCCATTCATGCGCGAGCGAACGCTTGGGCCATTCCCATGACCTCTCTCTGGAGCTCAACTGCAATGGGCAGTCGCAGAGGGGGAAGTCCATCTCCACCATGCAGCTGGTGAGTCACGGACAGCCGCATGCTCTAACCTTCCTAATTGCAGGGCTCTGCCCCCAGGGAGGGCTGTACTGCAGTCCTTACCGCTCAGGAAGGCAACATAGTTTGACCTTTGAGGGTGTGCGTGCAGTTCCTTATTCAATGGGACACTGCTGTACCTTATTCAATGAGGAGCATGTCCTTATCTGCTGACTGAAATTTTGAAGCTGACCCCCACTTCCTGTGGTCACACTCATTGTGGGGTAGGAGAGGTAGGGGAGAGAGTCTTCCCTGGCTATGATGATGGTTTAGAAACACAACACATTCTGCGTCTGCGGAAAGGAAACCTAGCACCTTGGCCCTGCTTTATAAGAGATGACAGTGGGGACAGAGAGAACTTACTATAACTAATGGCTGTTTGGTTGTTTCATTGAGTCTGCCTGGTGCTGTCCAGAAACAGATGGGATCCCCCTCTGAGCTGGGCTCTTCCTTTTGGCCAGGGAGTTTGTCACTGTCACCCTAGGCTAGCTCTGATGGGGTCTCCATTCTGCAATCTATGTAAAGCTGCTGAACTGAACTGAATTCAATTGAACTGGGTTCAATTCATTTGAAGGGAACCGGCCCTAACCCAAGGGTAAGGCAGGATTTACAGGGGCTGTTGAGGTCTGTGCCCTTGATGACCAGATGTCAGGATGGCTCTGGCCTCGCCCCCACTCACCCAATGCCTGGTTTAAAATAAGAACTAATGACAGCAGCAATCCCTGTTCCTCCACTACAACCCACTGCTACCCTCCGACCTCTTTGTTTCTTTCTTCCTCCCTCAGCTCACAAAAGCATCCATCAACATTAGCACATCCCTGGCATATTTAACAAACCTGTCAAATTCGCAGATGAGATGACACGAAAGCGGAGGATGTGGGTGTGAGTATGGGGTAGAGGAGTGGAGGGGGGGTCGCATGGCTGATGTGCCAAGATTCTGTCATCAGTTGAAGGAGTCTTGCAAAAAGAAAAAAACTGAAGGATTTTAGGCTAGATTAAACGGCATCACTTGGCGCGGATGAAGCAATTCAAACTGTAATGCAAATTTATGCAAAGTACGGCATTGCGGGAAGGCATCAGAATGGAGCGTAATTGTCAAGTGGGTGGTGGTACAACTGGAGCAGGCAATCAGTGAGAAGGGCCCCTGGTGAGAAGGGTGAGTCATCCCGTCCTCATGCAGCCAGCATAGGGAAGAGATAAGCCCTCGACTCCGCCAAAGGAATCAAAAGTGTATAAATAGGCTGCTCTCCAGCACGGTGGCCATTTAGGAGCAGAGCGGAGGCTGACCGATCTCACGCCGGCAGAACTTTACCACAGCTGCCCACAGTGTCAATGTTGTGTTCCTGATAGAAGAAACACAAATTTCTCAGGATTTAGAATCTGCTTTTAATGATGGGAACCATATCTGGCTGTCATATTGAAATGGACGTGCCAGATCCTGTTCGTGACCTCCACCCGAATGGCCCCAGGTGACCGGGAAACAGCCAAACATGAGAAACACATCAAGCCATTATAAGTATCTCATACTACTGAATAGTTCTATAGTTTCACAGTTTATTTTCTATGAGATTAGAGCTTTGGTGAAAATTTCAAGTGTAATTTAAATGTCTTTTGAAATTACTTTGTAACTGGAAAAGTGTTAATATCTGCAGATATTTGAATTCTGATACTTCTTTTTGGTCTAACAAAAAGCTGCTTAGTAGCGCAATCATTAAGTAATAGAGTAACACTGCCTCTGCTGTCTGTCACCTTTTTTCAAGAAGACTGTGGAGGTGAATGTATGGCAATTGCAGGGGTGGAAAGTAGATGTTTGCCCTTGTATTTGATCCACCCATGCACAAAACCAGCTAATTAGTGAGCTAACCCCACTAATTACTTCCCCTACCTGGCTGAGGAGTTGTGCTAATTAGACTGAGCTAGTTCAGTGCATGGGCGGAACAAACACATGGGAGTGCTTCTGGCTGATGCTGACGTTTTCCAACCCTGGACAGCTATTAGTATTGCCTGCAACAAGGTGACAGGGGAAGAGAAATAGCTGTCCTGGGGGAAAACACTTTTCAGCATGCAGTTCTCCATACCAATATATGAGAATGAAAATCCTCCGGTTTGTGGAGAATATATCAATCATACCTTAACTAAAACATTGGGTCCAGGCTCACATCTTTTGTCAAATAAATTTTGAAGAGCTAAGCTTTCATAAGTACTGCCTTTGTTGAAGTTGCCAGGGCAACGTTTTTGGCACTCACGGTATAGGACTCTCCAGAAAGATCATGAACAAAGACTCAAACAAACACATGAATGTACAGTTAATACGCCTAAACAAGAAGAAAAAATTTGTTTTGTCATCACAACACAGGGAACCCTGGAGGATTCGGATTGTACCGAGATCCCCTCAGAAGAGCCAGAAGTACGGATTCCTACGCGCCCCAAGAGTAGGAATTCCACTTATTTCAATTTCTCCAAAACAGGCTCATTCATCTGTTCTATAGATTTGCAGAGGTCATTGTGCTGTTGAATGTCCTCTGCCAGGCCATAATTAAGGAACGTAGTAATGAGAATGGTCTTTCATCTCATGTGCTGCTCTAACAGAGCCTTGCTTTGTGTGCCCAGGACAAGGGGTGTCGTTACTGGCCGTGATGGTGATCGTGGGAGACAGCCTCCATAACTTCGCAGATGGCCTGGTCGTTGGGGCGGCCTTCTCCTCTTCGGCTGAGACTGGCATGGCAACTACAGTGGCCATACTGTGCCACGAAATTCCGCACGAAATGGGTATGATCTCAGGCATGGCTGTCTGGAGAGGGCAGGGTAGGATCCTTGACATGGGGGACACTGCCCTGGAGCAGAGAGGGCTGCATCTGCTCTGGACTTTATGCCAACCTCTCAACCTCTGCTCCAAAATGTATAATTAGACCGATCATTTGTGTCACCTCACATTTTAATAATGGATTTTGACAAGCTCATGAGTGACAGCTGAGACTGTTCTTTGTGTAAAACATTTTACTGTGATATAATTGACATGTGGACCACCATGAGTACACAGCTAATTCATTAACAGAGTCAGAGTAATTGATAGAAGTAAAAAACCAGGCCTGGAGTTCCTACTGCAGATCTAGATCCTTTGGTAAGAAGTTTATACCTGGCCCTCAGCACCAGCTCCCATCAGGCCTGAACTGCTGGGTGACCCAGTTATTGGACACTGCCAGCTAAATGGCTCAACATTTATTCAAGGAGAGAAAACCAAAGGCAAAGGAGAGGGTCTGATGAACTGAACATTTTTAAATGTGACTTGTGCAGTAGATGCACTTCGTATGCTGAGTGTGACTCATCCAACCCACTTTCCCTGGCTTCCTTTTGAAAATGATAATTCTGTTTTTTTTTTTTTTTTCAGAAAACGTAAAAATAATTTCAAGCTCCACTTAGATGCACACTGTATGTTAAATGACAACTGCCAGGCATACCGCTGGTTTGGGTATAATTTTCATTTTTTAAAGAACACCCTGAGGTGCTCATTAAGTACTGGCACTAGGCCTGTGGTTTTAGCAAGTTATCAGATTAATCTCTTGGAGGAAGGAGTGATCCTCTCTTCTCTTCACCCCTCTTCTCTGCTCCTCTCCACACTTCTTCCTGCCTCACCTCTCTTCATCCCCTTTCTTACCCTCTTCATTTCTCCTTTCCCCTCCCACTCTCACTTCCTTTTCTCCTTTCCCCCTTCTGCTTATTTCTCCTCTCTGCTCCTCTCATTTCTCCCCTCTCCTCCTCCTTTCCTCTTCATGTCTCATTTCCTTTACTACTCCTCTCCTTTCCTCTCCTCTCCTTATATTTCTCCTCTCTCTTCCACTTCCACTCAACTCCCCCACTCCCCTCTCCTCATGTGTTTCTTCTCCTCCTCTCATTTCCCTCTCTCTCCTCTGCGGTTCTCCCCGGTTCCCAGGTGACTTTGCAGTGCTGCTGAGCTCAGGCCTGTCAGTGAAGATGGCCGTGCTGATGAACTTCCTCAGTGCCCTCACCGCCTTCATCGGCCTGTACATCGGCCTGTTTGTGTCCACCGACACCGAGGTGCAGCAGTGGATCTTCACTGTCACTGCGGGGATCTTCCTCTACCTGTCCCTGGTAGAAATGGTGAGTCAGGCACAGGGGCTGGAAACCGTTAACCAGCACGCCATCAGCTCTCAGATAATCTTGAGCAGCAGTGAGTCACAGCTCTGTGCTGAGTAGAAGATCATTATCACCGCCGAGCTGGGAGAAAGCGATCCAAACATGGATGCTGGGGCTGCTTGCTTTGGCTTCCTCTTGCTTTGTTTCTTTGATGATGCAGAGGCAAGATTGTAAGTCTTTAACTCCACACATGATGAAAAGCACAGTCTCTGACTCCCACATGCATCTCCTCCATCTTTTCAAAAAATAATTTTGCTTAGCAGATGCCATATCTATAGAGACTTGCACAGCTTACATTTTTACATATTATCCGGTAATTCCGCTGAATATTCTCAATGAAATTAGTGTCCTGCGACAAGGAACAACAGGAATGCCTTATAATCTAAGAATCGAGCCTTTGGGTTGCACATCCAACTTCTTAACTGCTACCCACAAAATGATATGGGGCAGGGGTGCACAACTCCTGTCCTGGAGGACCAGGGTATATGCCTTAGTACTTAAGAACTTAACTTAAGTCATTGATTGATTAAAGAATCCACACCTTGTTTCCTTGGCATCAACCAGCTGCTGGTAGAAAATAAAGCAGGAATTGAGATATGCAGCTCTGGCATAGTGCGTGCATGCTTCCTCACTGCTGAGCGGCACGTTGGAGGTGGAGAAATGACTGGCTCCCCGTCTCTCCGTCTCTCCCTGCAGCTCCCGGAGATGAGCCATGTGAAGACACAGAGGCCCTGGCTCATGTTTTTCCTGCAGAACCTGGGGCTCCTCCTGGGCTGGGGCTGTCTCCTGGTCTTGGCTCGTTTCGAGCACGAACTCAAGTTCTGAGGGAAGGGCCATCATAAAACGCCATAGATCCCTTCACTGACGGGCGGTACATTAAACTCGTTATGTTACTCTTTGTTTTTTTTTTTTACAGAAACACTGTTTTTAGAATGTTAAAGATATGTACTTGATTAAATGTACATAAGTGATAATATGCCACTTTAAAAAGACAGTCTTTTTTCCAACAAAGTTTAGAAGTCTTTTGTTTTATGAGAACAAGTGTACTGGTGTATGACTATATGAGTAATAGCAGTAAATACAATACAAACAACAGGTGAATTACCTAAAATTGCTGTAGATCCCTTTGATAAAATGTGACATGAAACATTGACATCAAATGTTGTCTGGGATTTCACAGGGGTTAAAAGTCACCTTTGCAAGTACTAGTTCCGTGAAACGGCACTACTCATGTACGCATTGTTGTGTGTAATTACTTATTGCTGTACGTTGTGACAGGTACAATGTAGGATAAGTGGCCTACCCCTTTTCATGCTGCTCAATGCCTGGTGGTGACCAGTTTGGTGTTTACAAGGCCAGTTAAGAGAGCCCAAGGTTTAAACCACTATACAGTGTGTCTTCACACTAAATATTGGATACAGAAAATGCTTGTACAGTTGTCCTGCTAACCCTTCTGAAAAAGCTCTCTGTCCACCTGTTTTTTTAAACTAAACCTGCATTGCTTTATATGCCGAAAGATTTTTGGCTGAGGGTCTCAGAAATGCAGGCAACAGAGCAGAGAGGAAAAGAAACAATTAAAATGAAGACAGCGTGCTTTCGTTTCCTCCGTGCAGTGCTTGTAGATTCACCATTAGACACGCATTCTGTTTCTGCTGCTGTGGAATGCTTTCTTTCCGTATTTTATTTCTTTCATTTTTATAAAAATAATATGCGAATGTACGGGAATGGGAAGGCGTTTCCAGGAGATCACCTGAAACATCTCTAGCACACATGAAAGACAATCAATAAACAAGAAGTTTTTTGTAACACTTGTTTTTCAGACTTGTTTTGTGAATTGTGGGCCAGGGTTTACTTTGCCTCGGGGTGTGTGAGGAATGTATCTCATCCAGGAATGAAGCAGAGGTTGTGTTGGTGGACCCGCTGTTCTGCTCTTATCTCCGACAGCCGTGCGGAGAGCGGAGAACTTGTTTACTCGCTCTCCAGTGATGAGCTGCAATTGTCCTCTGTGGCCCAGCGCGTGGGCAGCTACGCCTACCTGAACTGTGTGTTCCTTCGCCCACAAGCTAGCTCTCTTTCACACTGACTAATCCAGGCGCACTGCATTGTGGGAACTCCTGAGTGATCCTCTACCTCCTTTCCTTTTGCTTGCTTGCCGTGCTGCTCTCTTGAAAGACATAAGCAGAATGGGGGTGTTAAAGTTACGGAGAGACAGCAAATGGAAGTGAATGATCCGTGAGCAATAGCACATACACAGTATAACTTTAAGCAGTAAAAACACATAAATAAGCATAAACATATGACAATACTTGGCTATGAGGGGTTGTAAAATCAGAACATAGTATAGGTTTTGTGTACTATTAACCAGGATAGTAAAGCTGGGCCAAGAGTTATTGAATATATTTTATGTTGTGTAAAGATTAACTCATGGTTTTACAAAGGTTACATTCCACAATGAGAATTTGTAAAACATGTTCCCGATATTTCACTCTGTTTCACCTTACCATAAATTGAGTCAGAGCAACAATAGCTCTCCTTTTTTGGAGTGTTTGGATAGCCCTTCTGAAGTTATTTGCCTAATCACAAAATCATCATTATATCACAATTTTTCAAGTATGAGTCTGGTACAGCAATTTGTTTTAAGAGTTATTGCCCCGAGTCAAGTGTTTGTGAGAAGAAATACTACCACACAGCATTTATTAGATCTTTCCATGTCACGTCTAACAATAGAAGGAAGTTCAAGGCATTTTTTTTTCTCACTTGCAATTTTTGCACTCAAATTGGGATTGCCAGTCACTGTGGAATTTCCAGGAAGCCCCAAGGTTTTTGGGTGAGGATAGGGATGGTGTGGGGGTTATGGATGTTTTGAAAGGCCCTATGCTAACGGGCCTGAGGAAGGAAGCCTTTTTATCTGCGCTCTGGTTGTGTGCGCTCACGGCATCCGCCAGTGTCTGCGCTCACTCAGCACACGGCTGCCTCGCCGAGCCGAGAGGTCAGGATCACAGAGGAAGAGAAGGCCACTCACATCTGAGAGAAAAACTGCCGGGCCCACACAATGAGAAGTGCCAGACGAGCATTCTGCGCTGATGTTTAAGGCCGGGCTGAAGGCTGCTGATTGAGTGCCTCACATGCTTTATGATACTGCCTGTATTAAATTTTAACTGAGGTCTCCCATGGCTGCACAAACAAGCTAAAACTTTCTCTGTGTCTTCAGAGGTCAATGTTGAATCCTGAAGTGATACAATGCTTAGTGAGTTATGACTATTTTTTCCAGCGCTGGGGACAGATAGGGAATTGTGTAACAGGACAGAAAGTGCCTCTGAAAATTCCATTTTCCAAAATTCCACAATGTGCCCCTATTATAACTGTGATGTATATTGTACTCAAAGCACAGTCTGTAAATGTGAGTTCAGAGCAAGCTGCTTGTCATCACCTATGAATGAAGTGCAATCACATCACCACTAGATGGCAGAATAATTGTGGTCAAGCACGTAATGGCTATTATACGGAAAACCACATCAGTGCAGCACAGCCTTTTATGATGCAGTTTTCTCATTACAAATTATAATTCAACATCTGTTTAAATAGCCTTATCAGAGGCTATTTAGTCAGAGCAATGCGATCAGAGCAATGCAATACTATTTATAAATACCTTATTTTACATACAACTGACAAAAATAATTTCAGCCGAGTTCAACATTTAAATGAATGAAAAATACAATGTATTTACTTGTTAATGGTCCTGTTTTAAAGTGTGAATAAAGGCACAGGCAGCAGCATTTCTGTACTGTATAACATGAGGATTTCTGCTTCATGATCACTTCGGCTGCCTGGTTATCACGGGCAGTACTCCAGCCATATTACATGACATGGAAACAGACTTGACAAAATGCAGATTACGCTCAGAAAAGAATTATCTCAAATATTGATGAGAGAACCTTTGGAAACAATTAATTGCTGAGTATATCAGTTTGGGCAAGAGCAGGGTCAACTGTATTTCAGATGACTAATAGATTTAAAGTGCTATTACCCACTTGTATGTCTCCAAACTGGCTCACACTGTTCTGGGGCAATAGAGCAGTTCATCATATTCATTACATGAATTGCCCCCCAGCAGCCTGCAGTGACCACCAACAGGTGGTGGTAGAGTGGAAAATCTAATCAGCCTCTACAAGGATGAGTAGAGTAATACGTATCTCTCTCTTTACTCACTCTATCCTAATAGTTAAATCACATGTCGACGTGAACTCTTGAAAGATTAATTGACACGGAGCACTCGAACAGAGGAGACGCCCTTCTGACTTCAACAGGAATTAGTGGGTAGGGCTGAACTAACTGTTACTTGCGTTATATGTGCGATACCTAAGCTTACAAATAATCGGCACACGAAAACTAGACTGCAGCATATTCTTAACTGCACTGTGAATATGAACAATGTTTGTTGTAGTACTAAAATTAGCCACTAGAGGGGAGCCGCCGACTACCTTTGTTGATTGAAACGATGGCACTGAAAGTAACAGCACGGGATAATCCATTTTTGTGGTTTTAAAAATTCCACTGTTTCACTTAAAGCATACTTAACTTTTCTATGTTTGAATTTTCAACAATAGTTTTGTTAATTCATAATTAATAACGTTTTTATTTTGTGCACCGAATTGCTGCTGTTAGACTTGGTCAGTTTTTCAGTCTTGACCTCTCTAATTGCCTTGTGTGTGTGAAATATGTGAACTACAGCTACAGAAATGCTCAAACTGGTAAATGTATTCACAGTACATCCACAGCAGAACCAGTGACCTGTTAACAACCTCTAAACTTCCAAACTAACCCTTGCTCCTTTTATGTAATTATTACAACCTGTGAGTGTGAGTACGCTTTACCTTATCTGAGGTAAATATTTGGTCATACTACTGCCATCCAGCAACCCTATATGATTTGTTGTGTTGTGTACCATGCCTGAAGAAAATTGACAGCTGTGATTCTTAAAATGGTAAACCTTAATTCACTAACCAGGCCATGTGACAAGTGGGTGGCTGTAAGCTGAAAGCCGCCAGCAGCGGGACTGCCCTTTGCTGGAGTCCTGTATTGAGCTCCATTTCATTTTCAGCCCACAACACTCACTGCAGCGTCACTCAAACAAAGGCTGGCGTCAGCCCGGCTGTGAGAAAATGTAATTGCATTTGTAGCGTGGGGAAGGGTCTGTTCCAATGTGCAGCCGATGACCAGCTCTGCTCAGATGGCGCATTCTGCCTCAGCTCTGCTTCTTTCTTTATTTATTTTCCCTCCAATTTCCTGCCTTGTGGGATTGAATTAATATTAATATGTGCTTTCAGAAAGATTTTTTTTTCCAAAATGGGAGTCAACCTAACAAAACCCTGCAGATTGGCTTGTTTGACTAGTTGCTGAGCACAGACGCAGTCTGACATGATTATATTTTTTGCCGAATAAATTATTAAGATAAAAATATAACATTATTCACATGCATTAAAAATCGACACTATCTCCAGTTCTTCATCTGCACAATGTCAGCATACCTCCTATTAATGACAGAATAAGCAATAGCTGTTAATGCAAGGAGGCATACACTCTTTGACACACATGCAATTAATCTTATTAAAACAATGGTTTACTAGCAATACATGGAAAATCTCTGGCCTATATGCACCCGTTTTTTTAAAAGATAGAACTAGCTGAAGAGAAAAAAAAGCAAAACGTAGGGCTTCGGTAACATTATTAGTCTCTTTCCCACAAATGCCACATAAACACCCAGGACCTGGAATAGCTTCTATGGGTGCAGAATTGTGTTTCATCGGCCTGGCACAGTAGCATTAAGACAGATTTCCATCTATGATCAATGTAATTGGGAAGGGGGTTGTATGATAGGATGACCCGTTTTGTGACAGGACATGTGATTGGATCATACTTTTGTACAAGCTTGCTACCGTGTGTGAGGGTACTCATTCCTCAGGTGTTCCAAAATGTATTAAAGCATGTCTCTAAATCTCGACCACCTGGCAGGAATGATATCCTATCTGTTAACAATTTGAATCCTATAATAATATAATCTGAGTTTATGATCCGGTGATAAACCATGGTACTGTATATCAGAGTAAGTACATGAATACGCAATACATAATAAGACCCAGAGAAAGGCAATAAAGTTACTGGTATGTAGGGTATTTTTTGTTCATGGTTTCCATTGTTTCATGGTATGGACATAAGGTTTTACTTTAACAGCTCTGAAAAGTGTTGACTTTCATCAGTGCACTGGAGCTATGCTAAGAGCTCAAGTGCAGTCCTCAGACAGGAGTTGATCAGGGGGGACTCTGAAACACTCGTACAAAGTATACTGTTGAAACCACTGAAGCATACCTCACATCTATTTTACACAATACATCGAATGACACGGACTTATATTGATTGATTTGCTCAGTGTCGTCAAGCGCTTAAAATTATATGGGGTGCATGCACTAACTTCTTATGCGCCTAAGTGTACTCGAGTCATTGAGAAAAGGCAGCCGACATATTGGTACGTTTGGACCACATAATAACAGTTAAAAAAGTCTGTGTTGAGGGTGGACTGCAGCAAACTATATACATATTCAAATACTTACTACCCACTATAAACTTTCATTGGGACATGTTATAATTTATGCTTACACTTTTAAACTATTGTATTCTAATTCGTTTCATTGTGTAGATGCATGCAAAGGATATTATTTTAATGCTTTTGAAAGCATTAGAGGTTCTAGAGATTGACACAAGCCTTCTTGTCTCCACGTCAAGTTCATTGCTCTGCCAGTACGTTTTGCAATGACATTTTACGGGGGCACAAACTGCCTCCGGCGGTGTTTCAGCGTTCGCTTACGCACACGTCGAAGAGATATCTCAGACATTGAGGTGGTGGGAAGCAGCACAGAGATACAGTTGTTAGAAGCGTTCAGCTGTCGAGTCGATGAAATACGACTGTGCGAATAAGACAGCGAATTGAAACAAGTGCTTCGGAGAAATACACTTGTCATTTACAAAAACTGCCCCTCCTTCGCTACTCTTACCGGCTGTGCTGTAACTGACTCAAACTTAAATCCAGCAAGCGGGACGGAGGGGTGAACTAGGAAGCGACCACCACCCGTTAACCAATCCAGCATCACATCTACTTCAAACCAGCGGCAGACTTGCTTGATGTGTTTATTTAAGGTAAACACGAGCGTGTTGCCTTGAGAGCAGAGAGAGTTTATTATAATAGATGGTATTTTTAAAAGTAACATTTGATCAACGACAACCTGAGGCTTAGATACTGTCAAATGGTTCAAAACGACATGTTAAAGACCCCCTCAACTTCTCAAGAAATCCACATGGACACACTTGAAAACCCAAGTTTACAGGTAAGTTATGACGTTAAATGCTGCTTCGATTGTATTGTGTCTATGTGTTATGGTCTGTTTTTCATTATTAAAAACAACCGTTATTATTTGTCTCGAATATAGTCTCGAATATTTGTCTCGAATTTTAGCAGCTTTGTAAGCTTACCCATTTGCCCTTTAAAAGAACAAACAATAACTATGATAGTAGGCTCTAACGTGCGTAAGTACACAACACGATATTTTATTTTACGATAAATAACTGCTGGTGAGAGGAATGACACTTATTTTCCCTCTTGCCTATGTGGAAAGTTCTCGTTTTGTTCCTGAGACACGTCTCTGTGTTTAGAACGACACCTTTTTTGGAAAATGACGATAAAAAGCATATATATCAGTTTTGGCCGTGTACTGTAAAATGAAGGATGATGCAAACTGAATATGACTCAAGCATAAATTTCGGCAGAAATTCGGCAGACGTGTACTCTTAGATTCATTTCCGTTCGGAACTGCTCTGTTGTGATTAATATGGGTTCCAAGTCACAAACAAACTAAAAAAAAAAATGGTACATAAGAGATATTTACCTTAGACTACTGAAATTTTGTTGAGATTATCTTTGAGGGAAAAGAGGATTGGTCTGAGACAGCACCTGCTCTCTCAGTTTCGTCATTTTTACAGCCTGCTTTTAGCGGACTTGATTTGAAGAGCATCCCTGGACGACTAATTGTAGTGCAAACACTTGGCTTGAGTGCAACTTCTACTTCCTATCAACAACTCTGGTTTCTCCACTGACTGCGTGTTCCTAGGACCAGGGATTGAGGGAGTGCACTGCTGGCTATTAAAGCATGGAGTAATTTTCCTTGGGAAAAGTTGAGACCATATGATGGGTGTGTGCAATAATGTCTGATGAAGTATTTGCTTCCAAATGCTAAATGCTGCAATTAATTTGTGCTTTTGAAATGTGGAAAGTTGCATTGTTCCCAAAAAAGAACCAATTGATGTAAACCTGATATTTTTTGTCTTGCTGCTTGAAAAGATCTTTGACAAGATGTTAGGTGGTGTCTTACCTTATTTTTTTGTAGAAAAAAATTTGAAAGGAACGTCTGGCTCTACAACCAGAATGAGAACATAGAAAGGGCTCAGTGTGCCAAGTTTCTATGTAATGGGTGAAATGGTATTTAATTTTTATTTATAATTCACAGGTCTCATGGGAATGATCAGTAAAAAAGGGAGATTTATAGTGGACCAGTGTTTTTGCTGTTGCCATGGGAGACAACTTTAAGCACATCCAGTTTCCTTTGCGCTGTGCTGCATTTATATTATCCTGACTCAAGTTACACTGTGCATTTTTGCTGGGACCATGAAGTATCATACCACCAAAAACGGTGGTAATATAGTGCCTTTCTAGTAAGTGACTGAACATCTGAAATAACCATTGTGCATTGTTGTATAGACCGATCAATAATTATTACTGAAACAAATCAGTGATTGACAACTAATTTAGGCTCCACCCATTTTCATTGTTATGACACCCAGGCATGCGTCACAGAAAATAGAAAGGTCAGTGCATATGGATGTATGGGGAAAAGGTATTTCTTTCCTTTAGTGTAATTTTTCTTCACATTTGTGAAAACATCCATTATTAATGTGTTTTCCTCTCATATGTGTTCTTGGTTATGTGGAAATGTGACCCATTTCACATGCTGTCTAAATGCAAACCATTGATGAGAATTCCATTTTTAAGGCTGGAGGTTCTTCCGTCATATCTCTGTCTCACTATGTCCAAAAAGACACATTCAGTTTGATAACATAGGTTATCAATCATAAAAGGATGTTTTCATATGTGTCATATTAATTTCAATATCAGATAAGTAAAAAAATAACTGTCTCAGCATTAAGTGGGTATGTGGTTCCTATAGCAACCCAATTACTACGTTTCAAAACTAACATCATTGAATAAATATTGAAACACTGGCCTTTTTATGAGACAGAAACCAAAACCAAAAACCAGACCAGGAGTTATTTTTGAAAGTAGAATAGCAGGGTAGCACTTTATCTATCAAAACACATTCTTTTTGTATAAACTGTTTTTTCTTCCAGAGATACTCAACCCCTGTCCTAGAGGACTGCTGTATATACTGGTTTTAGTTATTACCCAGCACTTACTTGAACTGTTAAAATGTTTGATTTCATGCTTATCTTATCTCCATTGGTTTTTCCTGTCTAAATTGGTTACAGCTTTCCAGGACCAGGGTTTAGTGTCCCTGTTTTTAAGAGTCAGGGGGAGCCTGATCACTTTAGCAGAGGTCACAGATGTCATTTACCCTGTGAACACCTGCTACAGGATGTGATGTCACCCTTCAGAAGCAGTAAGAGTACAGTCCCTTTGGCCGGGGGACCTTGGTGTTTAGCTGAACAGGCTAATTGCATCTCTAGTGGTGCAGAGCCTATCTACTTTACAAGATCTGAATAAGGACAGACAGTCTGTCACATGTCACACACACACGCAGTTTAGAGGCATTGTGTATCACAGCAGTGTAAGCCTGTGATACACAATGGAAGCCTATTTGGATATACAGGAACATACACACAATACAGGCCTGTAGCTGGATTCAAAAACCAAGCAGCAGCACTGCCTACACCATTCCAGCACTACCCGTTCATTGAAGTGTTGAATATAGTGTTGAATGTAACCATTAAGAGTCTGCTTATACCTCATTACTGGTCACAAACAATTTCAGCATTCCGTCTACATTTCAGAGGTTAATTCATAATTATATTTCAGTCACACTCTGTGAAGGTGCGGAACACTGAGCAGTCGTAATGTGCAACTGTACAAGTTGTACAAGTGAATAAATGACTCTGCATGAGACGTGTAGAATGTAACTTACATCATATTTTGCTGTACAGCACATAAATTATGGTTGCATATGTTTCATTTAAAGTCATGTTTGTTCATTTGTTTCAGTTAAGCTAATTATTTAGACCCAGAGGAGGAGGCAGCAGTGATAATAACTGTCAGATCTTAGACCCTTGGTTTTGAGGTTTATTTGAGTGTCAAATGATTGTCCTGGTTTTTCCACCTCCTGCAGTCTCGTGGGAAAGGAGCGCGCCGAAAAGGCAGGTTTAAAGGTTCTGATGGCAGCACCTCATCTGACACAACGTCCAACAGCTTTGTCCGACAGGTAGGTCACACCTGTCCTGGAGTTAGCTGTATTGTCATTTTCATTGCTGACTTTGCTTGTCCATTTATATTTGGTAAATAATCCAATTCTTCACTTAAAAGATTTTATAAAAACGTAAAATATATTTGGGGAGAATGCAATGTGGAAGCTCATTTGCTGTTGCTGTCTAGCTCATCCGTGTTTATTACAGAAGGAGCATGTTCACATGACAGTCTCTCCATCACTGACTCTGGTAACCCCTAACTATTGTGCCACCATGACACAGCTATAGTAGTGAGGGGTAGATATCACCCCTGCATGCTTGTAGTCACAGTGTAAGTCATTAGTCTACAGCTCTGTGGAATGGCAGTAGTTTCTAATCTGAGGCGACTGTTGGATTGTGGACATTATAAATGTTCTCCTTCACTCCTTGTGAGGATGTTTAAAGCGCAGTTTGTTTTTGAGAGACATCCTAAAATGGAAAGTGTACCTATTTAAACACTTCTGGCACTCATTCCTTTCTCTCTGAAGTATTTCACTCTTGAGAAGCGTGCTGTTTGGACGATATCCTCAGGTCGCTCTGTTCAGAAGCGGGGAGCTGCAAGACAAGTGGTCTTTTTTCTTGCTTTGCTGAAACCACTTCAGGTCCAATTATGTAATTTCAGGTGGGAGGTTTAGACATCTCCAGTGCTCTCAGGGGTAAAACTGGGGTGCTTTTATGTCAAGTTTGTTTCCAAAGAAGTGTCTGGAATGGAAATGGAGATAGGACAGAATACAAAGAAGACAGATGATGCAACACACATGACACGACAAAATCGACAGCATCGTAGGAGGCGAACAGGCACAGAGGAAAGGTGTGATCACAAAGCATCAGTCCTGTTTGTGCTCTTCAGCCCATTTGGTAGCCGACATGAGCATTTTTATAGCAGTAAGGGTATTCGCTGTGTGAAGAGCACTATTGGAGGAATGTGGGAGCTCAGAGACCTGATGCCTGGAACTGTTACAAAGCGGGCCTCAGGAGAACAGCCTGTATTCATTCAACATATCTGGTCTTTGTTGAGCTGAACTATTGCGACAAGCAAGAAGGAGAGGGCGGCAGCGATGCATGCTGGGAACCACGGCAGGGCCTTTCAGAATGTTTCTGCCTTTTTTGGAGGAGACAATGAGGACCTTTCTGGGGGGCGAGGAGCAGAGCCAGGGGGCAGCCGGAGGAGGCACAGGGTGCTGCTTAATTAGGAAGGCGAGCCGGAGAGGACATGAAGGGTGACAAGAACAATATGGCACGGTGCGATCTCTATCTGCAGATTTAATAACATGGCTCTGGGGCTGGGTGGGTGGGAAGCATACAGAAATACTTCACAGCGTTTACATTCATTTTCTTCCATGCAAGACAATGCTTTGCCAGCTACCCCCCTGCCGAGCTCTCATCTTTTTCTTCTGAGAGCCGGCAGCAGGGTTCAGTTTTTCTCGCAGCTTACTGTACGCTGTAGTCTACTGTAGGTCATTTTTAGTGCACAGCTGGATCTTTTCTCAACTGCCAAGTTTTTTAACTCCTTCAAAAAGTTTGTAGACAGCATGACATTTCCACGTTTAGATTATTTTTAATCAGCAGCTAGACAGAAGTTATATATGGAGTACTCATGACCCCTGAGGACCCTCTATCTTTATCTCAAGGAGAGACTTGATGTATCTCTTAATTATGATTCCCAAATGAAGTTACTGGGTGGTTTTTTATTTGTTTGTTTTTCCCCCTGTTTCAGATGATATAAATTATTGGGTGTATTGGGGGTTGAGATGAGCTTCAGTGGGCAGTCTCACAGAGGCATGGGGAGAACCAGGAAGGGAAGCCTGGGCCTGTTGTAGATAAATGGCAGTTGAATTGGCCGATCGGCATGGAGACGCAGTGGGCTTACCGGGGCAGGTCTCCTGGGGAAATGACGTGCCAGGCCAGCCTGGGTCTGGGCCTGTGAAGCTGTCACACTCTCATTCCCACACTCCCCTGTCCTATGCCAGCCGCCTTATTAGACTGCTCACAATGCTCGTCATACTTCCCAATCTGAATCACTGCACTGACATTGAGATACAAGTACCATAGATATACTGTGCAAGAGTGGGAAAGGGAAAATAGGAGGCCATGAGGGTATCAGGAGCTGAGCAGACTCGAAAACTTATAAGTTACATATACAGGGTTCTGGAAGAGACCATTGTGAATACAATAAGCTGTCCATCCACTGTAGTTGTTAAACATTGTGACTTTATAGTCCTCTCTAAATCTTTCTAATCATAACATTGGCAAATCAAATTTCCTCTGTTCTTTTTTTGTCAGTTTATTTTCACATTGCATGGTAGAGTGAGTGTCTGTGTTGGACTACATTAAAAAAAATCAAGGGTAATTTGAAAAGGCTTCAAAGATTGGGAAAAAGTGTTCTTTTGTCAGGTAGTTTCTCCTTTGAAAATTTCTCTTTATCACTTCATCTTTACATTTGATTTACTGACATACCACCCTGTCATACATTCATATTACCAAAGCACATACAGTATGGGGTGCAAGTAAAAACCATGTAATGTCACAAAATAAAACAAGAAAAAGACAAGAGCATTTTCAACATTTAACAAATTAATCCATTTGGAATTTGAGTTAAATCTGAGATAACGCCAATTATATTGAAATAAGTGTAATTGTAAGAACAGTAATAATCTTGAGATTTGAGGTGTTTCAGGTACTTTGTCTATGTTTCTGTCTGTCTGTGAGTGAACTGTGCAGTCAGCACTATGTAGCTGTCTGAGGCTAAGAGGGATTTTTCAGTGTTTCACAGGACTGGAAATGTCAGATTTATTTGAGGGAAGTAAGTGTCACCCAATTCCCTTTGTATGCAGCATGTCGAGATGAAGTGCAGTTCTGTTTGAACCTTCTGCAGGCAGCAGCTGAAACCGAGCTGCACCTCAGCTCTG